>LJIJ01000008.1:0-600000 GCA_001718145.1 Orchesella cincta
CATCTTCAAGTTGAAGTTTTTTGAAAAGCAGAAGGCGACTGCTTCTTGAACAACAGTATGAATTTCATTTCTTTTCTTGGAAGTACCAATAAGGGATTCAAATCGAGCAATTTCAACCAATGCGTCAATGACGTCTTGTGGCTTTTCAGGCTTTTTAGCAAAAAACATCTTTAGCTAGATGTACTGGTAAAGCACGGAGTAAGTAACGCAACATAATTTCAGTATCCATATCGGATTAACCAGATATAAAGGTTTTCGAATATATCAAAATAGAGTTGTTCATGACGTTCGCCAGTTTGAAGTGAACGTTCACGTAATTGTTTTAATATATTCTTCTGGAGAAGCCTTGCTTTTAAAACTTGACAATAAATTTGTTTTTGGCATCTTTTCATATTTTGGTTTCTTTCCCATTTTTTAGTAGCAAGTATCAATGTACATTCGGTGAGATGTTTGGCATGGCGAAATCTGGCTACGTAATACCATAAGTGTCTAATTTTTGCTCGCCATCATTCCGATGAAATTACAATGGAGGACAAAAAGTTGTAGAGAATGGTTGATAATAAGTTTGATATGGTTTCGCTTTGGTATGTCTAAAAAGTTACAGGATTGATGAGCAAAATTAGACACTTTGGGATATTATTAGCAGATTCTGAACAATCTCACCGAATGGTACATGTGATACTTGTACTAAAAATGGAAAGAAACCAAAAATATGAGATGCAAAAACAAATTTATTGTCAGTTTTTAAAGCAAGGCTTCTCCAGAAGAATATATATAAACAATTACGTGAACGTTCGCTTCAAACCTGGCGAAACGTATGAACAACTCTATTTGATATTCGAAAATTTGTAATCTGGTTAATCCAGATATGGATAAAACTGAAATTGTTGGTTACTTACTCCGTGCTTTACCAGTACATCTAGCTAAAGATGTTTTTTGCTAAAAAGCCCTGAAAAGCCACAAGACGTCATTGACGCAATTGGTTGAAATTGCTTCGATTTGAATCCCTTTATTGGTACTTCCAAGAAAAGAAATGAAATTCATACTGTTGTTCAAGAAGCAGTCGCTTCTGCTTTTCAAAAAACTTCAACTTGAAGATGAACAGGAGGAGAGTCTCCTGATGCGTCAATTTTATAAAGAAAAAGAAATTTAAAATCAAAAAAAAAGTTATAATAATTCAAATAATTACAATGCTCCACAGAAACGAAAACATTCCAGAGGTCGGTATAATCCAAATTATAACCGAAATTTAATCAAAACTTTTAGTTCTGAATTTAGACAACCACAAGGAACTCAACGTTTACTCATCCAACTATCGTGGACGAGGACGAGATGGGTTCAGTAATAATAATTTATTCTCGCCCTTATTACGGCTAATCAAATAATTATTCAAGTTTCCTCAGGATTTACAGAAATGATCAGCCCTAGATTTCAAAACAAATTTGGTGTGCACGACAAGTGAATGTTGTGGAAGAAGAATACTATCATCCACATACACAGCAACAAGGAAATGCTCCTGCTCCCAAAATGGAAATCAACAGGACAATATTCCCTATTATCCAATTATGCAAGAAAACTACCCAAACTAAACACAGTGGTCACAGCCGAAGGGAGCTTGCCACAAGATTGAATACTCATCCCTTTCGAAATTTGGTTATGGTAAAAGCTTGTATTAATTTTAAAGAATACTTATGTTTAATTGATAGTGGTGCTTCTATATCATTAGCCCCTAAAGAGTTTGGACTAAACCAACCTATTATTCATACTTCTACAAAGATAGTAAGTATCAATGGTGAAACCACCTCCACAAAACAAGTAAGTCTGATATTTGGATTTCCTCATATGTATCCTCATCACAGATATAACTTTGTTTTGCATGATACAAAAAGAATAATTATAGGCAATGATATTTTAAATAAATTAAAAATTTTAATTGATTATAATTTGAAAAGTATTTTATACAACAGGTACATATTCCATTTTATTTGCATTCAAAGGAAATGCCTGAAGTTCACACCAATGAAATAAAATCTGAAAGTTGTTCTCAGAAATTATGTTTAACAAATCATGTTTCATTACAGCCTAAAGGTTATTCATATATTCAAGTAAAGAATTTGATTCCACAATCGTATTTTGAACCCTCTGAAAATTAATGGAAGACAAAAATCTAATAATGCCTCCTTTCTTTTTAGGTTCAGAAAAATTAGTTATTATTCCAGTTTTGAATCCTAATTCTTTACAGTTAAATTGAATAAAGGAACTTCTCTAGGTTTATCACAAGCTACTTCAGAAATTTATAATATAGGTTTCAAACCAAGTTCAATTCCTCCAAAAGGAAAAAGTTGAATTTGATGTAGACATTAATCCTAAATTAGACAGTGACCAAAGACAAAGTATTAAAGATTTGATTTATGAGTTTTCAGATATATTGCTCTTTCCGAAACAGACATTGGTACTTATACGGGTCCAGAAACCATGAGGATTGAAACAGGAAATACGCCTCCAGTAAATCTTCCACCGTATCGTAAGTCTCATACCGAACGAAAAGTAGTAAGAGAATATATCCAGAAATTTCTTGACTTAGGAATTTTAGAAGAAGCTTCCTCCAACTATGCTTCTCCTATTTTATTAGTTAAAAAGAAAAACTCATCTGCTTATAGAATAGTGATTGATTATAGACAACTAAATCAGTCTACCAGAGATATTATATTCCCTATGCCAAGATTAATGGACATTTTTGATTGTTTGTATAAAGCCAAACATTTCAGCAAAATGGACATTTCTAATGGTTATTATAATTTCTTTTTAGATAAAAGGGACAGACATAAATCAGCTTTCGTAACTCAAGACGGTAGTTATCAATACATTAGATTACCAATGGGTTTGAAAAATTCACCAGCATTTTTCAATAAAATCTTACGAAAGATATTCTCTGGATTATTATTTGGCAAATGTTTGATTTATTTAGATGACATCTTAGTTTTTGGCCATGACTTTGAATCACATTATTCCAATCTAAAAGCAGTCTTTGAAAAACTTAGAATAAATGGACTAAAACTCAAACCTGACAAATGTTCTTTCTGCTATTCTGAAATATTGATCTTAGGTCATAAAATATCTGACAAAGGTGTAGAAGTAGATCCAACAAAAGTTGAAGCAGTAGTAAATATGCCTGCTCCTACTAATGTTTCAGAAGTAAGATCTTTTAACGGAATGACGAGTTACTATCGACGTTTTATAGAAAACTACGCAATCGTAGCAAAACCTTTAATAGATTTAACCAAGAAAAATTCTACTTTCGAATGGACTCCCGCTTGTCAAGCGTCCTTCGAATTATTGAAGAAAAAGCTAACAGAAGCTCCTATATTGGTACAGTTTAATGAGGACCGTCCCGTTACTCTGTTTTGCGATGCTTCTGCTACAGCTATTGGCTGCGTTCTCTCACAAACCTCAGAGGTTGATGGGAAGGAACATGTAGTTGCTTACGCTTCTCGTGTTTTGACTCCATCTGAAGTTAAATATGGTATTAGTGAAAGAGAATGTTTAGCTGTGTTGTTTGCTTTAAGTAGATTTCATGAGTATTGCCATGGAAGAAAAATTACAGTTGTGACAGACCACCACAGTCTCTGTAGTTTGCTCCATACTAAACATAGTAAAAGTCTCAGAATATCGAGATGGGCTCTCGAGGTCCAACAAGCAAATCTCAATGTGGTCTACCGCAAAGGTACTCTGCATGGAAACGCAGATTGTCTCTCTAGACTCGTGCCTTTGTGCAAACCGGCAAAAGGATTTGAAAGTGTTTTTACAACTCAACCTTACACATCCTTCAGCCAACAAAATTCAAAATTAGATTATAGAAGTAAGTTAATTTTAGAACAAAATAATGATACTTATTTTAGTAAAGTCTTAGAAAATTTAAAACTCAAAATTATTCCAAAAGTTTTTACAAAATTTTGTGTGATTGATAAATTACTTTATTATATTAGTTCTAATGATAGTGTTAAGAAAATATGCATTCCCAGAAGCATGATGAAAGAAATATTCGATGCTCACCACACCAACATTATTGGTGGCGGACATTCTGGATTGCATAGATCTTATAATAGAATTAAATCTAAATTCTTTATTCGAAAACTTAGAAAACATTTATCTCCTATATTTCAACTTGTCTCGAGTGTGCAAAACGTACACCAGGTACTATGCCTGCTGTAGGTAGAATGCAACCAGGTCAAATTTACTCTTTTTGATAAATTTCAAATTGACGTTCTAGGTCCTTTGAAACAAACAACTAGACAAATGAAATACGTCATAGTTGCAATAGACACTTATAGTAAATATGTTATAACGGAAAGTATAAAAGAAGCTACGGCATTAGTACTAGCCAATTTTATAATTCGTAACATATTCTTGATGTTTGGTATTCCTAGATTTATACAGTTTGATAATAGTTCCATCAATAGATCAAAACTCGTTCAGGAATTACTTAATCAAGTAAATTGTAAGTCAGTTTATATCCTTCCTTACCAACATACAAGTCAAGGTCTCGTTGAACGAACCATCAGAAATTTAGAAGAAAGTATAAGTAAATAATTTAGATAAATCAGACCTCCACTCAATTTATTCCTTATGAAATTGTATTCGGTAGAAAACCAAATTTACCTATTGATTTGTTAATAGATGATAAATTAAGAAATTCGGAATTAGTTGATAGAAATTTTAAGATAGAAGTTCCAAAGAATTGAACCTGAAAATTGTATTTGGTAAGAAGGAATATAAACTGACTTACAAATTTACTTGATTAAGTAATTCCTGAACGAGTTTTGATCTATTGATGGAACTATTATCAAACTGTATAAATCTAGGAATACCAAACATCAAGAATATGTTACGAATTATAAAATTGGCTAGTACTAATGCCGTAGCTTCTTTTATACTTTCCGTTATAACATATTTACTATAAGTGTCTATTGCAACTATGACGTATTTCATTTGTCTAGTTGTTTGTTTCAAAGGACCTAGAACGTCAATTTGAAATTTATCAAAAAGAGTAAATTTGACCTGGTTGCATTCTACCTACAGCAGGCATAGTACCTGGTGTACGTTTTGCACACTCGAGACAAGTTGAAATATAGGAAGATAAATGTTTTCTAAGTTTTCGAATAAAGAATTTAGATTTAATTCTATTATAAGATCTATGCAATCCAGAATGTCCGCCACCAATAATGTTGGTGTGGTGAGCATCGAATATTTCTTTCATCATGCTTCTGGAATGCATATTTTCTTAACACTATCATTAGAACTAATATAATAAAGTAATTTATCAATCACACAAAATTTTGTAAAAACTTTTGGAATAATTTGAGTTTTAAATTTCTAAGACTTTACTAAAATAAGTATCATTATTTTGTTCTAAAATTAACTTACTTCTATAATCTAATTTGAATTTTGTTGGCTGAAGGATGTGTAAGGTTGAGTTGTAAAAACACTTTCAAATCCTTTTGCCGGTTTGCACAAAGGCACAAGTCTAGAGAGACAATCTGCGTTTCCATGCAGAGTACCTTTGCGGTAGACCACATTGAGATTTGCTTGTTGGACCTCGAGAGCCCATCTCGATATTCTGAGACTTTTACTATGTTTAGTATGGAGCAAACTACAGAGACTGTGGTGGTCTGTCACAACTGTAATTTTTCTTCCATGGCAATACTCATGAAATCTACTTAAAGCAAACAACACAGCTAAACATTCTCTTTCACTAATACCATATTTAACTTCAGATGGAGTCAAAACGAGAAGCGTAAGCAACTACATGTTCCTTCCCTCAACCTCTGAGGTTTGTGAGAGAACGCAGCCAATAGCTGTAGCAGAAGCATCGCAAAACAGAGTAACGGGACGGTCCTCATTAAACTGTACCAATATAGGAGCTTCTGTTAGCTTTTTCTTCAATAATTCGAAGGACGCTTGACAAGCGGGAGTCCATTCGAAAGTAGAATTTTTCTTGGTTAAATCTATTAAAGGTTTTGCTACGATCGCGTAGTTTTCTATAAAACGTCGATAGTAACTCGTCATTCCGTTAAAAGATCTTACTTCTGAAACATTAGTAGGAGCAGGCATATTTACTACTGCTTCAACTTTTGTTGGATCTACTTCTACACCTTTGTCAGATATTTTATGACCTAAGATCAATATTTCAGAATAGCAGAAAGAACATTTGTCAGGTTTGAGTTTTAGTCCATTTATTCTAAGTTTTTCAAAGACTGCTTTTAGATTGGAATAATGTGATTCAAAGTCATGGCCAAAAACTAAGATGTCATCTAAATAAATCAAACATTTGCCAAATAATAATCCAGAGAATATCTTTCGTAAGATTTTATTGAAAAATGCTGGTGAATTTTTCAAACCCATTGGTAATCTAATGTATTGATAACTACCGTCTTGAGTTACGAAAGCTGATTTATGTCTGTCCCTTTTATCTAAAAAGAAATTATAATAACCATTAGAAATGTCCATTTTGCTGAAATGTTTGGCTTTATACAAACAATCAAAAATGTCCATTAATCTTGGCATAGGAATATAATATCTCTGGTAGACTGATTTAGTTGTCTATAATCAATCACTATTCTATAAGCAGATGAGTTTTTCTTTTTAACTAATAAAATAGGAGAAGCATAGTTGGAGGAAGCTTCTTCTAAAATTCCTAAGTCAAGAAATTTCTGGATATATTCTCTTACTACTTTTCGTTCGGTATGAGACTTACGATACGGTGGAAGATTTACTGGAGGCGTATTTCCTGTTTCAATCCTCATGGTTTCTGGACCCGTATAAGTACCAATGTCTGTTTCGGAAAGAGCAAATATATCTGAAAACTCATAAATCAAATCTTTAATATTTTGTCTTTGGTCACTGTCTAATTTAGGATTAATGTCTACATCAAATTCAACTTTTTCCTTTGGAGGAATTGAACTTGGTTTAAAACCTATATTATAAATTTCTGAAGTAGCTTGTGATAAACCTAGAGAAGTTCCTTTATTCAATTTAACTGTAAAAGAATTAGGATTCAAAACTGGAATAATAACTAATTTTTCTGAACCTAAAAAGAAAGGAGGCATTATTAGATTTTTGTCTTCCATTAATTTTTCAGAGGGTTCAAAATACGATTGTGGAATCAAATTCTTTACTTGAATATATGAATAACCTTTAGGCTGTAATGAAACATGATTTGTTAAACATAATTTCTGAGAACAACTTTCAGATTTTATTTCATTGGTGTGAACTTCAGGCATTTCCTTTGAATGCAAATAAAATGGAATATGTACCTGTTTGTATAAAATACTTTTCAAATTATAATCAATTAAAATTTTTAATTTATTTAAAATATCATTGCCTATAATTATTCTTTTGTATCATGCAAAACAAAGTTATATCTGTGATGAGGATACATATGAGGAAATCCAAATATCAGACTTACTTGTTTTGTGGAGGTGGTTTCACCATTGATACTTACTATCTTTGTAGAAGTATGAATAATAGGTTGGTTTAGTCCAAACTCTTTAGGGGCTAATGATATAGAAGCACCACTATCAATTAAACATAAGTATTCTTTAAAATTAATACAAGCTTTTACCATAACCAAATTTCGAAAGGGATGAGTATTCAATCTTGTGGCCAAGCTCCCTTCGGCTGTGACCACTGTGTTTAGTTTGGGTAGTTTTCTTGCATAATTGGATAATAGGGAATATTGTCCTGTTGATTTCCATTTTGGGGAGCAGGAGCATTTCCTTGTTGCTGTGTATGTGGATGATAGTATTCTTCTTCCACAACATTCACTTGTCGTGCACCAAATTTGTTTTGAAATCTAGGCTGATCATTTCTGTAAAATCCTGAGGAACCTTGATAATTATTTTGATTAGCGTAATAAGGGCGAGAATAATTATTATTACTGTAACCTCGACCTCGTCCTCGTCCACGATAGTTGGATGAGTAACGTTGAGTTCCTTGTGGTTGTCTAAATTCAGAACTAAAGTTTTGATTAAAATTTCGGTTATAATTTGGATTATACCGACCTCTGGAATGTTTTCGTTTCTGTGGAGCATTGTAATTATTTGAATTATTATACTTTTTGTTTTGATTTTTAAATTTCTTTTTCTTTATAAAATTGACGCTATCAGGAGACTCTCCCTCCTGTTCATCTTCAAGTTGAAGTTTTTGAAAAGCAGAAGCGACTGCTTCTTGAACAACAGTATGAATTTCATTTCTTTTCTTGGAAGTACCAATAAGGGATTCAAATCGAGCAATTTCAACCAATGCGTCAATGACGTCTTGTGGCTTTTCAGGCTTTTTAGCAAAAACATCTTTAGCTAGATGTACTGGTAAAGCACGGAGTAAGTAACCAACAATTTCAGTTTTATCCATATCTGGATTAACCAGATTACAAAGTTTTCGAATATCAAAATAGAGTTGTTCATACGTTTCGCCAGTTTGAAGTGAACGTTCACGTAATTGTTTAATATATTCTTCTGGAGAAGCCTTGCTTTTAAAACTTGACAATAAATTTGTTTTTGCATCTTCATATTTTGGTTTCTTTCCATTTTTAGTACAAGTATCAATGTACATTCGGTGAGATTGTTCAGCGGAATCTGCTAAATAATATCCCAAAGTGTCTAATTTTTGCTCATCATCTGTAACTTTTGACATACCAAGGAACATATCAAACTTTTTCAACCATTCTCTACAACTTTTTGTTCCATTGTATTTATCTGGAATGATGGGAGCAATAAATGTCATTCCCGTCATATCTGAGTCTTGACCCTGAGGGTCAGCAATAGGAGATGACTCAGTGTCAGGCACAGTATGAGTATGCACAGTTTCAATATCAAAATCAGAATTCAAATCACGATCATTAATGGGATTATCAATATTTATTTCAGTATTTTGTAGTATACCTTCAAAAGTAGAAGGGATTACTTTTTCATGAAACTCCGTTCGTATTGGTTTCGGTTGAGAAGTATCTTTCTTCCATACGTAAGTTTTTGTCCAAAAGTAGCAGTTTCAAAATAATAATGTAATTGTGATTGTCTATCGGGAGCCTGTAGTGGAGTGACCTTATCAGAATATTCTATTAGTTTTTGTTGGTATCCACGTATAATTTCAGTTTCGTACGACACAAGAGGATAAGTCTGAGTATTTATATTAATACCTGATAAAGAAGCGATTGGCTGAGGTTCCGTAATAAATGGAACTAATATCCCAATATTTGTAGAAGATTCTGTTTCCGAAATATCAGCACTCTCAAAAGAATGATATGAAGGAAGCTCACTAGTAGAAGTAACTGCTCGTTCACCAATAACTTCTGTTTTCCTTGTGTGAATATCTCCACGAGTAGAAGTGCTTCAAAATTATTTATTATTCATTTCATTATTTATTTCATTTAATTAATTATATTTTTGAGTAGCCGTGATTGCTTTTTATTAGCATGTCGTCTGAGAACAATTTAATAAATTTTGTTCTCATAAATTCTTTGTATAGTCTCTTTATGATTCTCAAAACTATCTATCTTTTAGCACTACCTTGAGGCACTTTATTACATCTGTTTTCAAAATAAATTCAAAATTATTAAAATCTCTTTCAAACCATGTCAGGTGCTAGATAGTTGAGATGTGCCTTTTAAATGTGTTTCATATTATTTTATCTATGCATAGAACCCTAGTCACATAAATCATAATATTCATTTCATTTTCATTGTTTTACGAGGTTTCTATCAGAATATCCTCAACGCTCATATATTTTTACAATAATATTTCAATTAATTTGGTATTCAATCAGAATACTCTTGAGCGAAGTAGCCTTTTTATTTTCTAACGGTTACTCATACAAGACGTACCCTGGGAAGCCACTTATATAATAATATCATGTATATTTCAAGTACAGGGTAATTTGAGACAAATCATAACCGTGCCACATATATTTCAAACATTATTCAAAATTCAATATTTATATTCTTCTTGCCCACTTGACGACATGAGAGAGACAAAATTATAACAAAATGTAAATAGGTACACTGACTGATGAATTTGACGCAATCACATAACAAATGTATAGACAGCATCAGCCGGAGATTGTGACATTATGCAATTTTATATGCACGGGAGTTTTTATAGTTACGGTGTACACCTTATAAATTCATATTTGTTTCATCGCGCGAAAATGGAATATGCATGCTTATGATTGTAATAAAATATATTTTTCTACTACCTGAATTGATGTTTTCGAGCTCTCGGTAGCTTTGGTTGACGAAAAGACATGAGCGCTGGCCAACGCTCATGACTCTCCGGATGTCTGCGGAAAATCCTGGCACCTATGGGCTGTCCATGGTTCGTCCAAACACGGACCTTGATACGTACCCGTGTTAACGCGCACTTAAAAACTCGGAGAAATCCGATTAAAAACCCGAAATCGGAAGGTTTAGCAAAGTCGCCAGTGTTGCGGATATGAGTTTGAATTGGTGTTTTAATAATAAATGCCCTGAATGTAAATAACTGATATCCACAATAATATGTAGTAGCCAATTGGGCCGAATAGGAAGAGATGTTTATTGAAGGAGAGCCAGATCTCGACAGACATACAACATAAACTTACACACTACAATTTATAGGAATAATTTAGAAAAGGAATGAGCATGATAATGATGATGGTGATGTTGTTGGGTTGTCCGATGATCCATCGTCATGAGGTGGTGTAACTACTTGGTAACCCGCTAACGTTATGTGAACCTGGAAGTCAGGTTTCACATGAAGTTGTCCATAAGCTCTGTACTTTAGCTGTCCGCTAAAGTGGCTTTAATTTTAGCATTGAAGACTCGATTGTAAAACATTATCTTTTGAATAATGCTTTTACCAGTCAGCTAACAAATAACAAAATATAAGGAGAATTGCATTGAAATAAAAAATGCAAATTTTTGCGGTTAAGGATTTTAAAATTTAAAGTAGCAAGAAAAGTACCGCCGCGCGCGCGGATTGAGGCGACACATCTATCAAAATGTTCGTAAAAGAGTCCTTTATTCGGGTACTATCACAAATCCTTGCAACCTCCTTTCCTTTGAAGCGTTTTGAATTTCGAGAAAAAGTTGACTGAAGTAAGTCATAGTGCAATGTTAGTATACATAAAAAGGAGTAGAAATTAAATTTATTCTTAGCTAATTCAATCATATTAGCTGCGTATCATCCAGAAACCCTCAAGTGTTTTTAGGTACCAATATTAAATAAAAATCTTCATTTTTTTTGCATGCAGTTTACCCAAACATAAAACATAATATCTAACAAATTTACAGTAAACATAAGACTCCAAAATATTCCCAGGTCTGCTACCACAAAAGGGATTCTGTACGTCTCGCCTTACAAATTAGACTCAAAGAACTATTTTCCTACTTTTTTGTGAGTTTTTAAATGACGTTTTAAGTGCGAGCAGGTACGAAATGCTGTTTTGCAAACACTGCAATTGAAAGGTTTCTTTCCAGTGTGAACTCTTAAGTGAATTTCTAAACTAAATTTTGTACCAAACGCTTTGCCACAAACGGAACAATCAAATAGTTTTTCTCCCGTGTGAATTCTAACATGAACTTCTAGATTCGATTTGAGGCTAAATGCTCTGCCGCAAACATTGCATTGGAAAGGCGTGAATTTTTAAATGGGAGTTGAGATACGATTTACTATTAAATGCTTTAGTAGAGAAGGATTGTTTAAAATTCCCTATAAAATAAAATTGTTTTGCAGGCAATTTGCATAAGCCCCGTGTTATAAGGGTCCTTGTGCTATACCTGGACCGATATTTGTCCAGTACAAGTGCTGGAGAAAAAAGGCGGAAGTAGGGGAGATGAATACTCGCGATAAGCGTGCTGATATTTCGCAACTCACCCTTCTTGTCAACTTCCTGTCCGGCTCACCCTTCTTTTTATCTCACCCGTCTTGCCATCTCACCCTTCTTAAAGAGCAGCTGCATTTTTGCAATGCAAAATATTATTCTTTACTTTTGCTCATGAGGAACTCGATATTCTTTTGCAAGTTATTCACATCACCAGCTGCACAACTCAAGTCACTCAGCTCACATTATGCACCTTCAGAGCGTATAAAGAGAGGAGTGTATAATTCTAACCAAGAAGTTATTACGTTTTTATGCAAATTTTTTCGGTGAGGAAGTAACCAAGGCCATTCTTCCTCACCTCCACCAATTTAAAAAGGGGTGATCATGTGTGTGTGTGAATATGTATGTTGAATGCATATATCAGAGTCGTTCTTTTCTTGTTTTGATGGTATTAAAGGGCTGTTGATGTGAAAGGATCAACACCACCACCACCCAAATTTTGCTTAAAGGAGAAAAAAGTCATCCAGCCGGTTTAAAGAATGAGGGTGAATGCATGCGTAAACCAACTGCTACTTTTAAAAAACTATCCAACCCTTGACCATTGCATATGAAACTGTACATTTTGCATCATACATTTTCCACACAAATAACACGTGCATTTTCTGCTTGCTTTAATAATTGCTCACGCATTACAACTATGTATGATAGTATTCCATTGACTTTATATGTATTATATGGTTTCATTAATACTCTTCTCATTCTCATTTTGATGCGAAACGAGTAAGTCAAATAAAGTGACTAGTCTCGAAAAACATTCAAAATGAAGCCAATACGAAAGTCTGTTTTCGTAAAATGTCCCCTATGTGATGATTTTGCATGCTTTGCTAAAGACTTGCATGGTTTATATCTTCATATTAGGGACAAGCACGAATGCAAGAAAGATCAAACGTGCCGACATCGAAAACATACTAAACGAATAGGGGATTTAAGAAAGAAAAACATGAGATGTGAATCCTGGGTAGGCTGTCAAAACCTTGCCAATGGGATTTATCATTGTCGAATTTGTCGTAAATTTTTTTCGAGTGGATGTGAGTTATCACATCATTACCGTACTCATCTCTGCCATACATGTAACAAAGTTGGATGTACTTGTATCGATGAAGGTAAGATACAGCATTATGTTAAAGTTATTTCAGTGAACAAAGTGTTGTGCTCAGTTTCCTCATATGTGATATTTGTTTGTTTATTCGTAGTCCCAACTGATGTGTATGATTTCAATGAAGTTGATGAAGAAAATGTGGAAAGTGAACAGAGTGGAGAGAGTGGAGACAACTTGGAAGATACAAATTTTCAAACTGGTGGTGCCGGTGGTAGTGGTCGCAAAAGAAAACGCCAACCTCCAAGGAGGCATAACCATCACTCACTTTCTCGTGCGAAAAATATTCCTGGAAAAAAGAAAAAAATTGCTACACCACCAATACGGATTACCAATCCATCTACTACAGATAATATTCATTCAGTGCGCCCTCCCACTCAAAATAATAATGCTGTTCCTTCCACCTCAACCGAGAAACCTTATGTTGGTCCATTCTCTGCTGCTGCTATCAGAGCAATTAAAGGAATACCAAAAATAATTGTCGCCCGTGACTCTGAGAGACCATCCACATCAAGAATTATTCAAAAACCAGAGGGGTCATCCAGACCAACCGTCATCCCAGAATCTCAGAGACCATCCATACCATCCGTCATTCAAAAATCTCAGGGATCATCCACAGAGAGTGTCATCAGACCATCTGAGGGAGCTTCCGTCTCGAGCGTCACTCATGAACCACATGGGATATCCATATCCACCGTCATCCAAGAACCACAACCTAGCACATCTAGAGGGATAGTACTTCAAAAACCTGGTATGTATATTAAAACTACATTTGCATGAGCATTGTACCTTTTAGCACAAATTTTTTCATTCTTTTATTCTTAAACCGAATAATTATGATAAACAGGGCGTCAGATTCTGCAAGAACTGAGAACCTTTCGATGTCATACATGTTCAGAGAAATTTAAAGACACGGATGAATTGCTTAAACATAAAAATGGATTTCATGCGGAAGAGCTGGATCTTCCTGATTACAATCCAGACCACGATTCAACCTATATCGCTGTATTTGACGCAAACAACTTGTACCCCCATAGCCTAACTACCGCGTTACCATTTAAAGACTTTAAATGGATGAGTGCACAAGATATTGAAGATTATAATGATATCGACACATTAAAGTGGGCACTCATCTGTATGGGTATTAGTGATCATCAATGGGATGGGGACACATATATAGAGTCTGGCGAAGAGAATGATGATGTAGAGAGAACAGAAGAGGAAAAAATAGACAGGGAACACAGAAAAGAGAAACAAGAAAAGGGGAATGATGGGTTTTTTCTAGAGTTGGATCTAAAGTTTCCAAAAGAGTTGCATAATAAGTTTAAGCAACTCACTTCTGTACCCTACCGAAGATCGGTAAAATATGATGAGTTATCCCCACTACAACAACATTTTGCGGAAGAACTAGGTATATCTGAAAAGTCTGTGGAAGCTTCTCGTCTGATTACTGATTTGAACGAGCGAAAAAACTATAGACTTCATTATCGTGTCTTGCAGTTTTATATGGAGTTGGGTATTGAAGTTACAAAAGTTCATAGCGGCATCACATTCAAACAAAAACCATATTTGAGAAAATACATTAACTTGTTGGCAGAAAAGCGAAAAGTGGCTACAACTACAGTGGCTCAAAATAACTTTAAATTTCTAGGAAATGTAATATTCGGAAAAAGTCTAGAAGATCTAAGAAAACGAGAGAGGTACATAGTAGTTACAGATAAAGAGAGAGCGTTGAAATTTATGCGTAAGCCCACAGTACAACGAGTAGTACTACTTAATAAAGAGGAGGATGAAGATGATATTGCAATCATCTGTATGAAGAAAATGTCTGTTAAGCTTAATAGGCCAATATATGTAGGGCTTACTTGTCTCGATGAAAGCAAGAGGTTTTATTATGACTTCTTTTATAATTTTTCAATGCCGCAATGGAATGAAAACGGTAGAAAATTGTGGACATTAGGGGGTGATACAGACAGCGTATTTCTTGCTGTACAAACCGAAGACATTTATGAAGATATTAAACTTAAACAGAAAAAATGGTTTGATATGTCTGGATACGATCCATCACACCCAGTCTTTGGGAGATTTCATTCTGACGAAAACAAAAAGAAGTTAGGATACATGAAGGATGAAATGGCAAATAAAGTCATATCTGAATTTGTATATCTCCGACCGAAAATGTACAGCTACAAGTATATTGAGTATAATAAAGAAGGGGATGAAACAACTACACAAGAGCGTGGTAGAGGAGGCTCATATGAGATAAAAATAAAGAAGAAAGATTTTCACTGGAGAATCAGTGTTCTTTTGATAATTATATAGAGAGTGTGCTTGAGCCCATACAACGCCATACAAATGCTACATCTATCAAAAGTATAAACCACAGACTCTTTACAGTTAACCAAACAAAGAAAGGGCTTTGTGGTTTTGATGTGAAGCGATACATACTACCAGATCCCACAACTACACTCCCATACGGTCATTATTACTTGTCCGATTCTAATAAAAACGTCATAGATGCGTCTCCAGATGAGTTTGAATTACGACTTCGTAATGTTCTCTATGTGGATAGTGTGAATGTTGGTAGTAAGGTAGTAAATGATGTTGAAATGTTGGAATGTTCTGATGATGGTATAAATGATAGTGATATTCAAAGTGTGTTTGAAGAACCAATGCTTATTGATAGTGACTATGAATTGATTGAGTAAATATATTGAAGCAATGCGTTTTTAAAAAATAAATAAAAATAAAACCTGTATATTTGTAAATAATAATGTGTCTTTAAATACTTTTTATTGCATATGAGCGTCAGTCTAGACGAGTGGTGTGGCTCACAAGTGATGGGAGAGGTGTATTTAAAGCTTTCTCTTCAGTTGTGCGTCAGTCAACTAGTCATAAATAGCATCGAATCCTACTGAATGCATCATTCTAATTTTTGCTCCCATTCAATATGGATCCAAACGACGTTCTCGATTACAAGTGGCAAATTTAGGCACCTGCTTGCATAATGCTAGCGGGGGCTACAGGCAGCGGAAAGACAGTACTGACTCAGAAGCTCCTCGAAAGAAGGAATGAGATATTTGACAAGCCACTCCACCGAATCCAATGGCATTACACCGAGTTTCAGGAAGCACTCATGAAGCAGCTGAAAGCCACCATCCCCAATATTGTGTTTGTGAAAGGGTTGCCAGAGGAGTTTGAAAATCCAGATCCATCTCAACACATGTGTCTTGTACTCGATGACTTGCTGCACGAAGTTAAAAATCCAAAGATGCAGACGCTGTTTACAAAATCGAGCCATCATCAAAACTGCAGCATCATTTACCTAACTCAAAATGCTTTTGCTGAAAACCAAAGAACAATTTCTCTTCAATGCAAGTATGTGTGTCTTTTCAAAAACCCGAGGGATACTGCCAACTATCAGTTTCTGGGTCGGGCTATGAATGGTGGAAAGAACTGCCCGGTTCTTCAAGATGCTTACAAGGACGGAACATCAAAACCGCATGGATATGTTGTAATGGACTTTGCACAAAATCAAGATGACAAGTTTCGGATTCGAGATTCATTTTTTCCAGAAGAAATGACAATTTATTCAAAGAAAACTTAAAACTAACAGAGTTTACACAAACCTTTAATCAATAAAACTGTTCTAAGACCACACAAGAATCCCTGTACAAAGGTTGAAGCTACTAGGTCCTGTTGTCAAATTTTGTCTTGCTAACCACTCTGTTTGTGGTGGTGGTAGAGTTTCACTATCACTTTCGTCAGATCCACTGCTACTTGTCTCCATCGGTTCAACAGCAGGTATAACAGCGGTAGCAGCTGGAGTCACCCTCCGAGTTGGAGTCGTATGAATTGGAGCACGAGGACGAACCTCTTCTCCGTTCAGGACTGATTCCAAGACATCCATTCTTGATGGGTAATCGGGAATGAACTCAACTAGGGTCAATGGATCCCAAAGACAGTTTGCAGGAAGATTAGGAAATTGATTTCTTAATAGGAATCGATTTTCCAAGTACAATTGCTTCCAATTCTCGGCACCAATGGCTGATGGATCGTTCAATAGCTTCCTCCACCCAAAGTTTAAAAGAATGTATTTTGGATCTGAAACACATTTATAAAAATATGCGTATTGTAAGTATATTTTCAGAAACTTTCCCAACACACACACACACTTTGCCATTAACACTTGATTTTTTCACAAACTAAAAATGATTCTTTGCTTTTACATACCTTTATTTGGATCTTCGAGGTCAGTGTTGTCAAAGCTGGATAAAATGCGACTGGCATATGCTTTGTAAAGAGCAAACTGGTAAGGTGCAGCAATATCACACTTAATATGGCTACAACTTTGGGTGTAGGGTGAAAGAGTTGTTGGGTCTATTTCATATCCAGGACGTAGCATACCCTCTCGTGCAGAGTTGTCCCCTATTCCCGGACCAGCCGCCAATTTGAACCCTCGGCAATATCCTCGGGTATGGGAAAAGATGGGATTACCACGACGGGTTGGTGAATTCTTTGTAGGAAATAAATGCTTCCACTGAGCATTGTTGATATCACCATTTGCAAATGCTTCAACCAAAATGAAAGCCTCTTCTACCCACGGTTGACATTCATTTCAGTAAACAAGTGTAATGGCAAGTCTGGAGAACCGAACTCGTTTCATATTTTTAATAGCTCCTTCCGGTAATATGCTCGCTCCAGCCGACCGTCTTCGTTCTCAATCATAAAAGTAGGGGGGTTGGTTAGGCGGACTTGGTACACTTTGGACAACTGCTCGTCAAATGTCTGAGTATATCCTTTTGTGAATAACGGACGATCTTTAACTTTTAACACCACATCCCCTACAGTGAGTGTGGGTTTTGGTCGTTTAGGTACTTTTCCGTACTGCGCATCGAATGTTTGCCAGTAGTTTTGCTTTGTTACTAGATTAGGACTTGTTTTTATTGAGCACTGGTATGAACCGTTGTAAGTATTCTCAAAGTCTCTCAATTTGTGAATAAATCGCTTTGTGTTGTGATGTGTCGTGTACTTTGTAATTATACCTTGAATTGTCCGATTAAGTCTTTCACACATTGCACATTTTATCGGAGAATTTGTAAAGAATTGATGAGTGTTGCTTGCCTCACAAAACTGCTTAAACTTTGCATTTTCAAATTCTCGTCCGTGATCAGAGGTTAGCTTTTCAGGCTTTCGTTGAGATCTGTCAATTATCCGCTTGAATGCGTCCAGTACCTCATCGGCCTGTTTGGTTTTGAGTGGCTCAAACCAGGCATGTCGATCGAAAAAGTCAATACATGCAAGTATGTAGTATTTGTTGTAGTTTGATCTTGCATGCCTTCGAATTTCAATCAGATCCAATCCCCAGGTTGAGTTTTGAAAAGGGGAGAATACAATACGTCGTTTAAATTTTTTGGGTGCTGAGAAATGAAGTCGGTATGCTTTCTGCTTCAAAAGTTCCTTCTTGACAGCTGCTTTAGAATGACCGAGAGTGCGATGAACCTTATCTACGCCTGTGAAGGCGGTAGGATTGGTTAAATCCACAAAATCATCCGCGCTGTACGCCATAACTGGTAAAAGTGCAACTGTCAAATCAAATTTCATCATTATATATTTGTCTGTTGACTCGTAACAATGTCATCATGGTGCACAATATTCGTACTCATAAAGACTTTTTAAAGTCTCTAGCTGCAGCAAGTAAGGTGGGTGGCAAACGCAAACGTATGCTTGCTCTAGCAATTCCTAAGCAGATTCGAGCTCTTCAAGAAATTGCATTTAACGTGACCAAGAATAACGTACCATTAACAAAGTGTCAGACAGGTGACCTGCTGAAGGGGAAGTACAAAAAGAATATTTTGTCTGTTGCTTGTCGAAAGGGGTCAATTGAAAGCAAACGGAAATATTTTCTTCAACGAGGGGGATTCCTACAGTACATATTACCAGCTGCTCTTTTGCTTCTCCAGCAATACCTATAAACAATGGCTTAGAGATACAGGCTCGTACCGGAAACGTTTGTCAAACGTTTGTTTCGCCAGACAGAGGAAGAGGACTATGAAGACTACCTTAAAACTAAAAGGGGGAGCATACTCAAGCAGGATATACCCGACGATTTGAAAATTTTGCTACATGGTGACGTCAGCAGAGACCTACTTGCTAAACAAACAAGAAGGAAGGAGGCGCCTGTGCTGGTAAAGTCCGTCGACAAACCATCTGTCCCATCACCCGTCACGACTTCCGCAGCTGCCACAACAGCCGATCGAATGCTACCAATGCTGGCCTCGCAAAAGGCGGTTGACTTGTACAATTATTTAAAGTCCGAAGGGATTGGATATAATGAACAGAATGAAGTCGTCATCAATGGAAAATCTGTACCAAATACCAACTTTGCAATGATTGTTCGTGGGCTTCAAGATTCTCGTCTATCAACGGCAACTGGAATGAAGGATGTGATTGATGCTTTAAATTCGAGTAAAATGCCAACCAACCTTTTTTCAAAGTCCATCATATCTCGATATGTACCACAAAGTGCAAAAAAGGCACCCACGACTACCACTACCAGCCAAAAGAGACCCTCAGTTCATGCATCAAAATTAAAACGGAAATGAATGTCTTTTACTTAATCATTACTTTATTGATTTACAAGTTTAAAAATATTTACATTTCAAATTTGACTTTTTAATAAAAAGCCTTTTAATATATCTATATACAAACAAATCATTATTATTTACATCATTAGTAAACTTTGCATAGAATGACTTCCTAGAGCATCCTCTTAACCTAGTTAACATGTAATATAATACATAATGACCACACACTTTACTAGTTGGACCCTGAAGCATCCTCTTTGTTTCAATTATCTTTAGTTTATTCTTTGAAGCAAAGTTTCTAAAGTACTTTGGAAATTCTGCCACACTTGTTCCGTACGAATCCATATACTCAAGCTCACCACCTTTCACATTTATGTAGAGGGCCACCCAAAGCGATCCTTTTTTGGTGGATTCGTCCAAATTTACACACACATAGAATGGGTAGCTCTTTATTTGTATTTCCTCCAACTTGTCACTTGGTACAACATGATACTGGGAACCACGCTTGCATTTAGCCATGGAGGCAATATGAGTCAATATTTCATAAGTGTCCATTTTTTAATTTTTGAACTCTGGAGCAAAGTCTTTAAAGAATATTTTCTTGTCACTAGTGATATTGAGAACGGAGGGGTATTCTGGATAGCAAATCACTGTCACGGATTTGGACAAAGCTACCTTGAATCGGAGTGTTATTGACACATTCCCGTGGCGAGGGATGGCAAATCCTTCACTTAGGCTTCGAAGATCGAATCCAAACAGCATTTTCCCATTTTTGTATTCAGATAGGCGGAGGTCAACTCCTGGGTCGCAATTTGCCAGTCCAAGCGAATTGAATACAGACATGTATCCTTCAACTACACGGTTGTTCGCTTTATCCACTTCTATGATATGTTGAAAGGGATGTTCGTCATTGCAATTGATAATAATCTGGCTCAGTCCGTGGTCTTCAAAGGCAAAGGGATTTTTTGTATAGTTCCCTTGAACGTTCTCTGTTGCAACGAGACCGATTACTAACCGATCTGGCAATAATCCACTTAATAAGGACTCGTTATTATGTTGATATGTCCCAACGGGAAGACTATAGTCTTTCATGACAACCTGCTTTGATGGAAATAGACATGGAAATTTATCCCAAGTCTGCAGCATAGCTGCGGTCATTGATGGGAGTAGGGTCACTTTATTTATTCTGAGCTTAGCTTCAAGAATCTGAAGTTTAATGTTCTTTGAACTAGTCCCATAGCACTCGAGAGCAAAGCTGTCTGGTGCTCGAAAAAACGTAACCCTCAAATCGATTCCTGGAGGTAAGTATTTGATTTGACTAAAGACTTGTCCGTGAGGTCTTCCCATAAGTTCAAACTCTGCGCTGGCATTGCAGAGGGTTTTGCAATTCCTCCACCCATCATCATCTAGGGTCAGCTCATTCTTTGTTTTATAGAAACCACCAGCTTCAGCTTGTCCCTTTTTAAAGTCGCTTCCATAGCTGAGAATGGTTTCTAAGTATGCTTGATAAGGGTAGAGACTTGTGACTGGTGACACTTCCGTTTCGTGTAACTTGACTACCACTCTTTCAAATGCTGATGCAATCAAATTGTTTGTGACAGCATAGTTTAACACAAGTGGATCGGCCTGGTTCGCCATGTTAGCCCCAGTATCGCTTACAACTTTACATCTTAAAATTAGATTGGTCTTGGTCATATCAAGAAATTGTGTGTCGTTTGACTGTACAAAGAATTCGATAGGTGCTGACTGTGTTAGAGTAGCATTGGGGCGATAGTCAATGTTTTTTGAAGACTGCACCGAGATATCAAATCCTTCCTCTTGAAAGAACTGAGTCTCGTTCATTGTGTAGTCGATTCGCGGGTTCACAGATGGTCCCGCTCCCATCTTTTTATTTGCAAACTTGGATTGCGCCATTTTAAAACAAAAGCTTCAGTTGCTTCTTTGGGCGACGTTTTTTGGATGTAGGACGACGTTTTTTGGATGTCGCTTTACGTTTTTTCTTGCTAGTACGACGTTTTTTCTTGCGTTTTCCACCAGAGCCGAGCTGACGTAAACGTTTCCTCTTTCTACTGCAACCTGAACCAGACTGAGTTAGAATCTGGTCACCAATACTCTTAAGAGCCGTCTGTCCACGCTCTTTTATACTTGCTTTTACGTTCTTCCCGGATAATATGTCACTTGTCAGCTGTTTTGCAGCTTCTGCAGCGTGAGGTAGCACGTACTTTTTTGCGGCTGGCCAAAATATGTTTTTCACAATTGGTATAAGTCTTTTAGCAAAGCCGAGGATGCTTCCCAATCCCATGCCACGTTGTTTCCTATAGCTTGATTTGTACACTGCCAATCCATCATTACCAAGTCCTCCACCGTTTTGAGGGTGGAGGACTTGCAAAAAATCAGACACTGGAATAGGATACATTTTTTAAAACTTTTTTTTGTCTAAAGTGAAGTGTACACGAGGACGTCGAAAATACTAATGGGAGATCTTCTCCAATCTCTGTCCGTAAATAGATGCGGATAGAGTCAATGTAGTTTTTTGATAGGCTTACATACTGCAAATTATTAAAGTCTTTGATTACAAGTTTGCCCGGCTGTCCTGTGTAATCGGTAATTCTGAGGAGTGGGGCGAGTTGGTCTCCCACACGTTGATGATCAATGAAATCTGTGTATACATAAATTTTCCTCGATCCAATATCAAAGACAGGGGTCTGCTTTCCTTCAAATGTCACTGTGCGTTTTGCGGGAATGACAAAATCCTTTGGAATATCGATTCCAAAAATTGCTGCAACCCGTTCATTCAACTCAAAAATCGAGTCTGCTGGTAGGGTAGTTGTAAGCTTGGCTCTGCCATCCTCAATTTTTATTTGAGCCCAACTTCTAATACCATTGAACAGCTGCACTAGATCGTCGAGTGCATAAATATCTTTATACGTGAATGATACTGCTCGCACTAGTTTTTCATCAATTAAATTTTGGTACTTTGGTACACCAGGACCCGTATTTCAATTTCACCCTTGTACACTTCCAGAGTGCATAAATGATCACCGGCTTTAATGTCTAGCACCTCACCTACTACAGTACCACTGCACATATTCATCTTTCAAGTAAAAGTTTTCGTAATCGTCATATACTTGAAGATAATCCTCAATCACTTGTGAAAACACAATGTTGCGTTTGGCTACATAATATGGTTGCTTGTGTTTAATTGCCCACTCTTTTCCAAGCAATTCAATGTATATATTTGCCTCGTTAAATGTTTTGCTTAGCTCTGCAATTAGGTCCTCAGTGGTGGTAATATCTTGCGATGCTTCAATATCAATGGTTGCATGTATCATCATCACCTTTTCTTCACCCAAATCCCATTTTTTAAAATCAAAGTAATCAAAAGCATGATTCACATGCTTATTGTCTCGTTTTGCGTAATCAAGCACACTCTTATACACTATTTGTGTAGTTTCCTTTTTTGATTTAATGTCAAATACTTTGGGGTAGCGGGTCACTCTGTCTCGGTGTGTATTTGATGTGTCATTTTGATCTGGTGCTGTAGTTGTAGCATTTGCTGAGCTACCTGCCACTGCGGGAATTGGAGGTTTGAGTATGCTGTATAATATGGTCCCCTTCTTTATATGGGAATCATTGAATGTATAAGTCAGTTCTGTAAGGGCTACTTCATATCTGTCAGGTTCCAATATAATGGGAACAGCTAAATGGTTACGATAGTTGACACGACGATTATTTGGAAAGTGCTGCTCGGAAGCATCACTTTGCAAATGAACGTAGAAGTTGTCCATGATGGTCTGTATTTTGTCACCTACTTTTCTTTGCACAATACTTTACGCTTGTAATGCTTTTTATCAACTGGGTATTATTTTGTTTTGTCTTATCGTATTACAGGTAATATGACGTTGTTTGAATTTCTTCAATATCGTGATTCATCACAATGTCATTTTAATAAATATATGTACATGAAACGTATTTACACAATACCACAAAAAACTATTGTGATGAGGGAAGTTGGTACGGCTAGTAACATGGAACGTGAGGTAAGGTGGTACATTATCCATGTTAATAAAATGTTGCATGAAAAAAGGGTGAGAATTATGTTGAAGAGATATTTTAAGTGTATGAAGAAATAAAAGCTTGCTCTATTTCTGAAGGATCACTATTACCGCACACGTGTTACATATTTTCATCACAAGATTCATTTTTGTCTGTATTATCTGGAGCGTAAGAATAATATTATGCACTGCAAAAATGCAGCTGCTCTTTAAGAAGGGTGAGATGGCAAGAAGGGTGAGATAAAAGAAGGGTGAGCCGGACAGGAAGTTGACAAGAAGGGTGAGTTGCGAAATATCAGCACGCTTATCGCGAGTATTCATCTCCCCTACTTCCGCCTTTTTTCTCCAGCACTTGTACTGGACAAATATCGGTCCCAGGTATAGCACAAGGACCCTTTAAACACGGGGCTTATGCAATTGCTGCAAAACATTTTTAATTTTTTAAGGGAATTTTAAACAATCACTTCTCTACTCATGTATATATGGTTGTATCTATATACACATATGCATTCAATTCATCCATCTTTTCCGTTAATTGGAATGAATCCCTGTAGTCTTCTCCTCTCTCTCTCTCTCTCATTGAATGTTGCATGTGGATTGGATGGACTAATAGCGGAAGTAGTAGCGCTATGCGAGTGACAGTATGGAGTTAGGAATATAATAATGCTCATGTTAGTTACAAGTTAGAGCAGAGCTCATGTTTAATCTCCAAGCTTCATTCCCTTCATTTGTATACATATTCAATGGGTTTATGGCATGTAAAAGCTAAAGCAATTAATGCAAGTCAATACCAAAATGAAAGGAAAATCACAAAGTAACTAACAACCAAAAGGCTTTTGCATGCTCATGCTGGCTCCACACGGAAAATTTGAGAAAAGGATTTAGTTTTTATGGATGTGTATAATATGTATATCTACATGATTTATCTGCTGGGAGGTCAATCGACTTCATTTACAGTTGGTTACATGATACCTTCCCAGGATGGATAGGGATAATATGGAGAAGCATCAAAAGCATCCTCTTTCTCACATCCATGAGACTTTATATACAGTTGAGCCCTGTCTTTGTCTTTAAAAGGTAGACGGTTGCTCCCAGCTGCATGACTGATTTACTTTTACGCCCGATATCAAATAGCATGGAATAAGAAATTGATAATAGTATTACATTAGTTACTTACTTACTTTCACTTTCTCCATCTTCCCATGAATTCCTCTGTCATGTGCATGCAAAACGTGCCTCTTTGCTGTATAATGGCATCATACTTCCGGACACTTTATAATACATGGGGAAATATTATTATCAAGCTTGTGATGGTTGGTCTGAGTTGTTTATGCCTAATAGTCTAAATAATATACATTC
Source organism: Orchesella cincta (assembly GCA_001718145.1). Taxonomy (NCBI): domain Eukaryota; kingdom Metazoa; phylum Arthropoda; class Collembola; order Entomobryomorpha; family Orchesellidae; genus Orchesella; species Orchesella cincta. Next base: position 25,011 of record LJIJ01000008.1, read on the forward strand.
ATTCAAAAAGAAACCTCTCTCTCTCTCTTGCTTGGCTTGCTGGGGAAACTTAATTACAAGCTTATCCTGAGAAAAACGAAGCATTACATTACATTAATATGGAATGGAGGAGGTTACAGAGTTGGAGTTTCATGCTGGGAGTTTAATGCACATTCATCTACATGCATATATTTACTTGGGTTGTACAAGAGCATCGAGAGCGATTCTTGTGATTGTGAGTGCCATGATGGCATGCCATATAACAACGTATATTTAGAATTAATTATGCTAGGAATAGGGAAAACTAATTGGATATCCCATCCCATATATCCATAGTCTTGCTTTCCCTTCTTCCTCATCCCAATTTGGTCGTCGTAGTTTGACTAACTCTATTTTTGTGTTGGGCAAGTGGCTGAGCTCGAATTAGAAAGCAAAAAAGAAAGCCTAGTTTATTTCTTCTTTCTCCTTCCAGATGTTGCGAAACACATACGCACCACACATACGAATATAATAATAATGGAACATAATAAAGATCGCCCAATTTTTTCCCTTCTGTATAATAATTATACAAAGTGAACAAATGTATCTGTATATTTATACTGGGGTTGTTGTATATATATATACATTCCGAACGCGTGTTTCCTCACAACTCGACTGTTGCTTCTACGTACTTCTATACTCTCGCTCGCCTTCTCTTCTTCTTCTCTTGCTCGTCCATTTTCTTGGACAAACTCAAGCTGGAGCCAATGGTTATCAGCTCAACGTCATCTATCCTCTCAATCCTTATGGTGTGGTGGTTGATGGTAATTCATGATGTTTTCGATATTATTTGTCAGTCTGTCTTATCCACATGGTTGTATAATATGTAAAGTGTGTGTATATCTATTTGTCCCTCTAACTACCACTTTTTTTACCCCTCCCCACCATCATCACGATCGGAAAAGTGAGCGGCTGTTCTGTTTTGTCTCTCTGTTTGTGATGATAAAAGAGAGGGTAAGCAGTATTCATGTTCATCGTCGTCGTCCTCTTTTTTTCCCTAGATTGTCGACAACTAGCTGAGCTTCACAGAGCAGAGAGTCTCCGATGATAATAATAGGCTCATGAAATAGAAAGGAAACAAGAGAGAAACAAGTTTCATTACCGTATGCTTTTACTTTTATGGCTTGTCTATGCAATATCATTCTTTTACAGCCGATCCAAAACAACTGGAGAAAGTAGTATGCAAAAGGAAAAAGGTTGAGAGTTCGAGTTCGACGGAGGACGACAGGAGAGTAGGACAGAGTCAGATAAAGCATGTGTGGAGAATCGACTGTTGAAATGCCATACGCTACATCTGAGCTGAGCAGAGCAGATATATATCCCTTGTGTGTTGTACACCCTATAAAACCATAATATTATAGGGGTTTTTGCTCAGAACCATAGATAGAGCTTTCTTTTGAGTATGAACATTCACATCGACATCCAAAAGCCATAGTCGTCGTGTCGTGCGAGTTAAGTCCTCCTTCAAAATGTACACAGCTTTCACTTCACCTCCTCGCACCAAATATACTTAGTAGTTTCATATCGAAAATCAACATTAATATAACTATGCATGTACATGATGGTGGTGGTGGTGGATGGATGGATGATGCTTTTTGCTGTACCGATTCCTGTCGCTTCCCATATTCCTTATCCTTGTTGACTGATTGATATGTATCTGAAGTTGGTCGCGGAGGCTCTGGCTTGATCAAAATCGTAAAAGGCTCACTGTTGGCATTTTCCCTGGCTCCGTTCAGCTTACTACAGCATCGCGCTCTCTCTTTCTCCCATGTACTTATGCATCTCTTTCCTGTTCCTTTACACGAGATGAGTGTTTCCACACTGCTCCCGCTGACTTTTTAGTTCCAGTAACTATTTATTCAGTTAGTGGCGATGCAATGGATGGGATCTGATGGGATGTGATACGACCAGACCAGAGAGATCTGTACTTTCCCCATTTTCAAGCTTGCTTAGCTTTGCTTTTAAGTTTTCTGTCACCGTCACCAACATCACCATTTCACCACTCCTGCCTCTCTGTTCTCTGTTGCTGACGCTGATACAGTATCCCTTAATCCTCTTTCTTTAAAATTCTATTCTCCACACAACGTGATCTCTTCCAGCTTATATGCAAAGGTGGGGAACTACCTATATTATACTAGCTACCTACTACGGAGATATATAGCCCTAAATAAGATTTTGTGTCATCCCTTTTTCTCTCTTTACCTGCTTTTATGCATATGTCAATGCCATGCCATGCTATGCCACACGCCATCATGATCATCACAGATTGAGTGAGATATGTGCTTGCTCTTCTCTCTCGTATGGATATTACCATCATGTTGTATGCGGATGAATAGATGAGGACGACGAATATGATGATGATTATCATGATACAAGGGAGTAATACAGAAATAGGGAAAGAGTAGGGCCTGCTGTTCCTCACAGGAAGCTATTTTGTTACCTTTCCTCAGGTTATATACTGCTTCGAGTACTTTTCTTCTTGAGCTGCTGCGCTCCTTCTCTCTTCTAGCCTCCACCAACATAATACTTCAAGTCAAGTCATACATATGCATCCGTTTGAAATTAAAGTCAGAAGAAAGGAAAGTGGAAACGTTGATGCTTAGGACTTGTTCACCTTTTTTTCCCGTCTCAAGTAAAAGCAAGTAGGGATAGTAAGCCCTCAAGAGTGTATCAAAAAAGAGAGGAAAAAATCAATGTGGTGTGGTAGAGGAGAAGTCAGTTCTGTTCTAAGAATCTAAAATGCTCTTAAAGAAGAGGAGGATGACACAAAGTAAAGAGAAAGACACGCGTGTATGTATCTGCATACTTGAAACTCTGTGAGACAAATGGCAATGTAAATTATTAGAAAAGAAAATAGCAAAAGAGCTTAGATACTCAATCTCCTTCTTTTTCTCGGGAAAAGAAAATCATGCTTTCATCCTTGCGTACTTACATTAATATATTGTGCTCTGTAACATCCAACCAACCCAACATCGCTCATTGGTTTTGCCTAACTTGAGTAATAATAATAGGGTGTTCTTCTCTATACGAGCCAAATATATAGGGGTTGGCATTGGCAAGTAAATGCAAATTACTTACTGTCACTGTGCATACTCCTCTCCAGCACTTACATTACATCATGAAACGAACAATTACTTTTGAAAGGGAACCACTGAAAAATGTATCACTACAACTTGGAACAACCAAAAAATATATATATATTTGGTTAGAAGAAGAGCAGAACATAAATTCAAAAAAATGAACCAGCAAAAAACAACTTAACGCTTTCTTCTTCCTTATGAACTTGTTCAAGTACACCAAGAAGAGAGAGCTATACACAGGCGCGCGTATAAACCACATAATATTATATATAAGTACGTATATCGATGCATGAACGCATAACATTATAGAAAAAAAACCTATAAATCTTGGAGCCACCGACAGCAATATATGAAGGCAAAAAACGGAAGCAGTTGAGATGAGACAACGAGGAATACGAAAGAAAAAAAAAGAATCCTCAATTTTCTGGTAACCGAGAAATGCAGCCCTCAAATGAATTCTCAGTTCATCACCTTGTCACTAACAGACGTTCTTTGTGCATTCCTCTTTAAGACTAATTTATTCGATTGACATTTTCTTCCTCGGATGAATTACTTCTCTCACAGCTTCATTTTTTTGGGAATGGCGAGTGGCTAGGGTTCGTTGGATTGGCTGAGGTTTGAGTTGATGATGCTATCTCATGATACGATTTTTTGTGAGAACAAGTCAAAAAGAATATATTTCATGGGGAGACCATATGGCTATCTATTACAGTTTTTTTTTGCTCTTTTTCCATATATTACTCAAGCAGTGGTGTGTGTTGGCGAAATGGTAACATGGAAGATGTTGGATGTAAGTAACGTAACATCATATTATCATCTCTTTTAATACATTTTATGTGCTTGTTTATATTTTCTCTCTGTCTGTATACATCTCTTTTGCTCATAGTAGTAGTAGTCTTCTCGTCCGAGAAATTACTTAGCCAAGGAAGGCAGACCACTTGAATATTATGTTGGTTGCTAGTAGTTGTTCACCACTATTTACGTATTCATTTGCATCACACGGAATAACTACAGTGGAGTAAGAGAAGAGAGGAGGCTGTTAAAGGAGAAGATGAAGAAAGATAAAAACAGAAGGAAGGAAAAGGAAGTGAGAGGAGATGAGCAAAAAAGAAATAAAGCGATGAATCCCTGGCTTCGACATCACTCCAACTTGAGGAAAAGCATCCAGTTGTTCGTAACGCCAGACCACGCCACGCCACACAGTAAAAGGAGGACAATATCAATATCCTCGTGTATTGCATTTTGCCCACATCACATCACTCCTCCACCACTCCATTCCATGCTGCTGCTACTTGAGCTAAATGTAGAATATAATAGTTATGCATGTACGAAATGAAATGAATGTTCACTTGGATTCCATATGGCATGAAATCAGACATAAGGACTGGTTTTCGTGGCTTATTCCACACCTCTTCTTCTCCATCAGTGGTGGCCACCGTATGACTCGTTTAACCACCATGGCTTTGGTGATGATGATCATGATGATTATCATCATCGTCATCACTACACCCATTACACTCTACCATAAATGATCGTGTAGTACCTAAGTATATCTATAGCCTCATGTACGTCATCCTCCATCCACCACCACCATCACCACTGTAGTCTGATAATACTGTTTACATATTTCCCCAAAGTAAGTACACAAATGTTCATATAATATATTTGTATCGGATTCGGATATAAAACGGATTTTCCCTTCGCTCTTGAGTCCAGTTTTACCACAGTAAATGCATATTATTATTATGAGCGGGCAGGAGAGAGAAGAACCGAATCCGCAATTTTCACCACTTTCTATTATGGTCATCTTTTACTATCATCTAGTAGGTATACGTTGTTGAGCATATTACGGGAATACTTTTCTTTCTTAGGCTTTTCCCATTTCGGTTTTTACAACACAGATTCAACAATAATAAAATAGGGTTTTGTGTACATTATTTTGCTCAAGTAAATAGCCACATCCACATCACCACCATTGCTTTGCCACACACACACACACACCTATATACCATCCCAAAAAAGGAATATGACTGGGTTTGTTCCAGCATGGTTTTAAGCTCACATAAACATACATTACTGAATATCCTTCAATAATATTTCTCGCTTTTCCTGAACGCTGTTCAGGGGCTGTTGTATGAGAACAATATTTTAATACAACTTTGAACCGAATAAAATAATGACGCGTTAAACATAAAAAGCTCGTAAAGTTTCCCATTTTTCTGAAACGTCGGGAGTCTGAGCTTGTGTGTATAGCCCAGCCGATGCGGATATATCTGTGAGCCATTCCTCTGCAAAGGAGGAAGGAAGGAAAAGTTGAGTTTGTTGAGGGCTGAGTGAGATGAGCCTCCAATCTCTAAGAAGGTTGGAGTAGCCAAACAACACGGCAGCTAGAGCTTTATCCTTTCTTCCCAGCTTCGGAAATGGGTGAAAGGGAAAAGGTAGTCGTAATGGCAGCGGCAATATGTAATATTTCGTATATTTTCATCATGACATTTTCTCAAAGTTGTAAGGATGAAAGAAAGTCATAGCCGTTTTTTAAAAAAAAAAACTACATTTTTCCTATATAGTTTTTCCTCCTGTTGAAGTTGAGATGATGAAGAGAAAAGGTTTACACACAAACATTCTCTACTACTACTACTAGCTGCTGGGGTGGTGTAGGAAGTAGGAAACATAATCCGATAGTTGTTGAGCTGAGCTGAAACGTCGAGTCTTATTGGAATATTCGTTGTACTTATTTGAGCTTGAGCTCCTCTGTTTGTCTCCAGCGACACCACCATCATCCAACGAGGTGGAGTTGGGCAAAATCAGCAAGAAAAAAAAATGGGAATCGAACAACAAGTAAAATGAACGGTGGACGACGCCACCAAAGCCAAATACGTTCCAAGGATGAAATGAAAGGCTCGTTATGTTTACATAGAAAAACGAGAACATCAGCCACTACTTTCCACGACTAAAACTTATTACAACCGCTTTCTCCCTGCTCTTTACCGACAAGAAAAAACTGTACAAGAAGTAAAAGCAAAAAGTGGAGAAAAACAGATATAATATGAGGTTGTTGGAGGAAGGGAAAAGGAAGGAGAAGAAGGCGAATTACTGGAAAAGTGTTGTGGAACACGAGCTATGTACACCAAAAGCCGTCAAGTTTGTCTCTACGAATATCCATATACAAACTCTCTTTCCTCCTGGTTGATATGAGGCAGGTGGAATGGAAAGCAAGGCAGATTTTTTCTGACATATGTGTAGTAGAGCTCTCTACCTCATATCATGGCCAAACCAACGAGCCAACCACCTTTATAAAAATGTACCAAAGTATGTCAAGTAAGAAAATGGGGAGAAGCTTAACTTTTACGTAAGTTAGTTGTACATAAAGCAAACACATATCTGCTTATTGATGGTCGTTTATGGTGTGTAACTGAAACTCGGAATGTAAACATTGACGCAAATGGATGGATAAGAAAATTGTTCCGGCTGGTCCAACCAAAACTACATTAGGTAAATACATACTACATGTACTATATATACAATAATAATATGCATATAAATTTATAACGCAAACTCTGTTTTATTAACCTAAACTAACTCGCTTTTCCCTTGCTCTCTAATGTTGTGTGTAGTTTGTTAGTTAGTGTCATAAACGTAAAAGCAATTTTTGCAACAAATATCCTTCATCTCGGCTCCAGCTTGGTTTTCCATGTTGAAAAACCTTTTTACTATCGGAGCAGATCCTGAAACAACACATCATATTATTAAAAAGGGAGAGAGAGAGAGAGACGAGAATGTTTGCACTAGACATGGACGTGGTGTGTGGTGAATTTCCAAAAGTTCATTTTCCGTAATGGCTGCTGCTGCCAGTATAGATATACGCTGCTATATATGAACATAAATGAAGGTCGGTGGTCCTATAGGCGAAAGGTGATTCCTAATGTCGACTTCTTTTATTTTACACATTTTTCCATTTTAGGGGAACTAAATGAGCTGCAACCAGCATATTATATTAGTGAGGTGGTGGTGGTGTATGTATTATTATTATTCAAACACTGCAACATTAAACTATGATATTTCTGTGATAATTATGACAATGAGCAGCAAATGACAAGTATTTGTTTGTAATGAGGTATTCATTAAGAAACCAAGTGGCATCATGATGGTTAGCCATCGAAACGGAAGACTATACAGCTCTTAACATTGTTCTCCTTGGGCTTGATGAGAAAATAATGTTTTTCATGGAAATGAGAGTTGGTGATAAATCAATCGCGCTCAGTGAGTAGGTGTCTTCCACTTTGGGTTTGGAAAGAGATAAACAATTTCTAGTTTTGTACAAAACTGAAATACTTAGAGAATGGGATGATGAGTAGTATTATCGTCTGGTTCAATAATACATATATTCTCTCTTAAAACAACTTGAGTCATTTTGCTGCATCATCATCATCATCCTCATTCATTATTTGATGATTGGGATGTTTAACTAAAGTAAATTCACGCAAATGAGGGTCCTCATCTCATCATCATCATCATCTTCACGTCACACACTCAACTAGACCATTACCACGCAGCTCATTGCCACTTTCTGACGTTTTGCTTGATTTAGGCTTGAGCAAATAGGATTCTTGAGTCAAAATGCAATTACTTGCCGTGTCATTTGATACGCCTAAAAACTTTTGTCGGAAAAGAAAACTGAGCCGAGCTCTGAGAAGATGTGATGAGGCAAACAAAAACAAACATGAGCTTCATTTCATTGCTTGCTGCTGCCCAAAGTTGGTTTGTGGTAAAGAGGCTAAGTGTGTTGAATAGTAGAAGCCATAATATAATATATAATGGGAGAAAAACGAAAAAGTGGACATCATATATGTTCGCTAACTACTACTAGAGGTGTACGTAAATACATTGCCGACCTGGCACAAATATTCGTTCGCAGAGTATTAACTTACGACGACCTCGGAGAGTCAACGTAAAAAAGGATATTGTATCGTCTATTTGTCTGCCAGTTCATGTTACGATAGACAGATACAATATAACATGATTATTATTGTCGCTTCCATTGTATTGTTGTAAAACGTTTGGATTGCAAAATTCAACTTTGAATACTTTGGTCTACACATCAAATAAATTCATAAAGGGAGAAAATAATGTTCATTCGTGCATCTGAATCCAATGTTGTTGGATTATGTCAGAAACTGTGTCCATCTTACTTTCCCCCAAAACTGATTTACGCGTCTACCTAATAGTAATACAGTTAATTGTAAGCTTTTAGTTGCGCTCATAAATCATCATACCCTCATAATTATTATTATATCATTGTTAAATTAAACAGTACACATTTCCATTGCATCGTTTTCATTTTGCTGCATAATCAATTCGGATAAGGAAATGTTACTAATCTAACATAGCATTCATATTATTACTCATAGTGAATTTCCTTTCAAAATAGTATTCGATTGGTGACTAAAATGTACGAGAATGGCGAGTTAATGAGAGAGAAGAATTTGGTCTTGGTCATTAGATCCCTGCCTCACGTTCCATTCTTCTAGTGTAACAAATACAATAGAGCATTGTAAAATGGGGATGGATGGATGGATGGATAGCTTGATTCTACGCCGCTTTTATTGGTGGTTGAGGTTGTCCTTGTCATTATAACTAAGAACATGAAGGGAGAAGGAAAAGCATTAGGGACCATTATTGCTGATTGTCATATTGCTTTAGGAAAACAGATCGGTTTTGATTATACATGCCCATTTCTTGGAATTCAAAGCGTCATATTATATCAACCCCACCACTTTCAGTTCATTTTACGCAGGTAAGTCAAGTGAAAGTTTGGTTCCAATGAATGTACATCATATTTCTCTATATACTACCCATCTAAAACTCTCTACATCATCATCAAAAAGCACATACGGAAGAAAGTCAAGCCACGCTATAGCTATTCTATCCCTTAGATGCCCATATAGATACATACACATAATAATACTATCCAAGCCCTACTACTACCAACTCAAGTTCCATGAAACGACGCCAGCCCCGTAGTTTGAGAGAAAGAGTTATGCAGGGTGAATCAGGCAAGATATTTGATAATGCATTTAAGTTGTATTCTATTCCAATTTCTGTCTACGTATGCAGAAACGAAACGCTAGTGCAATGACTAAGGGCGGCTCTTTCTTCCCACTGGTTGGCAACAGTGATTAATGATGCGACTTGAAATCATTTCCTTCTTCTTCATCATCATCGTCATCATCAGCAAAAGCAAAAAGTACCAACACCAACCAAATGTAAAATATCGTTGGTTTCTTTCATAACACGAGTGAAAATGATGACTTGAGGTATTTTTCTATGATAGCGATAGCAGTATGAACTAGTAGTGGGTTCTGAGTAGTGTGGGGATATGTAAAAGCAGCACAAAACACTTCCATTACCATCAACCATCACTATCAGCAGCATGAAGATAAAACGGGTATGGTATGATGGTATATATAGGTACGTGATGATAGACTGACCCCGATTCCTCATAGCAAAGGGCAGCCTGTGACATTTCATCTTTATAGCTGGGAAAGAGGAGAGTGAAGTTTCACGCCTCAATTCACACATGGAAATTCACGAGGCGAATCATTAAAAGTGAAGTTGAGTTGAAATGCAAGCAAGCAAACAAAGCGGTAAGTCAAGTCGTATCTATAGAGTATGTGGTTTCATTGTGCTTTTAATAACCATCGTAAGTCCCATCCTACATTAATTAGAATTTAAATGCCACCTTGTCATTTCTATAGCTTGAACGTTTTACTATATATATATGTATTGCAGCATACGAGTTAGGATACTGATGAAAAAACAGTCTCATTAAGGGTGGGACAACGTATTTTGCACTTTTTATACAAAGGAAGGCGTCGCGACAAAACGTGAAAAATACATAGTTCGATGAATTCAAACGGAATCAATTTTGTGGATCTCGACGGAGACGGCGGCTGGACGATGGAGTTGATGCTGCAACAAACAAAAGGAAAAAAATGACAGGAAGTATCAATAGATATGAACATGAGTTTACTCCTACGCCATATTATACATTGCCCACGCATAAGCTATTTACGTACCTTCAGTCGTTTTGAAAAGCGGACCGTGATTTTTCTTTCGCCTCATCAAAACTTCTTTCATAGCTGGCGTCATATCACTCGTCCCCTAAACATTTAATACATGATGAATAATTAACAAAATTTACTTAAAACAAAGTTATTAATCTACAAGCGATTTCTCTGGCCACTCTGAAGCTCAGTAGCACAATAAGGAAGGAAGCACTACTGTTATTTTCAAATTAAAACTTTGCATTAATGGATACTAAAACTTGATTGGAAATAAAACTGAAAAAATTAAAAGTGTTTCCAAGCCCGACAATTCGATTCAGAGTGCTCAGGTATGTGTGCAACGAAACAATAATAGCTTCGTTTCAGTTGTACCTGCGGCTCCACAACCTTGGCTTTAATGGGGGAGCGAATGTTTTCTTTTTTTCTGGAAAGAATCTGTAACATAGCGGGGGTTGGGTTGGAAAGTTCTGGTGAAGGCGTTTTATTCGCACTTAAATCTTCTTTTGGCGTGCTACTGTGCTGTGACATAGAAGCAGCGGAACGAACAATTTTTTCTGGGTTGGTCGAAAGAATGTGTGCCCAGTTAAAATCCTTTACCTGTCGGGTGTTATTTCGAGTTGACCTAATAACAGATACAATCACATATAGTATTGAGGTTTTAAAATTTGACTCATCTTTAGATTCAATGTTATGGATGAATTATTGTTTATAAAAAATAAAAATGTATGATATGACATACGGACATACCTTTTGGGACCTTCTTCTTCCTCAACTTCTGGTACACAGATCTTTTTGGCTATTGAGTCAACTTCGTCCACTTCAATAACTCGCTTGTTTGCAGTTTTTGAGGTTTTCACAACCACCCCTGCGCCGGGGTCATCCAGGAATAAGGAGCCTTTCCAGTTTGAAGGTAAATTCTTGCGGAGGATATCTTTGCAGTGAGTGTAGTTTGGTTTGTCCGTAAAATCTAGCTTCTGAACGTACTTTAGGAATTTCTCTACGATTTCCAAGCCTACAATTTGGAAGATTATCATGTTCATTCAAAACTGTGCATATAAAATGTCAAAGGAAACTGGTGGACACACATAGTCTATTACTGAATTTCAAGTACCTTGAATCTCTGTGGGGTAAATCTTCTTCAGATTAAGATCCATCATAAGAGCCTGCTTGTGTTTCAGCACTTTATCATGAGGGGTGTCAGCACTCCACGGCAATTTTCCACACAACCATTCGAGCATGTTGTAACCAAGCACTTCAAGGTCACCACGTCTGGCAAATGCACCGATATGGGCATCTCTACAAAATTTCAAGGATAATAATTTTGAATTCTAAAACATTTGAACACAGCACTTAAAAAAGAATAGCATCAGTAGCAAATAGTTTTTACCTGGCAGAGTATTCCAAGGTTCCATTGTTCGCTTTTCGGTTATCTGGGCTGTATTCAACGTGATTCCCATTTGCTTCCAAATACTTTTGCGCTAATCCGAAATCGCAAACATAGATTTGCTGAAACTGCTTTTTCTTAGCCCCACCGGTACCAGGTAAGCCCAACAATAAGTTCGATGCCTTAATATCGCCATGAACAAATCCTTTCTCGTGAATGTATTCGAGAATATCCAACTGCAACACCATAATAATAACCAGACGTTAATAACTTAATTATATTATCAGTCAGCCGTATTATAGAAAATTAAACAACTGTGGAAACTTACAATCTGGAGGGAAAGTGCTTGAACAGCTCTGATTCCTAATCGCTTCCCTGGTTTCTCTTGAATGAATTTGTGGAGATCTTGACCAAACCGAGGAATAATCATGAATCTGTATTTCTGACCCTTGCACTCATGATTACCAGATGCCATGTAGCATGGCATGCCAAGGGATTCCAAATGGTGAGACTTTTTCCATTCGTCAACTAAGAAAAGTTAACACAAACATATTGACTACACGAACAAAATCTTTTTTAAACCAATAGCAAGTCAAGTAAACAACCACAACTTACTCATTTCTGATTTAGCCACACGGATGTAAAACGCAATTTCGACAAACAAAGGCCCATTAGACTGGGGCTCCTAGAAAACATTGTATAAAACAGAGTATTGAATGCATTTAATTTCTATCGATTTCTATCTTGATTTTAATAAATTATGACTACATTGGCAAATTAATGGTACTTACGATTTTCACAACATAATTTGCTTTGTCTGTTACTTGCTTGCTGGTTTCATCAGAGGCTATATTATTTTAACGAATAAACCATAAATTTTTAGACATTGCAAACATTTTTGACCAAACATGTATTGTTTATGTTAATGAAATGACATCATACCCAAATAGATTTCACCGAACCCTCCACTGCCAATACTTTTACCAATTTTCCACCTCTTCCCACATATGTCAGTCAACACCTCTCCATTGGGCATAGGGTCAGCACGGCTATATGCTTTAGCTCCTGCCCCTGGCTTCTTAGGTGGCATTTTGATGATTTTCGCGAAAGTTGAGTATTTTCAGTGCAAACAATCCAACAATGTCAGAATCTCTAACTTGCCATTAATTGCGTCCAGTTAACAGATTCTTTCTGTAAAAAATATTCAAGAAAAAAGTATGATTAATTTCTTACAATACAAATTTATAATGCAAGACCGACACCGACAAAACACTAACTACAACAGTATTGTAATATAATGGCTCATTATAGTTTCTTCGACTTGGCACATTTTCCGAAGGTCAAATTAGCACTAATTGCTTCAATTCTTTCAGGAGACAATACATAAAATACAATAACCAATATTAGAAGAATGGAGATCACTAACCTTGGTGAAGCAAAAAATTTTTCAATAAATATTATTGAAATAGGTCATAAAGCCAGAGACGAATTACAACGAACGACGAGTATTTTCGTTTGTATCGTGACCGAGATTGCAAAATTGCAATGCGAATACGAAAATATTATAACAGCACCCACAGGTTTCAATGGAACTTGACTTCAACTCCTTCTCAAACAGGTATCTTTCCAAGTTGTACTAAACTCACAATCAGTCAAACGTGCAAGAATCAGCAGTCTCAAAAAATTAATGACGATGAATGACAAAAAACGCGTAGACTCGACAACGTCTTCAAACGGTTTCACGGGACTATAAATGATCAACAAAGTCAGCAGAAATGGCTATTTCTCAGCTGGTGATTGGCCGGGTATTCTGTAATAGACAAAAAAACGAAAAAATTAATACACCATCTGATTGAGGTAAACATACTTATCAACAATAAAAGATTTCCAAGTACCGACGTAAATAAACAAATGACAAATGATTTTGCTGACCCGCAAATCAAAACAAAAACAATCTGTTCAATGATCAAATCATAATACACGGTGACTCATCATCACAGGAGACAAATGACGATACCGTAAACGTTTTAAATGCACTTACATTTATTGCCTGGTGAGATTATCGGAGAAAGCCCAAGTGGTGGCACTAGTAGCTAGCAGCGCTTATCATCGGGTTAACATTTACTACGATGAATTTAAAATACGTGAACACTGAACCGCGGTGCGACAAAAATAATAGTATCTAAAACGGCAATTAAGTAAGTGCGTACTAGCCAAACGACCAATAAAAATAACCTCGGCGTTTACTTCACACTAATAATACTTTTTACAATGAATGAATGGTCACATAAACTTGTGAATTTGCTGATAAGCTTCTTATTACAGAAAATACTGATGACTGACAACTACCAACAAATGACAAATAATGTGTACTTAATTACTTGACAATAAGTTTAGGAGATGAAATACCCTAAAAGTAATAAAATTGCGGGTATATTCTCCCTAATTAAATTCATTTTCACTGGTTTCCCTTAAAATTACAGGTTCAAAACTTCAAACCCCGTTGTATTTGGTTTGAAATGGTGAGAACTAATATGACCAACGACAAATAAATCCGTTTCTATATATAAACATGTACAGTATTCTTAGGCATATATCCGTGTTCATACTATTATTCAAGTCCACCCATATTTTTATCCTTTAGAGAAGAGTCTCTACAACAGGCTTAGGTATGTTACGCACAACATGATACGCTTATGGCTACGTTTCTCACTATGCATATTTTGCTTCGGGAAGCCACATCACATCACATTACGAAGTATCTTACGAACTGTTTGCCGAATAGGATAATAGTCGTTCGAGGGAAATCTGTATGACTATGTATGTAAGCTAAATCTGTAGGGATGAGAACGTCTTTGGATGCATTACGTATTCATAGGAGAATCGGATAGCCTGAAGAAGAATGAACTTCATACATGGACAACCAAACTCTAGCATCAATGAACGATTTCGTTGAGAAACTTTTTAGAGGCAAGAAAACTGGCTTGGGTGTAAGTAGTATAATGTAACGTGTTTAAGGATCTGCTAAACATTGTACACCAACCAACAAACCCAACTTCTTCTTCATGCAACATGATCCGATACAGAAAGTAAGCTGAGATTGCAAAGTTGTGAATTGATCCGGTCTTGTTCGTCTTGTCTTGCAAAGGTATCGGATGCCCAAATGTCTGAAAAGAGAGACTATACAATGTATTTACCAAGTGTCAGTCTATGTTTAAGGAAATACATGTTATTCCTAAAGATCCACTTCCCTCGTCATCATATATCACATACTTTGTATGAAAATTCATTCATTCATGACATGAATCCCTATGATTTTTTTTGCATAGCTCTACTTAAGGAAAATGTAGTAGTTACGATATGGCAAAAGGTCTGGAAGCTGTCCTCACAATTCAAGGTTTTATTATGTTCATGAGATTTCATACAAAACGATCAATTTTGATTACGCTTGTTCACATCATTTTCCATTAAACTGAAGGGTCTCCGTTAACATCAAGAATGGATCCTCTTCGAATAATAATTGTGGTGTGGTTGCAATGTAAACATTGAAGCATGCAAGCTTAAATGACCTGGTTAGCATAATAGTACAAACGGAATGACAAGTTATAAAAAATGAAAGTTTTGAATTTTCCAGCAACGATTTTACACAACGGAAATGACATTATTATGCTTGAATACCTGCATAGCCGACACATTACACACAATTCACCTGTGCTTAATAATAATAATAATAATACAATTTATGTGTTTTAGAGCAAAAAAATTCGAAGATAAGCACATTACTTGCTGTGATTAAGTATTTAATTAACATCTTCAGTAAGTTTATGTATTGTACGAAATACATGAAAAAGAATGAAAAACCAAAGCACACTCGACTTAACTCTTTCAAACACCTCCAAAAAAGGTCATAACACCGCATACATTTACTGACTAGACACGAATACCGTATTTCATATTGAAACTTTACCAAAATGAATACCTATATGGCTAATGGAACTTAGGAGCTATTAGAACGATTCAATAAATGCTTGGTTTAGAGGAAGCTGAGGCTGTTGAGAAGCAGTTCAGTACAGTACAGTACAAATACCTAACGTAGTAATAATTATTAATTAATTATAACACAGATTTACACAAAATAGTGGTAAGATATTTATATACTTAATGTGTATAATAAAACTCTGGTCTTCTAAACATTATCAAATTAATTTAATTAAAGCATCATTGCCTTGTTTCAATGTTTCGTGGTTCCAATTCCGTCAACAGTACATGTGTGAGTAGATTAGAATTACCCTTATCTGCCCCTTTCCAAGTAGGGTTGAATATTATGCTGTTTTAGTTATGCTTATGAGGTTTTCTTTGAGTCAACAATTTCTGCCACTGGAGCATTTTGACTGGGAAGATGATTAGCTGCCTTATCTTTTGTCACGACATTTTCATCGCTATCCGAAAATTCGCTCACTGACTCTGACGAGCTTCGGGAGTCTTCGATCTTAATAATTTGAAAAGTAAACAAAGGACACATTAAATTACAAATGTTGATAACATCTACTATGTCTATGTAGTAGGTCTATTCTGCTATCATCTCACCTTTCCTGACACAACAGCCTTTACAGCTACTTTAAGAATGTAGTAGGTCCAAAATGTATGAAGAACTAACAATATGATAAGCATACTGTTAAAGATGTAGTATGCAGGGAACATCGGCACAATTTTTGGAGCTTCAATAAGGGTGCTGAAATCGAGAAAAAAATTAATTATTCGTTTCTACTGTGCTGTCTGTTAATGATTTTATACAGAAACTTAATTTATATATTAAAATATGTTACCTGTTGAGAACGTAAAGGGGATAGACTCCAAGTCTGGTGCCGATCCAAAGTATCGTGAAAATAGCAAATATCACATCACCAAGTGTATCGTATTTGGCATATTTGCACATTTTGGCAGCCTGTAAAAAATTCACACGAATGTTACAACACACGATTTACGAAAACAGGTCGTTTACACGTAGTGATAAAATTGAACCAAATTGAACAGAACAAAATCAGAATATTAATTGATACCACTTTAGCAGATATTTACCTCTAGAAAGACGTCGGCACAATCATGAATTATTAAAATGAGAGTTCCTATCCTAATGAAATTGCAAACCCAGGAAAATCCCATCAGTGCAATCGTAGTTAGATGATGAACAAACATCTGCCAGAAATCCTTTCGTTTCGCATCAAAGGCTTGTGTAATAAGCAAACTCCAATAAAATCCTGCACCAAACACGTAATACCACCAAACATCGTCCGGAACACCCTGCAATCATGACAAAAAAAATGTTGTTATTTCATAAACCCCAACGATTCCTCATTGCTTACACAATTAATTCCAATAAAACTTTAGCCAATTAACTTACATGATGAGGGAAATCATACCAACAATGATTAATATCCCAAAACCAAGGCTTGTCCCACATCACATATAGTCCAACTCCAAATGACATTGTATAACAGATCCATCGCCACCTAGTACACAAATAAATACATTGTTATTATATTTTTCCTTTTGAGAAATACAATACAAAGTAAATAGATAGATAAATTATTCAAGATGACATACCCGCATTCGCTGAATTTGGTCAATGTAGTATGCTTATCTTTCGCCAAACGACGCCTTATCCAGCGCTCTATTTGTCGAACCTCCATATCTGTCTTCTTGGCAAGAACTTCCATTTCTTTGTACGTGAGTTTCGCCCTAGATTTTCTATACGCGTTCTCTAACTCGTCATTATGCGGCAAGGAAGCGAAAGTTTTGTATGACTTTTTCAGCCCAAGAGCCTGGCCCCATGGAATTAGTATTGTTCTGAAACAATCGCAAAAATATACTTTTCTGTAAAACATACTGTTTATAACTTTATAATAATTAATGTTTAGTGCTCGTCATACCTTTCAACTACAAACCGTACACATATCAAGCATAGGGCAGCAGGAATGGGATAAAGCAGGTCTCCGTAGTTGCAATACTTTGTTTTCTCGTTTGGTTGGATGTCAGCCCATCCTATTCCAGGGGGTAACCAAACATCTGGGTTCCAAAACCAATCCAAGAACGACCTGAGTATCGTCATTTTATGATGTCTGGTTATGGAGTAGTGGAGGGAGACTGCTCAGTTGGCGAGAGATACGATAAACGGATAAATTACGAATAGGTTAGTTTTTAGAGTTTTGCACTTCCGGTGAAAACTAAATTCATCCCTATTCTATCACAACGAAATATTCAGGAACAGGAAGCAATTCTAATTACAACTGCTCCAGCTCCGCGTTCTTGTTTTGTTCCACTGTATCTGTAATAGTCAAAAGAACCAGACACATTAATTAAAAGCCATCCCGTTAAAAGCATCTTTATCACACATTCCATTCCAATCAACCAAAATGAATGAATCATCTACATCTGTCATCTCTTCATCATCTGTAAATACACTATAAATGAATCATCCAACTTTTTAACAACAAGATGAGTCACAGGTCACAGATGATGAGAGGTGTGGAAATTCCGATAACAGATAACAGCAAGATTATCCAAACTACTTATAAAATACCTACTAAAACCATCTTTAAACTTATCGAAAAATATTTAAGCAAAGAAAACAAACACAAACATGTGGCTTTTAACCTCATTAAACGGTAAACAAATCCAAGTGATTTTTTTTAAAAAAATGCTTTTAATATTTAGATGAAACAAAAAACACATACAAATTCAATTATCGATACAATTATTTAAATCCGAAAAATATTGCAAAGTTTAATTACCTAATTGAAAGGGTTTACCTGTAAATCAGATAAGAAACAGGAGCACTGGCACAGAATATGCATGCACAACACAAACCTGGAACTGGACGATTGACAGAATGTATTGTGGACTAGTCTCTGGTCATATCATCATCTTGATCAAGACCACACCACCCTTTCATTCCACATTGACACAATATCCTTACATTCGCAAAACGGGAATTCACCTTCTTCTTCAGGGAAAACTTAACCAGAACCAGGGTTTCTGGTTTTGACTATCAGTCACCTTATCTTTTTACACTGGCTTTGCTCTCCTGTCGATATCCCTTTCAACTGATCCAGTAAACACGCCTAACAAAGTATACACAAGAGGAGTGTAGTGCGAATGTGGGAAATAACCAAACATGCCGTGATGATGAGAAGGATGATGTTGATATATTTGTTCACACGTTATGTTAGTTGAAAAGAGCTCAAGGACTGCTCACTTCTCTGGATGACCATCACAATATGACTAGCATACTTGAACACCAGTATTATATACAAAAACTGTTGAAACCATAAGAAATACCGGGCTTGATCCCACCCACTCGTTGAATCATCATGTTCATTATATGCATATTCGAGAAGTCTGCTTTTGAGCGTTAATCCAATAATATTATATATGCAATCTATCTATATATATGCATTTCATACATAAAAAGTCTTTGTGTTATGTTATATGTATTATTACATTCCTCCAGAGTCAACATAGACATAGGAACACATCTTAAGTCAAGTCAAGGTACATCAACTTCAACTCAAACTCAACCGACCAACGTAAGAGTGTTTTTAGGTATATTGTGCATATGCGTAATAATGTAACCGACAGGTATATATAGGTATACTCTTAAATTGCATGCGGTTGCTTGTATATAAGGTTCTATATGAATAAATATAAAATTTTGCAGACATGAATAGCATTGTCCATTTTCACTATATAAAAATAGCCGTTTGTCCATCGGTTGAGCTCCGGCTCATATGCTGGTGGTCTATCCTGTTTTTTAATGCGCTTAAAGACCTTTTTTTATAGGAAATGTCTAAAGTGGCAAGGTACACCTATAAATGAGGGAGATATGAAACAAAACCGGTCAAATAGCATAAGGTGATGTGGTGAGGAGACTTACACAGTATCGGATAATATGCATAACGTGCCTAATGATGTGGTCTGTTTGGGCATGAGAACTTTATGCAAATTGCACGTTTTAGTGCTAACCCTTCTAGGCTACAGGATGGTGACAGAAAAGTCAAATGTGATTTGAGACAAATTTTTTTAGTTACTGATACAAGTACGTATTGTTTTGACGATACGATAGTGCAGAGAGGTTGTGGTGCTAATTTACTTGGTTGTGTGATAAAGTTTGTGGCAGATAAGTAAATTTTAACCTTGAGCACGTGGTAGGTAAAAACTTTTTTATGCAAGGCAGATAAATGTCTTTGTCTCAGTAGCGTCGATGTAGCAAAATATCCATGAGAAAAGTTGGGTAGAATGAACTCGCAAACTTTATAAGGAAAAGTTACCATTTTCCTCGCAATTAGTAGTCATTAGTGCAATGCTTTCACTTTGCCTTCCATTCCAATTTTCAATATAATTATCCATTGCTGGTTTTCCTTGAACCTATCAATATCAATCAACCTGTACAAAGGAACTGACTATGAGAGAGTCAGTTTCGTAAGACAAGACGATTTCGTTCAATCGTTCATTGCTCCTGTAATAACTACTCTGCTTGAAGATGGGTAGCTCTAATGGGAACGAGGACTATTTGGATGTGAACTACTGGAACAAAAGATACGAGCAAGAAAGTGAATTCGACTGGTGCAAGGATTATGAGATGCTCAAACCACTTCTCAATTCCAATATCAATCGGAACGATTCCATACTTATGCTAGGTACAGTTTAACTTTCAAAATGCGTGAATTACGATTTAATGAATTTTTTGCTTAAGTAAAATTGACCAGTAACCTACTATTTAAATGCTGTTATTTAGATAGGAATAAATTTCGTATCAGCGTCAGAGTGTCAATTTTTATTCTTTTACTTATAAAATTGCAGTACAAGTTTTATTAAACTGAAAGTGATTTTTATGGAAAATACGAAAATACAGAATACAAACATGAAGGAAAATTACGTTCATTCTTGAGTTCCTAGTTTGTAATTTAAAAAATCTGTCCAACTCCAGTAATTACCGACCGCACTTTTTATACTATCTCAAAGCTAATTGGGTCATCGGAAGTTTTATGCCTTCGGAGTTTAGAGGTTATCAGCAAAGTGCGTGTTGGCATTATGTGTGTTTGTTTGGTATGAACTATGCAGTACACATATTAATTATGCTTAAATTGTAAAAGAGTTAAAGTCAGGGTTGTTCTCTTAGCCGCATTTTTTAACCATCAAAGTCAAGTTAGTTATATGTAACATAGTTAATGTTGTGTATTCTACAAGCGTTGCAACTTCATGTTTATGCATTTTATAATGATGAGACGATATATTATGCATAATGAACATAATGAGATAATGATTTCCTTCTTCCTTTGTCTTCTATAAGGTTGCGGCAACAGTCGTCTCAGCAGTAGCATGTATGAAGACGGCTACCATTCCATTACCAACATAGACTTTTCCTCTACCGTAATCGAAAACATGGCCAAAGAGTTCCCCCAAATGAGTTGGAAGGTTATGGACATGCTCGACCTACAATTTCCCACGGGAACCTTTGATGTTGTAATAGAAAAGGCTACATTGGACTGTCTCTTCGTCAACGAAAAGAGTCCCTGGGAAACCTCTGAACCAGTTGCGGAAGCAATGGACCAAGTTCTAGGGGGAGTAGCCCGAGTGTTAAAACCTACCGGAAAGTTTATCTCCATTACATTCGCACAACCCCACTTTCGCCGCAAATTCTATTCCAAGTTTTGGACTGACTGTAAACTAGATACATTTGGAAGTGGATTCCACTTCTATTTTTATACAATGACGGGTGCTAATGAACTGAATACTCAATTATAAAATTCCATTTTATCTTAATAAAAATGTGATTTATTTTTATAAAGCGACAATATGACACTATATGGTCGTGGGTCAGGGTGGTTATTGCATACTTGTATTCATAGGAAGACTCGTACTCGCATAGGACTATACATTAATTACTTAAAGTACATAATAAAGCTATTACTAAACGTAAATTCACTTGCATAATGTTTGTAATTTACAGCATCATCGTAGTTTTAATATTTACTTGGACTTATAAGAAATCTGTAACAAAAATACACCGGGATCCATCCCCGCCTTGCTTAACTAAACACAAATCTCCCGTGTCCAAATACGAAATGTCAAAGAATGGCGAATCAGTCTGATTTTTGGGTGGCGAAAGACACTCCAAGGACAGGACCCTCCTATTTGGCATGCTGAACAGGACATTCGAGTCCTGAATTCGTCTTCTCGTTCCACCCCCACCATTTTGGGGATGCTGTTGAAACCTTGGCCGTTTCCTATAAAGACGCGGCTGCTGATGATGATGATGCTGTTTGTACTCTTCGGATGTCGTTGGCATATTCCTGAGGTCTGCACTGGACATGGGTTGCATTTCTTCGATAAGATCTAAGTCATTCATGGAGAGCGAGGTTAGTTGCTGGGAATGGGGAACTGAGGACCCTGAAGCTGCCACCATCGCTGCAGAGGTAGCAGGGCGCTCCCTCATCAAAATGTTTCTTGAAGAAGGGAGCTTATTTCTCAAGGAAAAATTGGATTCTAAAGTAAACTGTTGGCTGGCACTGCTACTGCTCCCGTGATTATGGGAAGTGCGGGAGGAAGAAGGGTTGCTAAACCCGGAAGTGGAGGTAGAAGGCAACTGAAGTTGTTGCTGTATAGCCATATTATGTGGGGGTTGGTGATGCTGTTGATGGCTGGGCGTCACTGATGATGCTGATGATGAAGGGTGATGTTGATTCCCTTTGTGCATCACATAAGTCGCCTGACTATACGTCGGTGCTGGAGACGGGTATGACATTGGGAGCCCGTTGGCTGTTGTGTGGAACTCAAAATCATCGTTTGCTACCGTCGTGACGGAAGCACATCGGAGGTGGTATGATTGTCTGCTTTCCTCATCCTCATCTCCTGTGAATACCTGCGTGAAATTGGGAGGAAATACATTTGTTGCACATTAATTCAATTAATTGTATTAAAAGTGAACTTTTTTATTGCTAATTCTGGCATTAAAAAAATAAATTAGATTACGGGGAAGAGCTCAAGAGCAAGAACATCATGATAAATATTCATTCAATCCCATTACATGTTCACCTAAGCATTTCATTGCTTACGTCTGTAGTTTTTGTACATACCTTATCGAAACTGGCGAAGCTATCAAAGTCATTAGTGAGGGATACGTAAATATTACTTGGATGCTCCGAGAGTGTTGTATCTGCGTATAAAAAAAATGGCAAAAAATTCGTTTGTAAAACATGGAAAAAGTGTATTTTTTCACTTGGTAAACGGGTTCGAATTATAATGTTTTATGGTGGTAATCAACCAAGTTAATAGACCACTTCCTCCCTCAGCGCATGCATGTAGTTATTTATTATTTACCTGTAGCGTTATCAAGTTGCAAAATACCTCCTCCTCCTCGACTTATTGCCTTGTTTCCTTTGGCAGCGGCGGCTGCCGTGAGACTTGCGAATAGGGAACCGTTTGTGATGGGAAATTTATTCGTTTTAAAGTCCACTTGTGGGGGTTGGCCGATTGGGAGACAGGATGTGTTGATCATTATCGCGTTCCTACTGTTATTCAATGGATATGGGCGAGTGAAGTTCTTGGGCTGCTTCATGTCAGAAGTCGTCAAGGTCATGTTCACATCTGTCACATTGGTGAGGTTCGGCTGGTAGTGTTGCATTGATGATTTCTTTGAACATTTCTTGCCCCTGTTAAAGATCCAGGTTGGGACGATGGAGTCCACAGTGAGCAGGATGAGGAGAGTTATCAGACCCTCGGTCACTTGGCACCAGAGGAGAACATTTGTGATGGGCCAGTGGAGAGTGAAAGGGATGTCGTCCGCATTGGTTAAGACAAACCTGGAGAATAACGTGGCCACCTAAACACAAATATTTCATGCATCAGGTTTAAATTATGAAATTGAGGGGTTAATTACTGATGATAAAGTCATAGCAGACGCTACCAGCATGCTACACATTATTTGTACAAGTTTTACGGGTTTATGTTTTCGGAAGGCATGAGAATTATTTATTATATAGGTTTTCTTTAACTTGGTTTTACCAAATATGTAAAGTCGACAAAAGTGTAAAATTGTAAAGCATTTTGTGGCAGTTTCTAAAATGGTGGATTATTGCTTGCGGTTTCTGCCACGTTGGATATGGATTGACTTTGGCTGGCACGTAACGTTAAAATGGCTAATTATCACCACGTAAGGAAAACTTTGCCACTAAGAAATCCGCATGCACAATAAAAAAAAATTCTGATAGGTTACGAGTTAAAATCGAAAAAAACTTCATTTTTACATGGGAAGGCCATTGCTACTACTACACTTGAAAGTACAGCGGATACCTTCAATTCAATCTGAATCTTACGCTTCTATTTAATATCGAGCAGGCTTGGCAGATTATAGTAGTTGTAACACAATCAAAAGAAACTGTAAGAGATTAATGTTAACAGTTGTACAGCAAAAATGTATTTTGCTTGGTGTGAGCATCAATTTTTTTCCATTTTGTTCCTCAAGCACAATATCTCAATCTATCATAACTCACATCTGCATTAAGTTCTCATAGCATACCGCACATTATTAATCCTTGTTTCAAATGTAATACACAACAGAGAAAGTTTTTTTTTCTTCTTCAGCATCATCATCATCCACACACTTAACATTAACATAACAGTTGTAAAACTCATCTGAAATTTATCCCTTATTTATCAGCCAATGCTATTTTTTCATCGCTAACCATCCTTAAAAAAAGTAACTTGACTAAAAATAAGTAGCCTTTTATCTAAATGTGAAAAATGTACCATCTTTTTTTTATATAAAGTGTACATTTTTGTGATTTGATGATGATGATGACTTTCTCTGATGTGATTCGAAGCAAGACAACTGCTGCTGCTGTTGCAATAATGCAACAAAGTGCAATAATAATCAAAAGGCCATTTATTTTACAAGGGATTAGCAGTTCAAAATATCCTTTTTCAACTACTCTATTCAACATGGTAAAGGAGGTGTATAAATATGGCTTGTTAAGATCAAATATATTATTTTATGGTATATAATGCAGCTGTCATAAACGAAATTTTGAAATGTCCTTGATTGTTAATTACTTTCAAAAGTAATTTTTATCGCTGTTGTTTGCTCTCCCAATTAAGGCATGCTATCATAATCATCATGATCTCCCTCACATATAACAGTACTTTACATACTCTCTCACGTAACGAATTAAAAATCCTTTTTGCACTCGGTATTGTACGTCGTGCCTAATGAGCAGCTAACGAGTGTCTTTCCCCATGTTTACTCGAATTTATAATGAACTCACAATTAGAGGGAGATGAGTGAACACACAAGTGAGAAGAAAAAGTCCACCAGAGGTTGACAACCGCCGAAAGCTCGCGTCCTTCTTATGCTCACTATAATCCAAGAGGATTTCATTGCTCAGTTGATACGGTTCCGATGGCAAATTGCTCAACACCGCCTTGGCTCTCAGTCCCGGCGTGGAGAATAAGTTGAGCGTGTTATCCACCGAGATGTTGGAGGAGGCTGTGGACGTGTTGGAGAGTGGGGCGTGAGGTCCAGTGGCGGACACCTGTGTTTTCTCTGAGCCTTCCTTTTTGCGCGAGGTGAGGTGGAATGTTGGGATTGTGGGCTCGACCACTTTTTGCAGAGCGACCACCCTGACCATTACAACTTGACGCTTTCCAAACTGCTACCAACCCAGTGATCACAATAATGACATGGATGATTATGTAGAAGATAACAAATTTGGAGTCAAACTTGAATGGGATGAAAGTGCATTTGTCAAACGAGTAGGTTGTGGAGGTGGACCAGCTATTGTCTCTCAGAAGCTCTGGACTATTGAAGGTGAGAAGGGCAGTGAACCCAACCACACAGCTCAGCACGGCGAGCACCCCGATATGGTAGCGAATGTGGTTTTTGTGGACGGAGAGTCGGTAGCCGAATTTGCTAAAGTGGAGACACCGATCCACAGCCAGGGAGGCGACGGTTGCCCCTTTGAAAATCGGAATGGTGATGAAGAACCAGAGGAGACCGGCACAAGCCGCATCCCCTGTGGCTGCTGGCGATAACTTAATGAGTGACAGCAGGGCGTAGGTAAATGTCAAAAATTGTTGAACAAAGTTTTGGCTGAGGATGGAAACCAGAAAAATGTCTATGGTTGACCACTGCCGCTTCGACAGTGGAAAACGGCGAGCGTCCATGAGGTAAAGGAGGAGGATTACAGGAGCTGAACCCGCCAAAGCGATCCAGCTGTATGTGAGTGGAGCTGGCATTGCGCATCAGGCTGAAGAAATAAGATTATTGAAGGCAATTAATCACCGCTGATGAATCCTTGAAGAAGCTGTAGGGATTCTTATTGGCGATTCCGATGACATTGGACTCATCTCATTATCCCTTTCCCATTTGCGGTTGGTGTTGCTGCTGTTATTATTGCAAGAACTCACTTTGTCTCTTCTTTCACTCACATTATTGATGATTATTCGCATTCTGAAAGAAAAAAAAGCAGAGTGATTGATCGTTAATTCAGTTGCTGTCTCACACATCCATGTATATCATCAGCATATATGATTAAGAAATGATTACATAGCAAGAAAGACAGATAGATGAACGCAGAACATGCCAATTTTGATTTTGAATTGAATGAAACAACACGCATCATCTGCATAAACTAATGGCTGATTGTCACCAAATTGGTTAGAAGATGCACGTACTCCTCTAATGATATTGGATGGCTTAGGCTCGAGCTCCTAATTTGGATCATCGTGACTATGTATAGAAAAGCCAAGTATGCTGATGGTGATCACCACAACAAAACCATCATCATCATCTCTCGTCGATATTCTCTTTCAATATGTGTTGTTGCTTTCAAGTTGATTGCACATCGAGGTAACGTAACATCAAAATTGAATATATATGCCGAGCCATGCAAATCAATTCCCGTAGCAGCATTATCACCATAAACCTTACTCTCTGCAGCAGTAAAAGGCGATGATGGTAATAAAGGGATTGAATTTTTAATAGGCAAAGAAAAGTCTCGTCACACATGAATTCATTTTAAAAATCTTGCTAACTGTAGCCATCCTGAATCTGATGTCGAAGTCATTCTAACTTTGATTTGGAGTTTGGACACGAAAACTACTAAACTGACAATGGTGTTTAATCATTCATGCTATAATGCATTGCATTGTTATGTAGTTCACGCTTATTAAAAGGCTGAAGCTTCATTACAAGTCTACAAAAAGATTACACACATTAGCTCCGGCTCTGCTTAAAGTTAACAAACCCAGAAACTTCAAGTTTGAGCACATAACACCATTATTTTGAGAAACTACATTTCATTCGCAACATCATGTTCCCTTCAAAAAATCTGTCACGACTCTTTTATCGAAATTTGACTCTGATTCTGATCCCATCTCACATTTTCTTCAAGAGGACAGTCCAATGTAGCTTTTCTGCCCTGTGTTAACTGCTGCTGTTGTTGTGTTGTTATATTATTATATCAGTGGCGAAATTTGAGTTGAAGAGCTGAAGAAATCTGATAAAATCATTTTCAAATCTAATCTCACACGTGCAAAAAATAAATGCTTGGATCATCGTCGTCACTGACCATATAAATGCATAATTCCTTGTCACGTCTCTTCACATTGTTATGTGACACCCATTCGGAGAGGAGGATTGAATCAAAATAGAATCAAAATCAAATTTGCTCAAACGTTTCCCTTTTAAGATGAAAAGGAGGTCTTATTATAATATGCAGCTTTTGTGTAGTTGATGTCATGCACCTTTATCATCATGTTTTACCTATGTAAAGAATTTTTTAAGTACAAATTACATATTTACATTCAACATCGCATTTGACAGATTTTTTTTTTCAAGAGTAGTGAATTTGCATTTTTATGCTCTTTCGACTGAATGAGGTCGTAGGTTATGCAATACGTTACACCTTTATTTTTATAACTATTATATTCTTTAAAAAACCTATGCACTTACTTAGCGGCAAGTTATGCCTGCAGTAAAAGGATGTCTGCTTCAAGACATGAAAATTTAATCTTAAAGTCATCAAACTACTTTACCCTTTCATTTTAAAATGTTAAAGAATGCACAATGCAACCCATTGTATGAAATAAGCGAAGGAACGGTTTGGATTGGAATGTGCATGCAGTGTGAACATCATTGCCGATGTCGATTCAAAGATGGATGTGTCGCCGTCGGGGAATCATAAAGATATGCATAAAAATCCTATGCACATTCACTTTGTTTCGTTTCGTATGTCACTCGAGCTTTGGATTGGATGTCAATTTTCAATGAATGCAATTCCACCACCAGAAATTAAATACATGTGGTCTACAGCGTCCTGCTGCAAATAATTTTGGATGTGGAATATAATATTCAATTTCTATGGGGCATTTCTTGGTGTTAATTTTCGTAAAGATGTGAATATTTGATTACACACGAACAAGATTGTATGCAAAGTAAAAGGCTTCCGCTTCAATAACAACATAATCAAATAATAAAGTGTTAGAATTTTGTAATCTGTCAAAATTGCGAGAACGAGAGCTGCCAAAAAATGAAATTACAAATTTGTATTACAAATACTGATAATTTATTACTTCCCCCTAATTTACATGTTCAAATACTCTTGTTTCAAGATTGAAATGCTGATTGATTAGGCTCAACCCAATTTCTTATGCCTCCATCAATCTCTTATATATAAATTTCCCAACCAACGTCCAATTCATCTTGAGAGAAAATATTTTCTAAAAGCAAATATTCAGTAATAGAATCCTAATCACACAAAATTTATCTGGCCCGGGCATATTCCATTATTGAATAATATGGTTACCCCTACATTCCCTTCTAACCTCTCTTTGATTTATTAAATGGCACAACTACTGCTGCAATAAGTGCTGACAGGTAACATCTCCTCAGTCAAGAAATGGAGTCGACTTATTGTATTCTTTTGCAAGGAATTCAGCACAACAATGCACCACACAGCCGATTATGGCTTGATGATGAGCACTCCACTCTAGCGCATTGTTGTTGTCTTGTAATAATCATAATAATGATGACACAAAGGATAAATATACTTCATTGCCCTGCATGCCATGCTATGGTTCCTGAAATAATGACTTAAACTTTTGTATGCGTAGCCCATCAAAGAATAAAAAATAGTGATAGTCTGTGCCATTTTTATTATTATCCTCCCTACGTGCTTGTTAGAGGTTGGTTGGTAGCTGGCAGTTGGCAGCAGTGAGCGGGGCACTGTAATGACATGACACTGATGATGACGATGATGATGATGATGATAAGTCAAAAAAGTCACAACATTCATCATAACTTACAAGAAGCAAAAGGTCCTTCGTTTCAATTTAAACACTTTTCATCTCCACCAGTCTGTTATTACTATTACTCTGGTTCATTACAAGAAGGATTAGAATATTTGTCTTGTTTTTCTCATCCTCAATGATTTGTCTTTATGACGAAGACGAAGGATCCCATAAATAATACTGCCACATAAATTGATATGATATAAAAAGCATCAACTTTTTGTAGAAGACAAGTCTCCTTGTTTGCTTTATAGCTTTTTGAGCATCCTATTCCATTCCATCATATCATATCGTACAGCTCGTCATGATGCAATGCTAATCATAATCATCAACGTCGTGATGATATTAGTTCTTGTCAGAAAAAGTGTACCTGAGGAGTTTTCCTTGTTTCATTGTCAGAAAACAGAACAATCATGGCAAGTTGTGTCAACCTTTATTTCGTAAGGATATATTTTTCGTGTACAAACACATTCCATCAGCTTGGTAATATAGGACCCACTCTACATTACACACTTTGCATTCCCAACAATAAAAAATTAAGACAAAAGTGAACTCGACTCATAGTTAAAATGTTTAAGAGATTTTTGCACTGACGAAGTCAAGTCAAAGGCGGTTTGCATTTAAGTTTTTTTTTCATCATCATGACCATTTTAGACCTGGTCATAATCATAATGATAATGATTATTGGGCGGTAATAGCACTAGCGCTTCAGTATATATAGTTATAGTAGTCGCAGTTCTAACCAGAGCCATTCATTCTGAACTTTTATGAATGTTACAAATTGTGAAGGCTCCCCTTTGCGAAATCTCGACAGAAAAAATGATACACTGCTGGGACGTGAGTTATTATCTGCCATATATACATCCATAGATCCAAATTCCCTATACATTCCTCCTCTTCTTGGATTGGAGCAATATAGCAATC
Source organism: Orchesella cincta (assembly GCA_001718145.1). Taxonomy (NCBI): domain Eukaryota; kingdom Metazoa; phylum Arthropoda; class Collembola; order Entomobryomorpha; family Orchesellidae; genus Orchesella; species Orchesella cincta. The sequence goes on from LJIJ01000008.1 coordinate 54,827, forward strand.
AATCCACTATATAGTCAGAGGTCTGGCTAGAGAGATTGCATATTATTATTAAATATTATACAATTACACAAACTGCATCACGGACGGATACTGACGGTGATATGTGAAGTGATGGAATGAAAGAGTGAAGCAACAACACAAAAGCACTAGATTAGCGAATTGAACAGTGAATATTATTGAAAGGTAAAAAAAAAGTTATTGCATGAGGCTAAGACCAAGGAACATGATGATGTGTAAGATGTGATGTGTCTTGGAGGCTTGGACTTGGAGGACGTGATAATGTTCGCCATAAAAATTAAAACAATAGAGTCTATCGGCTATCTCTTGCCTAAAATCTAACACTTTTCATTCTGTTACCACCAGATAATAGTTAACTAGCTGGATGATTAAAAATGTACATTAGGCTTCTAATGAAGAAAATAAGAATGCACTGTGATTGCTATAGTACAATGTAAGTATTTGCCAATCCACCCAAGAGCCGGGTAAGGATCTGCAATCCCATCTACAACTTTGAATTACATTACCTCATACTTTTTTTTACATTGTTTTATGCTAACTAATACAAACACAACATAATATATCTAATCTACACCTTCATGTACCACAATCCATGCATACTGATTAGATGAAAAAGAATGCATAGAAAATTTACGAAAGCATTCATTATGTTTTGGGCCTAAACCAATATTTCTTCCTTGACTTGAAGTTTGAGAGACTATGAATATGATAACTTGCTAACATCATCATTACCACTATTATCACCATCATCCTGTGCTGTGTGTAATAATGAAAAATCTACAAAGTTGGCAATTGGCACAGACATTTTGAGAATACCTATCTAAACTATGCAAAAACATCTCGGAGCAAACAGCACGAAACTTTAGCGTCTTAGCCATAATATTGTGTACTTTGGTAGGTTCAACCGCCGATATTTTTAATACAAATTTTTAAAAATTCCATCGTGTAGGTAAGTTCGATATGTAGAGAAAAAAATACGCAGATGTATATATAAGAACAATATCATATTAATACACCCTTGTCCGTGTAGCTTCCCAAAATCAAAATGAGAAACAACTTTTTAGCTAAATTTTGCATATTTATGGTTGTTTAATGCGTAATGGGTTACACGAATACATTTTTTTGATAAAGCCGAAGTTTAGTACTTGTTTCTCATGTGATCTGCTTGAAGAATGTTATGTTATATTTCCTTCTCCCAAGCCAAATAATAAGTGATCCTTGTCTACATATTGCTCATTTATGCATGAACTACATTGACTTGTATTTTTATTACACTACATACAATCCTGCTGTTTGCCAAAACAACAATGCACTGCAATCTGCAATGCTGCTTGGATTGCACGTGTAATTTTCACATTATAACAGTCAAAAACAACATTCAATAGTGTTCGATTTTAAGACAAGTTAACGAGAAAGACATACAATATTACGATATATATGCAGCTTGCTCTCTGCTCACTTGACTTTGACTTGACTGATAAAACTGATTGCTTGCCAGCTTTTAGCGTACATATTTCACCTATCGCATCACTAAACCCAACTTAAAAACCTTTCAGGTTGCTTGAAAATTACAATAAGTCTCTGTTTACCACGTCGTGTGTTGTTTATGCCAATTCAAAAAACCAGTCCGTCCGTACATATTAAGTGGGTAGGAAATTTTCGTCTGCAGATTGTTAAAAGCTTATATTTGATTCACAGTCATTTAAAACTTGCTAGTTAGTCAACAACGTCAAGTCAAAAGCCTGAGAAAGAAAACTCATACATACATATTATACTTTCTACTTATCGGTTCGAAACGGGATGCGGTATCGTTATTACTGCCATGCTGCTATTATTGTTATTGTTGCTTTTTACACTTGCCATTGTCAAGAATAAGAAGAAGATGAGGAGACGATATAAAGAATGCTCTTTTGAATGAGGGATTGGTCACACCAGAAAAACAATTTGTGCATTCAAGAATTTACTTTGCTAAAGGGCATCACATATTCCATCACATCATGCCACGCACTGGCTTTGATTCCTTGGGCATCGTCATCATCATCATCATCCTATGATATATTATAGGGAGTTGAGTTTGGATTTCGATAAATGCGTAGCACATCTACAGGAGCCTCAAAAACCTTTCTGTAGATGAATGACAATGAAGCTTCCCAGAGTGCAAGGCAAAGGCAACCTCCTCGACTCCATCTCCAAGAAGAGGTTTTATTGCAATGAATAAAATCACTTTGTATTATCCCATTTAGATATTCTTGTGGGATGATAAAAGAGGGCTAAATTGGAGGTGACTATAATACGCTGATAGTAGAGACTATGAGCGAGGACGACGCCGTGAGTTTTAAATCTAGTTATTGAGCCAACCAACAATCATTCATCTACAACAATGGCTTTACAATGTAATACGCTTGTCTTGACTAGTTACTCTTTTGCAATCTCCAATGACGTTTTAATACACGTCTCAAACGTGTCGATTGTGCATGCATCGTGCATCATAAAACATTTTTAATGCTGCCACATAACATCCCATTATATTATTATATTATATTATCCTCCTGCATTTCTGTCGGACAATTTTCAACCATTTATATTTCAGTTTTGGTTGCGGGCTCTCCGAGGGTGCAATAATTTTCTCATGACATTAGACCTAAAGAGATAACTGATTTTGGCGATTTGGTCTCCTAAATCAACTTTAAATGGTTTGGTGCGCTGCGTGGTCGCTGGCTAGCCCAGCCTCATGAATTCAATCTGAGCCCAACCTCCAAAGTAATTGCTACGAGTTGGTACCTCTGCTGCAGAGAATCACCCTTCTTACACCTACTCTTTACAAAAAAATGATGCGATGCAACAGTAATGAATGGCTCAGCAATATATTATATGCATGTCTCCTTTTTGAACGTGAAATTGTTGCGTAAAAATTCAAGGAAATACTAAATTCCCAAAAACTAGATGCCAAATCATGTTTGGGGAGGCTTACGTAACTTTTTGAACCAGGAACCTCCTTCATTCATTTTGGTCTTACGCAGTTTCTTCATAGCTTCATATTTGTATTAAGTGCTCACGTAAAGTACCTACAGGCAGCTCACGCTTATTTGACTTCATCTTCAGGCAAAATTCCACCCAAACAATTGTGTAACAACTCAGGAGTTTTCATACGCTACTTATTTACATGTCAAATTTCACGAAAGAACAAACAATAATGTACCGTTTATGCCCCCACGATGATGTAGGTTTAGTGCAAATTTCAATAACAATATTTTCCAATGCCATCATAAAACTTGTGAAGGATTTTCGGTTTCTTTAACACATTCGCCTTATCATATTATATATCCTTCTCAGCGTGTGAAAGCCCAGTCACTCTAATTCTTCAACCAATTACTTCTTGCAAACAAAACGGATCATGATGATCTTGATAGTTTAAAAGAGGGTACTTTTTTTTATAATGTTAAGGGCATCCCATCACACACTTCAAAACATTAGAGAAAGATGATGATAATAATAAGCATTATGATTATCATCTTCGCTACACAACACACACACCTCGATGATTGTTATCTCCTCCTCAGCTAGTTGAGAAGGCTTTTGAGAAGAAAATTACTCCACAAAACAACAATGCTTTGCTCACATGCTACAAATAAATTTACTTAAGTTATTATCCCAAAAATGGCGAGGGCCCTACATAAGAGTCATTCTGTAAATAATAACAATAATATTCACAAATGAAGGCAAAAGCAGCCAGACTTTGAGCAAAGCTGAGTTGTACTTGTGAAGAGTCCAATAAAGATTAATAGAGCGAGTCTCACTCAAATAAGTTTCTGAAGTAATGATGATATGCATGAAAAATGTTACAAAGTGCATCATGATTCCATTCTATTGTGTGTGTGCTCGCACCGGTGCATCATATCATAATCATATCAGGGGCCACCACTTGTTTCATCAACAAAAGCAAAAATACTCATTCCATCGGTAGACACGCGCTTTTATTGGAGGCGGATGTAAAAAAGAAAGATGCCAATGCGGTGGTAAAACAATTTTTTTCCATCATAAAATTATTTTGAAAATGAATCATGATAATAATGATGGGGGTAGCGGTCATATACAAATAAATAGGAACAGTACAACGCTTTTATCGGAAGTAGATGGAAAATAAATAAATGAATAGTAGGTGAGATTGTAAAGTGAGTCAGAACATTTCCTCATAAAACAATTTATTTACTCGGTTAAATTCCACATCTTTCAGAGAAACTGATAGTCTGAAAATTTCGATTTATTGCAGAGTTAAACTATTCCTTTTTTTATTTTAAATTTGGAGATCACGATTTCCCTTAAGTATATTACGCACAATAATTGACTTAATGGGCAATATTCATTAGCGAAGGAATCAACACTGATGGGAAGGAATGAAGGGCCGTTGCAGATGCACTCAAACTATAACTTTGTGCTTTCAACTTTGCACCGATCATAATTACGTTTTGAGGAGCCAAAATCGATAACATTTTTTTGCGCAATACTACCTAATTTTTTCTAATTGCACTTCAATTCTATTGAAAAGTTCCATATCGGGAGATCCTTTTCAAAAGTGTTGAAGGTATCGTATTTAGGATGAGGCAAGGCTAAATAGATGAAAAAATGAGGTTTTCTACTTGCACAGAAATATAGGTTTCACATCATCATCATCCAATATATAGTTTAGCTACCTACATGTTTCACTCGTTTCGGTTCAGTTGGCACTTTACCGAAGAGAAGTGCAAAGTGTGGTATTTATATGTAAGTGTGCTACTGCTATTAAAGGTGTTGCTATTTAGTTTTGAAAATATAGAACACTCTTCTGACTCACTGACTGAGAATTACATTACACCTCAAAATAAATTGTGTTATGATATTTATGATGAATGTATTGGTGTCGGCGTGCGCACTGACATGAAGCTATTATTTAATCAAAATCAAAGGTCATGCGTGGCAAAAACCAAGTTCGTGTTGTGGGCTTCCTTGCTCACTTTGATTCAAATATTTCAAATCAAACTGGCTGAAGAAATGAAGTGATATATAAAATTACTCGCACCATTTTTTAAAATCCGCTCAACCTTGAACTGCAATACGTAATACGGACCAACGCACGACTTCTCCTTACTCTTATTCCCTACAACCCAAAAATTTGCTCAGCGTAAACATGTATATTGGTGTTGTTTTTGCGTAACAAGGAACATTAAGCATGTAGTCGAAATCATGCGTTGTGAAATGAAAAAATCCGGTGATTAAATGCGTGAAAAAGCAACCACAAAATTTTAGGCTGAATGGAATATAAATGTCAACGGCACAGTATTCAGGTTTTCACTGACTGAACAAATGAAAGTCGGAATACCCCAACCGGAAGACTTGACAAGTATGTTGTGAACATTTTATTGGGATGCTGTCCTCTACTAATCTAAAACCAACAACTAGCTTGTCAAAGGACGGATGTACTATTTACCCTGATGAAATGAACTAAAAACAAACTGTATTTTGTTTTGTTGTCACTGGAATAAATTTTTGTAGTGCTCATGCTCAGCATACAAATCCACATCATAAACAAGGTGAATAATATTGTAGTCGGTTCATTTTTACGAATTTTAAATGTGAAACTCTTTTTAGCCCATTATCATCTCCAATGCAAAATATGAATCTGTTTTTTTACTCCCAGTCCTACCGGTAATCAGTCAATATGACAGAAGATGAGCTAGGAACGAAAACCAACCACATCCGCACCAACCAGCTAGTTAAAGACTAGGATGAGCTTCAGTTATGTCCATTTCCGGGTACAACACAACAAAAGCACTTGAATATATGGTGATTGTGATTGCGAGTTTTGAATTGATGATGTGGGGAGGGATGATACATTAAGTTCAAAAGCAAAAGTCTAGCAAAACAACTAGCAGCTATTATTTTATCATTAACGCATCACTGCACACCAGTAGCTACTACCAGCTACCACATTGGGCTTGCATTCTCATTCAGCATGATTGTTATTACACGTGATGACGATGATTATATTTTGCATTTTTATCATCATCACATCACCATATTTTCATATCATTCTCACAAATCAAGTCCATGTGGTCACATGCCCAACACACATTCAATTCAACAATCAGAATGATATTGATATTTTAATGAAACTGCTGCTCTGTATTACTTTGCTACTAGTTTTCTCTTATCCATAACTTGCTCTTGTGAATATAAAAAACTGCCTCGCAAAGTGATAAACATATTTCATTTCAAGTTTCATATTGCACTCTACTTCAAACTACGCAACATATCAGTATGCGTGTGTATACACCCTAAAATACACCGCCATGCAATCATCATCACATCACATTATTACAAATCCATCAACTTGCAATGCAATATGCACAACTGGTATCGTGTGCATTTCTACTACCATTTCGTTTCATATGGATATGCATTTTGGTTGGACTAGTGTCGTTTTAGATGAGAATAATAATTGTGAAAACGACAATAACATCAAGGGTTCCTTTGGCTTCACCACTTTGATAGTATATATACACTTGGTTTTGGCTCCCAGAAGTGAGATCAGCATGTCAGATATCGTCAGTTTGCATGTTTTTTCTCTCTATTATTATCTGCTCCCCACAAGTAATACAGGTATTGCAGGCTGCTTGCAACAACTGGTTCAAAAGTGGAAGTTGATACAGCAAGGTTTAATGGCTGTCATTTCATACGACTAATAATATGGGTCTGCTCTCCACTATGTGCTCTGAATTTAAAAACTGAAAACACACACTTACTACCGTAGAGAGTAGACAAAAATTAATTCATGAAAAACGTAAAAAAATCATACTTTTTCCTCAACACCATATTTTTCAGGTACAATAAGCGGTATATAGAAGCCGAGCAGGTGTGTGTAATGCATATCATAATGTTCTAGTTGAAATTGAATTGAAAGAAAAATGCTATGAATTACAGTTGGAATAAATAATTGTGTGTAAGTTTCTTCTAAGAAATTGGCATGCCAGATGCTGATCATGTTGACATAATATGTATGATATGCATAAATATGCAATGCAAAAGCCGTTTCAGTTATCACCGTTCTGCATCTCGCTATCGTGAGCATACGTATTATATTATTAATTATCAAAAAAATGTTCACTCTCTCTTAAATAACGGTATTAGCATGCGAATCAACTATCAACATGCAACAGGAGAGCTGGCTGCTTATACTGTTGGCTGCATGCCGCCCAAAAATGGAATTGATTTTTTTTCTTTTGAGAAAACGCAAATGAAAAATGCAAAGAGGATGAGGATGACGAAGAAGAAAGATTGTGATTTTGATGGGATGTTAATTATGAGAACTTACAGATTGGAAAAGTAGATCCGTGGGAAAGTTTTTGCACAAGCTCAACAGAAATAGCGCTGCGTTCCAACAAATCCCTTGTTTTCACAGGATCACTATCAACGATAACTAAACGAAACCACTCCTTTTCATCCGCTCAAGGCTAACCTCACAATTATCATGGATGATGATGACGAACGAAACCAACAATATATTTCGAAGCAAGCAAGACGTTACCCGTTCCATGAGCTGAATAATATGCAGACACACTTTGGATTAACCACAACAATATAAATAGTTCACGTATTATTACACAATATCATCACTGCCACGTTTTTTCTCATTTCAATTTAACTGGAACGTTGTAAACACGATGTTTACATAATATTTTTATTATTCTTTAAAAAAAATTTCTTCAGATCAGGGCGATACGATTCGATGCACAAACTTGATGAATCCTATCCTATGCAAAGGATTCCGGATCTGAGAGGAAATTATTCCTGTTCTTTTTTTAAGTGACACTCAAAGTCACATTCTTGCTTGTAAAAATTCCAGATTCCCATACATCCAGAAAGAGAAGAGGTATGGAGCGAGACCAGAACCAAACCCGATGTCCATGAAGATTGAGCAGGAGCAACAAGAGAACGGCGAACAACAAAGGTATGCACTCTCCTTCCTTCCTCCGACAGAATCTTTTGGGCTGAGAGATAATCTCAGTAGCAAGCAACAGCATCCATGCAACAGTCACGAACACTTGCGTGGTTGACTATGGTTCAGCTAAATGTGTCGAGAAGTCCGTGGTCTCCAACACCAAACCCAAAGTTGAGTGGTCAAAATCTATTTAAAATCAAAGCTCCAAACATGTGCCTCTCCTCAACACACAAACTGATTGCTTTTTGGCTTTGCCTTTACTCGCTATCCGTATATGGAGTAAAAAAGGAGGCTGTAGTGTGGTCTGGTAGAGCAAGTAGTCGATGCTGATGTTAGCTAACACAACAATAGCAACACCAACAATGCAATATGATGTGAGATGTTGAAGCTACGGCCTAGCTGTGAATGTGATATGATTTTCTGTGAGTTGGCTTTGGCTCTGCAGCCCCCGAAGCACTTGAAGCGAACATACCACAATAGCACATGTATTTCAGTGTGGTGCGTACAACAAACAATGATATTATGATGTTTACAATTGCTATATATGAGCTGTGTCCTTTTAGCTCTCTTCTGATCTCACTCAAACAAACTTGAAGCTCGTCTTGTAACGAGCAGGGCTCAAATGTTGATGAAACTGCTTCTGTTGAAAAAGAATTTGTAAGATGAGATGTGAGATGGGATGCGATATCCTATTGGATTCAACAGGTAGGTGAGTTGTGAGTGAGAAATGAGAAGATCGACAGTTTAAATGTACCGAAAGAATGAAATGCTGTTTCTTCACACTTTAAACCTTAGTTAAACTACATAGTATACAATATAGGGAGGTGAGCTCAAGTTTGCTCGACAAGATCAACTTGGCAAACTCAAAACGTAATGAAAGAGTTTGGCTGCTGATGCTCTTTCTACGAAATTTTTCGCTTGTAGTTACAAGAAACTCGACGCTGTTTCTGCGTAGTATTATTACTAAAGCATTATTGTTGTTTGACGCTGTTTTTGCTCATGATATAGTTGATATGCATGGGATGAAACAACGTTAAGGAAGTGTAAGCTTCAAACTGAAGAGCTACCAAGACCAAGTTCAAAAGAGCCCAATATATGTTATTTTCATTCTCATGTGTGTGAACGAGAGAAAAAGTAGCTGTGGTCTGGTCTGGTCAAGTTCTCTTCTCTCTGAGATTTTAATGGTAGGTTCTTTCCTTCACTCTCCCACCACTTTTTACTTACCTGAAGAGTAAAAGGCTCTGGCTCCGAAGGAATCCTCATGATCATGACCATCCTTTTTTGTCATCTTGGAGTCTCCCTTATGTATACTATAATGGTTTTTCACATGTTTGATTATATTATATGAGCATCACAATAAAGCTCTGGGATGTAAGATGTAACTTTGGTTCACAGCTTCGTCTCGGTCTCCTCTCTGGTCTGCCTGGTCAATCCAAAAAAGTTGGATGAGGAAAAGATATTATCTTTTTGATGGTCTTAAAAAATTATAATAACACGACGAGCAAGCACCATCATGACAAAAAAGCTCATTCTAAGAATATATACGAGCTGAGCTTCGTATTTGTCTATTGGGCTATAATGAGAAGCACATTAAAAGACGGAGAGGATCTTTGTGGCGGTGTATAAGATGATGATGATGATTTTTGGTGGTAGTAATAATGAAGATGATGATGCTCTGGGCAAAGCTAACAAGCCAAATCCAACTTGGCCCGACTGGCTACTACTTATGATGATGATCATTTATTTCAGCATTCCTTCATGAAATCGTGATGAACAAGAAAATAAAACGCATTTTCATACATGTGTACTGAGCATCTCCCTTTTTCTTGAGTCGTTTCACAATAAGCTACTACTATACTATGTACCCAAAGATTATGCGTATTCATGTATGAAAACAAGAATCACATAGGTAGTTTAGTTGTGAATGCGGAGGATTGTGTGTATAATGTACGGATTCATGATCTTGAAAGAGAAACAGAGGATAAAGAAAGGCTGGAAGACATTTTTTGTCGTCATTTCTCAACTCAAGACAAGTCCAACATCCAAAATCATTTCCCAGGATGAGGTGAGCATAAAAATATGGTTGCTGGAGATTAAAAAGGCTGAGAGAGAGAGAGAAGATCCCCAACGGATTTCTAAATGGTTGAGGCTACTCCTGCGTTTCACACAATAAAATTGATTGACTGATGATTGAAGTCGGAGGATTTGGCTTGAGCATTAGCATAAGAAAGAAAGAGAAAAATGTGGCTCGTTTCGTTTTTCGTTTCCATTTGCATAGCTTTACGGATGAGTGCATTGCGTAAGAATAGAAAGGGCTATAAAAAGTGTAATGAAGTGGGACGGATCGAGGCATACCATGAAATAGTTTGTGGGTAAAATAAAAATAAAATGTGCAGCCAAGTAAAAAAAACAGCGTTTGAGCATCATGACATGACTTGTGATGTTGAAACCCAAAGTTTGTGTTTAGTTTTTACTGTTAAAATTTAAACACATTTCCTCTTTTTATAGGTCGAACTCGACTCGATTCGGCTTACAGAAGCAGATCGGCGGAACTAGGTACATAGAGAATGAATATTGTCGCCTGCAAATGGTTGTTGATGGGATTCGAAGGAATTTTAATCGATGAAAGTCTTCAGATTATATGCTTTGAGGGGAGGAGAATATGCACCAAATATTGGTTCAGGACTTCAGGATAGTAATTAATGTGAGTCTACTTAAATGCTTGTTGCAGACTTTGAGGCAAATAAAAATGTAGAAAAATACCTATTTTCACTTTTGTTGACAATAATACAACCAATAACAGTTTGCAGTAAAACATGGCATGATGTTTGATTTCGCTGCTAACATGGATATTGATATAATACAAAAAAATTTATATGCATGTAGATATGAGGTGAATTTAGACGGTTAGAGAATCCGGAAAAAGTTAGGCAAGTTTACGAACGATGAGATGGGTAGACACTCCGTCCGTTGTGTCTTGGTCTTGATGGATGATCATTAAAGTAGCTAAACCCATGGTTACATTTACATTACTTGATGATGACTTTTCCACTCTGGAGCTTGGAACAAAACGATTGTATTCCCTCGCAGTCTTCCTTCTTTCTTCCACTCCATTGTCAAAGATGAAATCTGAGATATGAATTTTCAGTTTTGTTTCTCTACGGCTCAAAAAAGTACAGAAATCCATTAGGTTATTCCCTTTCGTCCAGTGCCTGTACAAAAAAGCCTTGGGGCAAGGACAAGCACACTGCATAAAAAAGGTAAAACATCATAAATCGTGAGTTTAAGGACGTCAGTTGTTGTCAGTTGTGGTTACTGCGGTACGCACTCAATTTCTAGAGATGAGCCTTTTTAAAATATCTCAGGTACCAAGTACCTGTGTGCATCTCATAAAAAGGTGAAGCATAATCAAAACAAAGTTGTGAAGAAGAACCTTAGTTTTTATGATTTGTAATGCTGCAGTGCTGCAGGGCTTTTGCTGATATGAATCTTTGTGATCTTGCTTTAGGCTTGCAGTCTAGCAAGTAACGTTACATTTGTAGCGTGAATGCAACCACCATCTATACTTTTTTCATTATACTTTTTGGTTATGAAAGACAAAATGTTATTGAAGTGAGCTGCACTCTTACACGGTGGCAGTAGCTAGCTGAGCTAGTTTGGTTTACTTTGTTCACTCAAGTGGAGATTTCACCAACATTGCATAGCATAATATTGAATTGGTTCGCTGGACAAGAAGGTGTCTCTCATGAGTTTATGCTTTATCTTTAATACTTTTATGTTTTAGGTTCATTTTGAAAGGAAGTTAAACCAATTTTGCTGTTGAAAAGAGCATTTCCGTCCTTAAAGATGTTCACGTTCTTAAATAGGCCACAGAACACGGAGTGTGTTTATAATCTCATTGAACAAACTGTCGACGAAAGATCTCGAGGACCTCCAATGTAATTTGATAAGTTACTTAACCTGTTATAATGAAATTAGCAGAAAGTTTATACATAATTTTTCTCCAGCTATCGTTCCAAGTACTCGTGCATGGTGAGGAACCAAGCTTACTGCAACAAAACAGGATGTTACAAGACAATGGGTGTTCCAAAGGCGTGCCTTTGTCCACCACAAAACTATTTGAAGAAAAACTCACGAGCTCCCATCACAATCAAGCCTCCAGCAGGTTCTTATATAAAAATTTGAATCAAACGAGATGTTTATAGTAAATTGAACTCATTATCTTTAATCAATTCGTCTGATTTAATTATAGTGCCACGGATCAAGCTTTGCAACCCTCCTCCTTGTCCAGATCCCTGTGAATCCCAGGAAGGAAATAATGATTGTGGCCAAGAAACACAGGAAGAAAGCTGCGAGCAGCAGCAGCCTCCCTGTGGGCCAGTCTGTTGCGTCCCGAAATGCCGGGTTCCTCGCATCTGCTGCAACATTATGAAGCCTTGTGTCCCCAACCGCTGTGTTGGTTTCGAGATAATCCCTCGCGGCTGTAAGAACTACATCCACAGCAACGTGGTGAAAGCACTCCGAATGCCAGCCAAGAAGCCCGCTCTCCGCTTTGTGGATCACCCAAAAGGACACACACAAACTTGGTGTGACTCTGGCTACCCTCGCAAGTATGTCTACAAGGATGAATTCGGCTGCGTCCCAGCTTATGTCGAGAATATCAAGGAGGAGCTGAGACAGGATGATTTGCAAGCAAAATACGATATGAAGTTCAAGGAACGTGATATCCAGCAACAAATTCGTCCCCTGGACCCAACAGAGCATCAAGCTCTAATTTGTGGGCTGAAAAAGAATTGGGAAGAAAAGTTTGCAGAGTATCAAAGCTTTTCTCTTCTCCTCGACAATGTGGGGAAAGTTAAGAGGAAACAGGCAGTGGAGGATGAGCTTAAAAGATTGGAAAAGGATATTCAACTGCTGGAGCGTCATGATCATATTTTTGTGTCGGAAACTTGTCGCTCTTTCTATTTGGCTTGATGGGCGAGACTCAATCAATAATACGCTTTCTCAATGTAAATTGGAATAAACTTATAATTATAATGATGTACAAGATAATCAAGCTCATGTGTTTTTTAAAGAAATGATAATCATTAAAGAAATAGAACTCCATTATAACCTTGTCGATATGAACCGGTCTTCATTTCACAAAAATGCAAGAAATACGAGTACTCTACGACAACAGATTGCAATAATGTACCTTAATTCATTAAAATGGTAAAATGACCATTTTAGATGGCTCCAGCTGCTAACTATAGCTTAGGGAAAGGGATGGCAATAACTCGTCATGATTTTTTGTAGCCCAACCTGATCTTGACGTGACACTGGCTCAAAATAATGATAATTCAATTGAGGTCACTCTAAACATGTCATGTCAGGAGACATGATGCCAAATGGTTTTAATCAGAAGTCGTAGTAATGGATTTCATGACAATGCAAATCCCATTCGAATAAGCTTGTCTCTTCATTCATATTATTCATGTTTAATTTATGCAAATGGCCATCCCGACCTGGCCCTTTTGTTTTGGGTCTCCTCCGAAGTGTAAACGACAACCTCCTCACAAGTGGAATAGGGAAGTGGTGGAAGAGTTTAAATAAATCAAAGGGCTTGATCAAACAATCAAGACGGACAAACCGAACCTCATCAAAGAATAGGTGAGCTTACCAATCAGAAGTGTGGCACGCTGTCGCCACTGAGGCAGCAAGTTGTAGACACTAAGCGATTCGATAACTTGATCATCTGGTCTAACAAGAGTTTAACTGCTTTTAAATGTTTCAGGTACAGGGTACATGGCCAAACCTATGATATTTATGATGCATGAAATCGATCATGTAGTTGATCAAAGTACACAGTTGAAATGAAGATTATACGTTTTATGCGATTCCTAAAATCATTACAAATGGTTACTCATTCGGAAAAACTTTATGAAATAATTGAATTCGAGTGAAAAATGACTCATCATAGCAATATTCAATCATAGGATGAAACGTCGGCGTTTCAACTATATTAAACCTATAATCAAATTATATGTACCGTTACAACGGTCTTAATTTTTAAAAACCTCGATTATTTATTATTTTGAAACTTAGGTTAATTTTGACTAATTAGTGGTGAATATATAAAAATAAGTCATCGTTTTTACTGTCATGTAAAATTGTTGATAAAAACTAGGAAAGGTTAAGAAGCAGTATTTTTATAACATCTGATAAAATCTATTGGATTAAATGTGATCAGGTGAATGATGATGGTATGATTGAATCACTCACCACACCGCTCACGTACAGACAGCTTGAAGGGTAAAATATTTAATATTATCACATCACAGTTTGTGCAAAGCTTCTTAAAAGCTGTTGCATTCCCCTTCGTCATGTGATTCACTTGAATTTAGCAATCTCATCTCATCGTCAGCAAAATCTGCTAGCCAGATATCTTATTAGCTCGTCCCGTATGAAAGGTTTAATGTCCCCTAAAGCCAAGATAGATAGATTAACTGTGGATTTTTATTAATCAATTGGAGCTGTCGATGGGATTGAGATGAAAGATAAATATACCAAAGGCTAAAGTCATATTACGGGAAGACGTAACATATTATCCTACGTCAAGGTGGCATTAGAAAAAAAGATGTTGATGTGTGTCCATGACCTTTTATACCTGTAAGACAATGTGGCAACAATTACAGCAACACACAGCAGCACGTACTACGGTATTATCAACATAATATATTATCACGTCATTTATTACCACTGAAGTTTATAAAACTAAACGTACCTACTTACTACTACTCCTTACCTTCCCTTATGTCTACATAGTTTGACTTTGTTGGCACGTGTAATGATGAGAGGATTGATATTCATTATTATTTTATATCAAACGTGTCTGCACGTTACTTAGCTTATCAATCCTTTTTATTTGATACTTGCGTTCATTTTTTTTATCTCACAAGAAAAACCGTATAGCACTGACTCAACATCAAACTCGCTCGCATTTTGATTTCCCGTGTCAGATTTTTAAAAACTTTTTTTTCTTCTTGTCGGACAACCAGTCCCAACCTACAATAATGCATGCAGCGCACGTTAGTTGTTAGTTACCCGTGTGCCAAAAGAGTAGTTTAATGAGTGCGAGCAACAAGGCGATATACGCTCAGGAATAAAAGGTATGGTCACACCCAGAGCATTTCCTTGTGTTTTATTACCTTGATAAGAACTCTCAATCTGGTTTTTTTTAAAGAGTTGCAAGTGTGATTGTTCATTGAGAGTTTGCAATGCAGTATTTTCAATGCAGCTGAATAATATATAAACACCTGAACCTGTAGAGAAAGCTGTTTGAAAAATAACGAGAAACAAATACATCATGAAGGAGTAACAATGTTGCATAATAATAATTTAATTTTAATTGCTTTGTTGAATTTGAATGCATTATATTGGACAATGAACTGGGTGCCTTGTAATAATAAAACGGAATAAATATGACGGGGAATTATAAAAGAGGTAAGAAAATTCTCAAAAATCCTAAAAACCAACCTCGTTCGATAATAATGAGGGTTGAGCTTTTTATGCATTTTGATGAATGTGGCAGGGACTGGCATGGCATTTCGTTCTCCCTCATAATTAAAAACTCGACTTCCTCTCTTTAATTCATAGAATGTGAGTGTTGTGCATGGAGGACTACTTTCTCTTGGAGTTAAGGAGAAGAAGGTGCACTCCATTCTCAGCCAAAGTGTATGGAGATGGGTGTTGATAATGGGGACTTACGGGGAAGGCGAAACATGAAAAAACATTTTATATATTTGGAGGCTTTCTTCTCCTACCAACTTTTCCCCCTTGTAGTAGTAGTTGCCCACCACACGTACTCCTCAAGAAGGGAAAGAAAGCTTCCGTTTTTGTTGCAAATTCAGGATAAAACATACATAGTTTCGTTCTTATATCGTATCACATTCTATAATGGGCCGTGAAGGGAGTGTGTTGTGTAGTTGTTAGCTTATTTTATTTGATAAAATGGCATTCAATGGACGTGTCATGTACGGCAAAAAATATTCGAACGCGTTTTATGAATTTACTCAAGTCGTAATAACGGGTAATGTGTGTGTTGTTGGATGTATTTCTTTCTGCACGGTTGGAATGGTGGAATGGATGGAAGGAGAAAAACCTGTGTAGTAGGAAGTAGCTGCGGCTGTAGCTGTACAAACCACGCGAGATCTTGATGGAAATTTGATCGACGTAATAATTCTTGTGTTAATGTTCCAACTGTATATTTTCCGAGAGTAATTATGTGCATTTCACGGACTGCTCTTTAGACCAGTCCCAGACTCGAACAAAGTCATGTTTTTGAACTTCATCCATATATTTATATACTACTCTCACACATTTTATTTGAATTCTATATACAAAGTAGTCACAAGTGAAAACCTTTTTTATAGGAGAAGAAAGGTGGAAAATGTTGAGTCGAGTCGAGTTAATATTATAGAGCGGAGCTGAAAGGGATCTTTATTTCGTTGCATGCCTTGCATGCCCTAGAGGCTCAGTGTTGTTATTATGTATGCCCAATAGCATGCATAAAATGCATGTAAGCAAAAAAAAAGTAACTAAGAGCCGGCTCTCAAGTAGTTGATTTCAGCTCTGGGCTTATTGCATATATTGAAAACGAAGTGGAATCTTGCGTGACTAGAAGTTATATCAAGTTAGTTAGCCCTACAAAAAACGGGAAGGCAAACTCAGCTCACCAAGATTATATACTACTACAATTTACATGCCCATTCAACCTATACTCTGTTCATGTTCATATGGACCAAACACGTCTTTGTTTTGGTGTGAGGCTAGGTACTTGTGTGTATTTTGTTGGTTGCCTTTATTTACGCCTTGTCTCTTGCTATTATTCTGCAGCGCTGACTTTTCGTGGTGTAAAGTGAAGGTACATATAGCTAAAATTAAGGAGAGTCGGCTTCATCGGTCTAAGAAAGTAGACAGGAGCAAGAAGTCAAGTCAAATATCTTTTAGCACCACAAACAACAACCAAACCACCACCATCTCTATATAAGCGCATAATATGTACGTTTTTGTTTGCATTTTAAACTGATTGTGAGTGAGTGAGAGCTCTCCTTCCTATGAATTTCCACTTGGATACATTTTTCGCAAAGAAATAAATGAGTTGTTCTTTTTCTCAAGAAAATGGGGTTTCTGTAATAGGTGGCACGGGGCACAGGGCGGGTTGGAGGTGGGTCGAGGCGGGCGTATAGCCTCTGTATTATTTCACAATAAAAATAAAAAGTTCAAGAGAGTAAATACTTTTAATGTAGATGATAATTCGGCTGAGATGCTACTGTGTTGTAAAATAAACCAAAAAGTGCACCACCAAACAAACTATTTACTCATTATACGATCTCCTTTTTTGCGGACCAAAATGCAACATATATTTATTATGGAACATGCTCGCTTTCAATTTGCCAAAAAAAAATCAGTACAAGTAGAGGATTAGGAACTTGCTGTTGACTCACATAGTCTGATTCTGATTTGATTGTATCGAGCTCTTCTCTGCACTGCATTTGAAACAAACTGCAAAGTAAAGAAGATGTTGATGGTGATATTGATGTTACAAATTTCAGCAGCAGAAACCCCCCAACATTCTTTCTCTTTCTTTCTTTTCCTCTTATCTTTCAGCGGCAGCGCTGCCATGATTGTGCATCGTCGTATCTCGTTGTCCCAACTGTGATATATTGTCGAGCCTTCGTCGAACAAAGAAAACTGTGACACAGAGCCACAACCAGAACTAAAAACGCGTACTATTCTCTATATGAAGAACATAGCTGAGCTTAATAAACATGTGTGTAGTTATCCCGCACTGCATAATAATAATATATACAATGTATAAGTTAATGCATGCACAAAAGATCCACTCACAATTTACATGCATCCATCCATCACTAGCTAAAGGACGTCGGTCGGGTATTTCTCTCTTCTAGAGTTTGGCTTTGGCATTGGCACAACAAAACATGCTTGGTTTTTATTCATTTGTATAAAAATGAGGATGTTGTAAATCCAATATTATCTCTATACAACCTATATACTACTATTCGTATAAGCATAATAATAATGTGTGTTTCTAATGCTCGCAAGTTAGATAAGAATGAGCACGCAGACACAAAAAAATGGAAAGAAAGAGCAAGACATTTTATTACATTTCATTGTTTTACACACTCACTAACAATATTACTTAGCCCAGTTTAATGTGAGTGTGTGGAGTGTGTGTGTGTGGTGCAAAATACAACAACTCGATCTACAAAACTATAAGTACACGAGTCGATGGCTTTAACAGATTTTATATAGTACGCCTCCATCCCAACTCAAAAGAAATGACTGAAAATGGGAAGTGAGAAGTTGGAATTGGATTGGAAGTTGAAGAAGAGCAGAAGGGAAACGGAATGCAACTCACAATACAATAGGATTATCTATCTATGAGAGAGAGAGAGAGAACGTTGTTTTGTGTTTTGTGATATGATCTCCTGTACAAGTCAGCATCAAGAATGAAAAAATGATGGAAAGGTGTAAATGCTACTGGTTTTCAAATAGAAATTATTATTATTACCTTTAGCTATTAAACATCTTGTTCAATTCATTACAAGAGGCAGAGCCCGTGAGTAACAACATTACATTGAACAAGATTTTTTTCTACGCAGAAAGTTTGTACCAATTTTTCCTTTGTTCATATTTTTACGCATTTTTTTCTTTCTCTTGTTGTTTCTTTTCTTCATACACATAGATAGAGTAGTATTTACATTTATTTTTAAAGTGATAACAGTGATGGCTTCCCCTCGCATTTGTAATTTTGTAGTTCACCATGTTTCGCACGTCATATCCTTGTGTCTATCGTTTCTAACAGTCTTCAATCATCCACCTAAGTGAGTGTATACTAGTAGACTAGTAGGAGAGTAGAAATAAAAGTAGATAACATAACATAACAGAAAGCTACATGTTTTATGGAGCAACTACCATAATATACATACCACTAGGTAACCACTGATCGCTCAGAAATAGAGTCATTGAAAAAGTTGTGAAAGTTGTAGTCAAACATAATATATATAAAGTTTGTTGCAGTTTACATGAATCTCTCCCTCTCACCTTTTCCCAAGCGCTTTGTTCCTTTCATTCAAACCTGTATGGTGTTGAGTCTTCATCAGCAGCTTCTCATTTTTACAAGCATCGGCAGTATTGCTTTTAGTTTAGTACAAGAAGATGATGATGATAGTCATCACAAGCCACGGATACCAACCAGTCAGCCATCCCATTATTATTCCCCTTCATTAAAATCGAGAAGCAAAGGAAAAAGTCGGCTGTTACAGTTAGGTTTTTGGTCGCGGCGTGTGTTTTGCAGTGTGTTTGGCGGAACACTTGTCCAAGTGTCTTTTTATTCTGGCTCATGGAATGGTGAACGGGCGAACGACTCTCCTATTTTTTATTATTATTATAATGCTATTCAGACACGTAAGTTTCTAATTTCACATCAAATCTGATGGTGACGGCCGAAACCAGAGCGTGAGGATATTACATGGTATGCTATAAATGGTTCTGTAATAATAATACTATGTACATAAATAGTTTATTCCACTTTATCACCAAAATCTTACTTTCATTCCAAACCCAAGCTACTACTCCTATCTTTGTCTCTCTGCTCCAGCAGCAGTGGCAACAGCAGCTATAAAAATGTGTGTATTTACATGCGTCTCCATTTCTTGTTGTGTTGATGTGATGTGATAGTAAGTACTACAGTTGAGAGAATGAACAAGAAAAAAATTATTTTTTTGGGGGGATGTAATAACTGTGTTATTAAAATGTAAGAGACAATTCGATACTACATAACATCCATATTCGGTTTTGTTCCTTCTAAAAGCTTCCTTTTTCCAGTCATAAATAAGCTGTTTTGTATTCCAGCTTGACTTTGGCTCTTTGGCTTGTCCAATCTTTTTAATACAATTTGGATCCGTAAACCACTCCATTCCAGGAACACCAGCAGTTGAACAGAAAGTTTTAGTTTTTTTATCCGCTTTTCTTCTTTCCAACTTGGGTTTAAGAGTAGGTGAATGGAATGAGCTAAAGCTACATATGTTTCTGATATTAATCCTCAAATCCAAAACGTTGTATTCATGTTGTGCTCAATAAACTGTGTGTAGGAACAACAAAACAGCGCATTGCGTTTGTTTTTACTGATTCACATTTTGATTAACCACTCCGCAAGTCCTCTACATATTTTCCCCTTTTTCCAGAGGCATTCACATGTAAGCACGACCTGAGATATTTGACCGATTCCAGAGACCAGACCACTCTTTCTTCATCCAACTCCGCTTTCCATTGTTACCTTCTTCATTTCATATATATATGTTGTTTTTCACCTGTGGTAGGCAATTGCATGGAGTTTGATTTTTCCATGCAACAATCTGTGTAAAATCATGAGCTCTTTTTTTATTACACAGTCAGCAAATGAGCAATGACCGGTAGCAGGAGAGCCGGTCCTGTTATTTTTCTTGATATGATCCAGAAAGCTTCAGCATAACATAACACCTTGACATGGTTAGCTCCAGCATTGCCGGGCGTTTTCCACCGCCTCCTCGTCCTCACTAAAAAGTTGGAAGCCAAAGGGATGAATGGCTGTTGTATATGTGCATGTTTTTGTTGGTATATACAAGTCATTTCGGATTTCTTCATGTCATAAAATTCTTGTCTTAAAACCTTGTAGTTTCATGCTTCCACAATTTTGTTATAGCTATTTTGCGTGTGAATATGTGGAGAAAGGGTTGGTTGGCTGAGGTTCCTTGTAGAAAGCTGGAACACCACATTAGCCAGTGCTGAGAACATGAGTTAGTTTTTTTCAGCTTTCCATTTCATACAAATAATACATACGTAACTGGAGAATGGAGACGCAACATTTTTATGTACATATTAGATTTTGTCTGTGAGTGCTAATATTTGTGATAATAACAGCAATATGCAGCAGTAGTGCAATAGCAAAAACTTGTACAACGAACGGGGAATGGACTTTTGTGAAAGTATTTCATACTTGCGTGTAGCCAAGTTTCTCTTTGGAGAGATAACGAAGCTCAACCCTATATTGAACACGGAGAGAGCCAATAAGCCGTGTAAAGTTGGCGTTGGCAAGAATCTAATACAGTCTGTAATGTAATATTATTCTGTATATTTCGTCATATACTATCATCTTGCACTTTAGGTTTTTGGGAGAAAAATATTTTTTTGAAGGGTTTTTCCTTTGTTCCAGAATTTGTAATTGTAGTGTTGTTTAGCTGTAAATAGAGCAGCGGAATAGGGATAGTATCTAAAAGTTGGAACTGCATAATATCCCGTTCTTGCTTCCTATTACAATTTTTTCTCCTTCTTCCGTCGTCGTATTCGGTCGCTTGGTATACTTAGTTTTGTTGGGGATTGCATGTTGGTACAATATGTGACTTCAAACCAAAGTGGCATGCAGTTGTGTTCAAATACTGGGATGCAATGTGAATGAAAGAAGAAGAAGAAGAGTCGTCGTCGTGATTTTCATGGAAATAATATTTTCATTTACTGCTAACTTGAGTCCATATCAGGTATTATCAGCTTGGTGCTAACTCTCTTGGCAAGGGAGTTTGTAGCGCATTGCATTTTGGGGTTGCTTGCAGAAAGAAGCAGTTATTTCTTTGCCGTGTTCAATTATTGTTGCATGTGCTTTGGCTTTGCTGCTGCTGAATATGCACAATGCAAACGAACCACTAGTATATCACAATCGGAACAAAATTATTCGTCACTGGCTGGCAGTGGCAGGCTACGGATATTTTTCCGTTGTTCGTCTTCAAGACTAAAATATTTCCCCTCGCTTTTCTTACATCTTCAAACTGCTCCATGTCAATCCTTATTTTACTACTGTATTTCCATATATTATTATTACAAACCTCACAATTTATATTATTGCAAGTTGAGTTTTCGTCTTGGGTTTGAGTCTCCACAAAAATTATTACAAGCTGAACACAGCAATAATAGCCCAGAAAGGAAGAAGAAACAAAAAGTCATACGAACATAGGAATGGGTTGGTTGATATAAAAAATTTGGATTTGCATGTAAAGCATAATGTGTCTAACTAACTACAAAGTACATACGCATATTATAGTTTTATATGATGTACATTCTTCTTCTGATTTTATGAGACTTGACTTTTCTGCCCTGGCTAAAGCTATAATATAAAGCATGTTTGTATTATGTGTAAGAAGGAGTTTGACTCGGCCAACGAAATGAAATGCCTCCATTTCCTATTTGTACATATGTACAACATGTAAATTATTTCATATCGTGATGCGATTTGAGTGACTAACTCGCTGCTGGTGAGCGCTAAAAACCTGGAGTGCAGCGCATGAAAAATATTCCTTGTTTCGTTCAAAGGCTCCACGATTTGCTACTAGGTATTTTTTAATCCCCTAAAATATTTGGGATTAGAGTTAGCCAGCCATAATATAATAGACTTGTTGTTCTGACATAAATGATTTCCAAAGAAAATTCTTGCATTAATGGTCACATTTTTGTTAAGCGTCCATTTATTCGTTAACATTAAACATAAAAATACAAGCAAATTCGGGTTAGTAAGGTAAAACTCTCTAGTAGCGTAATTATTGCATTGGTAATTTTTAGGTACTTTCATTTTAATACTGTCACAAACTCATAGAATGAAAATAAATGCCAAACATGATATTCACACTGTGTTTTTGTACAAGTGAGATAATTTCCTTTCATCCATATTATACACTTCTCATTTTCGACTGGGGATGATAAAAATAAGGCTTGAAAAATCTCAACCCAGAGCTCCATTTCAGGATAAAATTCATCATTGACTTCTTGAGTTGACTTTTGTACATAAATATGCCTATCATATAAGCTTCTACTTATACTCTGCTTGAGTTTTATGCATTTTCTTAAGGAGATTTATTAATAAGTGCTTTAGTTCGTGATAAATTACTGGTGCGAAGCATGAATTGCGGGAGATGATGGTGATGATGATGATGACGTACTGTATTTCTATATGCTCCGCATGTAAATATTGTTTCCTTCTTTCTGTCTCTGTAACTTACCCTTCCCCCTTATTTTTTTGTTATCTCTACAAGACCCAACTTGAGAAAACGCTAAGAAATGAGCTGAAAAATCACAATCAGCTCTTTGAAATCCAATCCATCCTCTTTTTTTCCTTATCTCGACATCTTGGGAAATTGAAATAAAAACTTACTGTTAATCAGTAGCAGTTCGTTTTTTTTGGGCGACTGGGGAAAAAGAGATAATTTTTTCCTTATCAATAATGTTCCTTTACATGCACACATTTACTATACATGTGGCAATACTCATAATTCCTTCCTTCTTTTCATCTTTGAAAAAAAAAATCCAAAGGTCTTACTCAGCCAAATATTATCGTTATCAATATGTACATAATTCGAAGCATTAGAATTTAATGTGTGCTTTTGGTTATAAATGAAGTATGCGTGACGTATCTCCTTAAAATAGAGAAAAGCCGTTAGAATCAATGATGGAAATCAGGTTATATTCCAGTAAAGAGGCTCATGATGATGATAATTATTATTTGAGTGTGTGAACCATCATGAATTTTCCACGAGGTTGTTTGTTTTCACCTCAACTCAACTCAAGTCACATAATGTTAAAAGATAAGAGCAGCAAAAGACAGATTTCTCTTCTCATGAAACCCCCTACTTTATTTGGAGAGAAGAAGAGATATGCAACATCTCAATTTAAGCCTTGAATCGGCTATTATATAATATGACTTGGGAAGGGTCAGGTCAAAAGTCGACCTCATGAAAGTAAATCATCTAGAGCAGCGGTGGATGATGATGATGATGAAACATCATATTATTTTGAAAGAAATGACGAGAAGGGGTGCGTATCACCTCACTTATGGTTGCTAGTTGCTGTGCTACTACTGCTGATTCTGATCTGATACATAAAAATGATGTTGATTTGACGAGTTAGCCCGCACAGGGGAAGATGAAGATAAACATTTGCATAGAAGAGCTGATGATGATGATAATAATTTGATGGAGTTTTCTGTTCCTTCCTCCTACCTTATTCTGTATCAAGTCACCGCAGTTCTTTTTAAGCTGGTGATGATTATAATGATCCTGTCCTCCTGTCTCTCTTGATGGGCAAGTGGTTGAGTTGACTTTTGTGTATTATTATTGTGTGTTGATGATTAAATATGGTGCTACTGCTACCGATATTGCTCCTGTTCCTGCTGCTAGTTAGCAAAGCTGGCTAATAATGCTAATACTATAATCCTGCCACAGTCTTGTCTTGTCGTCCCCGCACCATCACACACACCACCATATACCGCATCATGATGATCATGTATGGATGGAGCTGTGCGTGCAAGTGTGTTATCATCATTGACAAGGGAGCAAAGACGACAAAGTGAAATGATATGAGGTTCTAATGGGAGCTCAATGGCCGGGCATGGTGCTTATCAGTTGCGAAGATGGTGATGGTGAGTTTTCAGTTGAAGTGGAGTGGATTTGGATGCATGTATCGTCATGATACTATGTAGTCTTTGCATGTGAAGTTTTGCCTCTACTTTTTCTTCCTTTAAATATTATGAGCAAGTTGTGCTATAGTGTTGGGCTAGCTGGGTTGTTGGATGGATACAGAGGGCGGCTTCAAATTCGCCTTTGCTCGCACCTACTAATATTATAATCTACTAAACTAAGAACCACCAGCAGCTTTAGGCTTTAGCTAATAAATGTACTCTTTTGCTTGAACGGGCATACAACTAAGTAAGTAAGTGAGTACATAGTGATACTACTTACTTAAATAATATTGTTTTCCCCACTTCACTTACTTAGCAGGAGCCGCACCAGCGTGCATGTGGATGCAGGCAGAGGAGTTTGTAGTAGTATGTAACGTGGTTTGGTTTGGTGAGGAGCGTGCATGCATATTGCATACATTCATCTGATCTGCTGCTTCAGAAAAGGTTTGGTTCGTATGTATCATCAGCATCCTCTTACTTTACTAATTCCTTGTTTTACTGTTCAGTGCTTGGCTCTCTCCCGTTCTTGCCTTTCTAATGATCCCCTGACTGGCAGTGGCATGGCACTTTGCTGCAATACAGCAAACTCTCTGCTGCCGTTGTTGGAACCACCACACCACCAACCTCACCAGCCAGCCCAACCACCAGTTTGGCACAGTCCGCTCTTTACACTTAGTCAGTACCCTGATTTTGACCGGAATGGTCATGGAAGCTGGTTGCTCTCGTTTAGTCTCACTCTCTGTTCACCCCGGCGCTGCTGCCAACGGTTCACAATCAGTTTATCTGTGTCAGTCAGTCACTCGTCGGATTTCGACGTCGCTATTTGCTCTACCTAATTTATTTAATTAACTTAACTCTACGCAAAGCTCGTGAATCATCCCCATCATCATGGAAGGACATTGACAGTCATAGCGCAGGACAGGGTCATTTACTCTTTTGTTTTGGCTGTGTTCCATGAACCAGGTGAAATAGTCAATGAAACACACATACACACACACCAACTACCTACTACTTACTTCTGAGTGGTGAAAATCATTGCGATAAAGGGTGAAAACAACAATGGGTGGAATGGAAAACCTCTCTGTAATTGATGCAAGTTGTGTGACATGCGACAGCGACTTGTCAGCAGAAAAGTTCCAAAGAAGGAGAGCTACTACTACTACCGTTCCAGCTTTTACCGTGGGAAACCCGAGGGAGTGATGGTTCATCTTACAGGGCAGCATTAGATTGATTCACATGATTCTAATACTGTCAGGTAATGATGTCCTCCAACTCCCTTAATCTACTATTTCCGGGTTATCTCACCAAACTCTTGGCCATAGTGAATGAGTCAAGGATTCTAGAAAAAAAAGTACCGTAGTTTTTTTCTTCTATTCTTTCTTCGTCAGCAACCATCTTGTATTCTAGCGATAATGGTTAAACTACGTGGAATCAACCAAGCATGGAAGTTGAATGAAGCCCTGCAACTTGACTTACTCACACAAAAAATGGATCACGCAAGTAAATTATTGGTTCGGTACTTACTTAATTAATTACCTTTTTTTCCTAGAGAATTTTTTGGATCACTCATTCATCTTTCTTTCTTTCTGTTCGTGCAACGTATTTATGTCTGGTGCAGTTGCAGCTGCAAGTAGCTATATAACCCTTATTATTTTTAGAATTAATTCATTCCTTTTTCGTTACTTCACTTCGCTCCCTCTAAACATATTGTTTTATCATCATCAGTATTCCTTCAACGTTTAGTTTTTACCTGAATCTCTGGCCTGGCAATCCAAACCACTCTTTCCTGAGCTCAGCCAAGCCAGCCAGCAGCCCTACTTACTTTTCTTTCTACCGACTTTGTTCAACTTTTTAACTGCCAATATATGTATGATGAGAGGATACTGCAACACTCACTCGCTTTAGCTGAGGCTTGTGGCATAAAGCTGTGACGAGAGAGAGAGAGAGAGAGAGAGATAGATAGAGGAACGTAGTAAGAGTAACTCGACACGCCGGAAACCGAGTTTACGATGGATATTTGATAAAAGTTGAAGGAGCAAGTCTTGTGCGATTTTAATCGAATCTGAAAGCTGGTGGGATTTTTATTTCTCTTGTTTGTTGCTGATAATATATATATGTATGTAATATATAATACAACTTATTCGACTAGTCAGCTCAAAAAAACTAACCATTGTATTACACTCACTCCGGCTGCTGTTAGGAGAGAGAACCCCTTTGAAACACGTAGAATGTAGATACATTAATTTTTACTGAACTCCACATACTTGTTCAGAAGTTGTGAGGCACGGTTGCCCATACGAGTTGGAGGAGTTAGCATATTGCAGACAAACTCAAAAGATAGATAGATTGTAGAAGCAGTCAGGAACGGTACATATTGTTACTTTAGTTAGGAGAATATATATCTAGCAGACATAAAAATGAACAAAGTAAAGGCTAGTGGCTAGTAGCATGTAAAGTAGCCAGTGGAATAGAGCAGAGAAGGCTAATAATCGGTCTATGAATTCATATGAATGAGAAGAAAAAGAAGCGCAGCCCTATATATAGCAATGGTCACTTTTTTAGGGTTCAACTCGGCATTTTAGATATAGCGTGGTGGATTTCCTCGGACAGTAAGTAACCTTTATGACTTTCTCGACCAGCTGTTTACTCTGAGAGCACAGTACATCAACTTCTAAAACCGTAGTACCTATCTGACTCATCTTCTAACTTGCACTGCGGTGGAATTTTTTGGGGGATCATCTCGAGCAAGGTTTCTTGAATGTTTATTAGATTGAAATTGGAAATTGTTGACAGTTGACACCACCTCGGCATGAGTTGTAAGGTAAAAACCAACAAAATTTCTATAATCATTTCTGGGACTTCATTTGTATTTAAACTCCAATCTTTTTAAGGAAATATCTCAATTTTGTTTGATATTAATATGAGCTCAGCGGAACAACGAATCTATTTAGTGTTGATATTAATCATATTTTGGAGAAAACTCCAATCAACTGCAAACTTACACATATACAGCTAGACAAACTGCCAAAAGTGTGTAGATCTACAATATTGTATGATGGAGCCGTAATGTTGTAAATTGTTGCTACTGTTATTGACTTTACTGCTCATCATCCCATAGTCTTCCGAATCATCAGATAATCGCATCTTTATGGGATTGTACACTCCAAGTGGCATTGGCATCCAAGACTAAAACTTTACTAGAGATACAGCTGGCACGTAGATGTTAATGAGACAAATATGCATGCAGAAAATAAAGCTTGTTCTTGTACTCTGCGACAAAACCAAGACAGAGAGTCGTTGTGATATATACATAGTATCGGAGAGCTTTCTGTTGCATTTTTGTTTTTGTATTTCATTCCTTCATTTCATACTCATTCCAACTACTCCAAAACTAAAAACTTCATCAATTGCAAACCCGATCCCGTTTCGTGTTCTTTGTCACTTTCCCAATCCAATCCCCCAAAAGCATTTCAGCCCAACTCTATCATTGGCATCGGCATCATCTCACTAACACCCTCTCAAAAAGTTAGCTATGTGAACGTACCTAAAAAAGAAATTAAGCTTGGAAGAAACACATTGAAATGTGAAAAAAATAAGACGATACTCTTGCTCACTCTCAAACAAAAAGAATAAGTGAGTGTAGGTACGAGCAATTAGAGAGAATTCACTCACATGGTGGAATTCCAGCTATTTTTGGACCCCTTTATCATTTACTTTACACTCTTACGGTTACATTTAGATGTGGTATAAAAACCAAAGAGATGGCGGTTTCAAGAGACGATATGATAACGATACACCATATCGCTCGTTGTTGGGCAAATCGCGTGTACCAGAAAAACCAATGCATACATTACTTACATGTGTACACCAAAACCAAACCACATCAACAGCATTTGCTTGCATCTCATGAACAGTAGGATGTTCCATGTTCCAACTCATACTGCTGCTTCTGTTCCAATCTTCTTGTGAACTTGTAAAAAGTAGAATACATGTTTCAAGTCCGTTTATTTTCGTCATTGGCTTTGCTGATTTTCATCACACTCTCAATTCTCAAGTCAACCTCTCAAAAGGTTTTACAATTTACAATGGAACTCATGCATTTTTTTCTCTCTTTCCAACGACACACACAACGGCTTCACTTGTGTACAACTTTTTTTGTCGTGCATGTGGGGAGCCATAATAATATAAGGAAGACTCGTTTGAATCTGATGTGATTGTGCAATCCACTGTTTATCGACAAAGTCAAGCTAGAAAAAGACTGACTCTAGAGAAATCAAATAAATTTTCAATATTTACAACAAATAATGATTGCACAACGAAACAACACAACAGCGTATCTTACGCAAAACAAATTCAAATTATACAAAATACATACAACCAAACTTTGTTGTTCAAAAACTCAACACGATTACAGGGGAAACTTGATGTTGACATAACGAGAATTATCTTGAAAGCGGAGGCTATTCTGAGGGTCATTTTTGTTAATATTTATCAGCTCTACGTAGTTGTATGCATCAACAAACCTAAAAGCAACAACATCAACTCCATTTTAGGGATTGGAGGTTAATACCTGTGAAAGTTGATATGGATGATTGTGTTTGGTGTGTGTAAGTAAGTAAGTATATAAATAAGTACATGTTTACAATGCGATAGCCGGCTTCTCAAGATTTGTTTTTGTGCAGTCGATTCAATTCAGCGTAGCAGAGTATATAATATTATACATGTATGTAGTAGTAATGATGGAACAGAAGCTAAAGGTTTACTCAAGATTGTGAGTTGATGATCATCCAACAACTGTTGTTGCAAAACTCCTGTTTTTGAAAGTAGGTAAAGGAGATTTCAAATCAAACTGTATCAATGCCCAAGTTTACAGTTGGAGCTGCATTGGCTTGGCTTCTCGGCTTTTCTGAATTGAATTGAAAATTGAAACACATCTTCTTTCTTTCTCTCTCTCTCTGTGCGCCAGTTTTCCCAGAAAATGTTGCAGCAATCGTCCTCTGTTCAAGATATTTGGGAGTTGATAAGAGTAAAATGTAAAGAAAGCTTGATAGCGGAGGATAGAGAATGTCTACATTTATAAAAATGTACATATGTTTGCATATAAATTATCCTTCTTTTTTCTTCACTTTGGGTTGGGTATATTTAGTATAATAAATTATAATGGGATGCTTCAACAGCTTCAACATATTCACAAGGGATTCATCAGAAACAGATTAATTTCATATGCAGGCGGAGCTAGTTGGATTTGGAATGAATTTAAACTGATTTGATTATAATATTATTTTGAGTGGGGATAATATGAATATGTCAAGCAGATAAGAAGCAACTCCAACCATTATGGACAAGAGTACATGCATGGGGTAAATGGTATAGATGCTTAGGTACGATATGATTAGCTGAACCGCTCACATTGATTGAAGTTGTCTGCGTTGGAACGACAGATAAACTCCGGTGACCTGCGAAGATGAATACCCAAAATCCAAGTGGAGATGAACAGGAACGACAGTTGAGGACGTTATTTTATATGCAGAACATATAAATAAGATAATTGATAAGGCTATATGGGAGGTTTACTTAATGTACCTTGCACTCCAGAACCAATCCAACAAACGAAACACTGGCACACATTATTGAATCAATCCTAATAATTATTCAGTTTGATATCGCGTTTTCTCTTGAGCAACATGGATCAATATGGATGAGGTCAAGGGGCAACGTGAGTGAACAGGCTGTTGCTGTCTCATCAAAATTCAAAGATAAAATAAAGAACGACATATGACATGGGTTAAGTATGTAGATTTTTTTAAAAAGCGGATATGAAATTATGAAATGCTCCTGTTTTTGTGAAAATAAAAATACTCCATCGTTGGTTACAAAGTTTATCTATGAATAAAATATATGTGTTTTCTCTTCTCAAAGAGAGTTTTGTAAGTTGGTCAATTGAGTGACTGCCATTTGATTCTTCTCATTTTCCTCCACCACTTTTTTTATTTTTGTCTATTTTGTGTCGCAAGGTTCAGGGACTGACACACGGGGTTCGTGTCGTTACTACAGCTCTCTCTCTGTTTTATCCTATTATGAGGCAACCATTAGGAGTGGATTATGGAGGATACATCCTTGGCTGAATTCAATGATGATATGTATCTTTTTCGTACATCTGGTGACGACGACGACGACTTCTTATGCAATCCAATGTGGTTCTACAAACCAAAGTACCTCTTTCTTTCTCTCAATCCCATTGCACGTACAACCCAGTTCCATCTCGTCCATCAACAGCTTCTTCTACTACTTCCCATCTTCCCAACGTTAATAGTTTTAAAGCAAAGACGATTATGTTACGTACAACTAATTACTCATTCCACATGCCTTGCCACAGAACAATATTATTATGTACATTCTTTTCTACAATTTCTTCAGTTTTCAAGTATACACCAACATTGTTGAAAAGTCTAGTCTATACTTGGTAACGCAATAATTCCTACGCTCTTCTCCCATTAGCTCTGATACTACCTTACGAAATGAATATGAATTTGATTTGAAAAAGTTGCTCAAAACAAAGTTTAAATGATTTGCTAAGTAAATGCATGCAAGAGCTCGATGCAACCCAAAACCAGTCATATGAAGATGCTATTAGTATGAGTTTGTGTACACAAACAGCCAGTCGAGGCAGACAAAGGGCGAAAAGCAGACTTGAAAGTTAGTCAACCAGCCTCAGGAAGACGATTATAAAACGAAGGGCCAAAAACGCAAGCAACCGGCCAACCGGGTGCTTAAAACAGGTGTCCATTCAACTATTCCACTTCATAAATCCTCCATTTTTTTCTCCTTTTCTTTCTTTACTCACAAATTCACAATGCGCTGAGAAAAAGACGACGAGGCTGATCATCATCATGCAGAGAGCTAGAAAGCGAACAAGTGAAGATCGAATAAGAAGTGAACAACTAGTTGAGAGTCCGGTTTGGCTGCATTTCATATCAAACTCAAACTCACATAACGCAGTCAACCACTCAACCACGTAACAAGAGAACCAAAAACAACGACACTAGTGTGGAATCAGCATCATCAGACTTGAAAGCTGCTTAAGCCAAAACCAAGCCGTAAAATAACAACTGAAATCGTTGTTCGTCCACCAAACCAACCTCAAAGTAGGTAAGTGTTGATGATAAGGAAAGGATATATAAATATTGTGCGAGAGTATAATACCCAACTACTACTACGCGTATGAATCAAGAAGAAATGAGCATTTCTATGCATATATAATTTCAACTCTTTGAGCATCATGTGTGCTTTATAAATCTACGAACCACGTGGGTTCATATATATTGCCGTTGTCGTCCCCATCATCATTATCATCATCTGCTGTCCTGTCTTTTCCTCGGCCGAATTCACAGTCTTTTCTTTCCCTTCGTCATCATCAACATCAACACAAGCCTACAGCTACTGCATTGCCATCCTTTGCCTTTTGACTTGACTTTTATATAAGCCAAGCCATTGAATCGACTATTTGTATGAGTGTACACACGTAATCTACACGCTGAGAATCAACATCTCTGAATAGATCTTGGTTTTGCAGATCTGAAATAAATACTTGGGTTTACTGTGGCTGTAACAAACCCTCATTCTTATTACAAAGTTACATGATGATGCCACTCTGATAGATAGTACGATGATATTTAATCGTTGAGCAAAAATCCTCAACTTGCTGATTCAACTTAACCATTAAGCTTGACCCCTCTGAGAGAGAGGAGAAGAGCAGCCAGAGCAGGAGTATGAAGACGCATCCTCTATTTTATCTAGAACAATTCAACAGAGAGGAGAAGAGACATGTCCAACCACCACTTTCCATGTACAAAAGGAACAAGTTCACTAAATTGTGAGGCTAATATATGCAAAATGACTTTCTTAGCTGAAACATGATTATACTTTTGCTTACACTGCATATTACTCACAATTCACATCACATAACTGGTATTCTCTCTAAACTGAGCATGCAGGAGGTAATTGCTCCAAGTCGTCCTTGCAGTTTTCATATATATATAATCATGATCATATCAATATACAAAGGGAAAAGGAGTGAAACAACATAAATAAGCTGGGATAGTATATATATATAGGGGTATGTCATCCAGATTTTTTTTTATTGAAATGTATAGAATACGCTGTAAACCGGGTACAGCAATATGAGCAAGCTGTACAAAGTATATAAATGATAGTGGTACTTGGTACTTTACACAAACAGGAAGATGATGAAGACTGAACTCAAGTCAACCAATACTTGTTTGAAGACAACGCATAATTGTGCCGTTGTTCCTACATGGCGCATAACCTACTGTCACCCTTTCCTATTGTCAACTGTACTTGAATCTCGTAATAAATATCAAACCGACCATATTTGACGATGAGTGTGCTTTACTAGATGCGTAGATTTGAGAGTATGCCTACGTAAATGATTTTTTAAGTAGAGCAGTTCTCAAGTACTTTAGGAAATTCATAAAAACGTGTTGAATTTTTTAGTTCAGAAAAAAAATACTTCCTGTGGTGGTGTGTCATGGGAGAGGGTGTTGTATTGGGCTGCTGTTGCTGCCCCCTTAATTATCAAAACTATCAAATAACTGGAAAATGTTAATGTGTCAACATGTCAGCTCAAGAGTTGGTGGTGTGGTGATGGGATGCGGGTTATAAAATACAAATGTATCAATAAATTATGACAGCTTTAAGCATAATGATTACACGTGCATGATAAATTACATGCATCATGCATCACACCATACATAGATACCATGTGCGAATGCCAAAGCCAACGACCATGTTTTGCTTTGACTGCAATTCCCTATGAAAAACTTCCATGAGTTCTTTCACACCTTGTTTTTTATTACACCCCCAAAAATACGGGCTATCAGTTATTGATAAGATGCATTGTTTGATAAGTGCGTTGCAGGAGTCCGCATATTTTGCTAATGCGATAGATTATATTATCGTAGATTGGACTTTTTATTTGTGTCTGTTGTGCATTGATATATATTGCACTGACCAACAACGTACGTGATTGATACATATATGTACTGTACTGTACACTACCATAATTTAGGTTGCTAAACTGCCATCTTTGATACGTTGCCTTTATTGGGCGTATTTTTGCAGGCTTATCACAAGGTACGAAAACAAATAATTTATTTCACTTTAAATGCAACATATTTTGTCAACGTTTTTGGTGCTTTGGAATCGAAAATTGTAAATTTCTCAATTAAAACATAAAAGGATGGCAGCAGCATTACCACCTGGTGGTGCTGATGACATTATTAGTGATAGTGAAAATGATGACGTTGAAGGCGTTGAAGCAACTGAAGTAGAACCAAATTTAGACGATGATCCAGATCCAGCTGAAAGCGGAAATGGTCAAGAGAAGAATGAAGAATCTGACTGCCCAATTTGTTTGCAACCATGTATGCACCCGGTACAGTTACCCTGTCGTCATATATTTTGTTACTTGTGCATCAAAGGAGTTGCTGTTCAGGGTCCAAGCAGTTGTTGTGCCATTTGTCGTGCCACAATACCCCGCAGTGTCCTAACTAATCCAAATCCGCTTCTTAAAGACGGTGGCCAGCTGCTGAAAGAGTCTAAATTGGAGGATGGATGCCAATGGTACTATGAGTCAAGAAGTGGGGGTAATGCGAGTTCCATATAAGTATCCATATAAGTATACATTTTTTGTTGTTTCTTTTCCGGATTTTTTTACAAGAGTTTTTGTTTTTTAGGATGGTGGCAATACGATGAAAGAACAATGCAAGAGCTGGAGAAAGCGTATACCTCTTGCCAACCCACTTTCCAGCTTTTGATTGCTGGGCTTATTTATGTCATAGATTTCAAAAAGATGATTCAATACCAGAAAAATAATAAGACTGTGTCTCGCAAAATTAAACGTGGCCACAATTTTAAGATAAGGGGAGTTGCGGGACTTTTCACGGAAGAAAATGATGATGATGAACAAGATGATGGGCTAAATGGAGGAACCGGTTCTCTTCCAGTAGCTCCACAAAGGCCAACTCGCACTCGGAGACGAAGAAGACGCAACCCTCCTGCTTCTGATGATTCCTAGCCAAAACCAAGCCAGCTGTTATTGCAACCGGAAATGGTTGGAGATGGCGACTGACTGACCCCAACAAGCAGTTTTAGATTTTGTAAAAATGAGAATAATAATGGTGTATTGTACCGGTCAGGGCTAATCCACTCTTGCCCCTTCACAACTGCAGCAATAACAATTTACCAAATAAGGAAAGGAGGAACGTTTCTTTAAAAAATGGGAATGAAGACAGTTAATTCTTGGCAGAGTCTCAAGTTAACTCCTATTTTCCAACTGGGTATGAGTGTGAAATGGGAATGGTGTTGAAACTTTGAAATCCCGTTGGACAAAGACTGGAGAAATGACTGGAATAAAATGGAATAAAAATAGAATCCTTATATAACTATAACGTTTTTAGTTCATTACATTTAACTGCCCATAGACAAAGACATACGGTATAATATATATAACAACAGAGAAATATATAAACAATGAAAATGTCTGGGTTTGGTTCAACTTTGTAAATAAATATTTTGGTTTAGTAAAAAATATGTATTTATTTCGATCATTTATTACTAGTCGCTGCATGGAATCTTGCTTGATTTGTAAATCGTTATTGAAAATGCTTTGAATTTTAAAATTTCGTTAACATGCAGGTTTGATAATATTATGTCTGTGGTTGTTGGTTAAGATTAACAAAATAAAATATTAAAATATCAGTAAAAAATTTATAATGATTGCAAGAAAATTTTCCATTCATTAAAGAAACACCGAACTTCACACCATATCTATTTTATGCCTGCACTTACACAATGATACTTTTTCTGAAAATTCATACGCTTGTAAAGCTAACTGGGGGCTTGGCGTACCGATAACACGACAGCACACATGTTGTAGCCACAAACGAAAGCAATTGGCACCGGTCTTCCTAAGTTTATAAGCTCCTACATAGAGGACGTTATGTATAATCCTTCTCGTCAAAAAAGATTTTCTCGTTTACACTTCTTGTCAGAGTGGTTTTTGGCTTGGGGTTGGTATGCCCATGCCTTCCTTCGTTACATTTTTTCATGAGATCATCATGACTTGAATGAGTTCTTTTACTTTGTTGCTCCCAATGCGGATCTCACCCAGCAGAGAAGTGTAGTGGATAGGCACGCAACCAAAAGAAGGACTTGTGAGTTCTGCAGGTGAAGACAGAGGGGATTTTAAAATCCTATGAGCTGCAGAATGAAGCCGATGAACGACGCAGTTGTGCTTTCCTTGACAGGAGAAAAGGTTTTTAACCGGATCCATAGGCATATGCCGGGAAATGCTTTTACCCATGAGAACTAGAGCGAGGACAGTGAAAGCAGATTAACATTTAATATGAAGTCCACTCTATAAGATGGAAAATTCTCTTTTCTTTTGTCTTGTTGAATTATTGCTTCATCTTTAAAACATTTTAAATGTGAACACCCGTCATCTTCACTATTACTTGCTAAATACGGGACATTTTCCTTGTAATCTACTATGCTCATCCATATTAAAGAAAAATTGAGTCCACGAAAGAAAGAATGCCGACGCCGACTCTAAAGCTGAGTCTATCATTGAACATTAGATTGCCAACTTCATATCAGACATACATGATTAAAGATCTGTAACACTGTATCCAAAAGAACGCATAATGTATCCCAGTCAAACTGAC
The DNA here is from genome assembly GCA_001718145.1 of Orchesella cincta. NCBI lineage: Eukaryota > Metazoa > Arthropoda > Collembola > Entomobryomorpha > Orchesellidae > Orchesella > Orchesella cincta. The sequence continues at coordinate 91,104 of LJIJ01000008.1, forward strand.
AAGACAGCCCAATATAAAAAAGTGATCTGCATTTTTGTTAGGACGCAAACAGTTTTTCCTATCTATCCTATCATCATCATTATCGTCGCATACTATAATGGAGCTAGCTACCCACATTACTTTATATATTACTACATTTACATTGCTCATAAAGAACGCTATTCCTCGACTTAATTTTTTCGCTACAAACTCCATCTCTCTAAAAGAGCACGCCTGCTTCAGTCTCCTTTCTCTATGCGGAGCTTTAGTGGTCATGCGTAAGCGAGTTTGCCCTTGGACTCACTTTCAAAAAAGCTTCTTTCCATTCATCCCTGTGTGTTTTCCCATTTGCCTAAAAAAAACTTTGCTCTTCTCTTGTTTCTGATCTGAATACCTTAACATTTGCAGGATTCCCGTTGTTGTACCACCAACGCTGAGTTTTTTAGCATGAGCAAGTAGCTCTGGCTCTCCACAAACAACATTACTTGGCTCTCCGGCCTGATGATGTAATTGTGCAGAGAAAAACTCTTGTGGAAATGGCAATATAGCACATGTACATACATAACGAGAGCAGCACGTTTTTTACGGATAGACCGTACCATAGTAAACTGCTCCATGTGTTGAAGTGTTTGAGCGCTGCTAACCCTTTTTTTCTGCATGCTTATATTTTGTATACATACATAGTTGACTTTAATATACGTAGTATTCTATTCTTCATTCATTGTTGGAGGAGGCAGAACATTTTACATGAGAAAGGAGCACGTCTCTTTTTAATTCTTGAAACTTGTGTCCTGCCTCTTTATCCTGTCCCCATCAATACATACATTAGTTTCATATCCATGCACATTTTGCACACAATTTTTTTTCAGACTACTTCTTCAGTATCAATATCATTATCAAACCAAAATCTGCATATTACTTTTAAACCCAGCAGAGATATACATACATACATTGACTATACATCCGTTTTTTGGAACTTGACTTTTACATTTGAGACCAGTCCAGCCAGTGCTTGATTATAAATTACTTTATCTTTTCCTCTTATCCTCCTCTTAAATTAATATACATAAATGTTCTTGTTTTGATTTATACACGAGTATATCTCCGATTTTTGTATTTCCCTTTGTGATGGTGAATATCATCATCTCATTGAACCTGAGTAGAATTTAGGTAAAAGTTTAAATCCATTTAGATTTTCTTCCTTCCCGTGTCATTTTTAGGTAGACTAATAATCCTAATCTCCTTGATCCTTACTTACTTCTTCCACATTTTTATATAAAGTTCAACAATTCCAAATTAGTTTTAGTATAACTTTTTTAGTACAACTTAATAACCAACAACCAAATAGTACTTTTTCTAATAATCTCGTTCATCGATATCAGCTAGGATTAGTTAATTATTTAAGGGAAATATAAAATGCCTTTGTACTCCAAACCGTGACAGTGATACGAGGAGTCAAGAACCGAAAGTTGTCTTGATAATCGATGAGAGGACGACAGTCAGTGGTCAGTGGAATGGAAGAAGTTGCTGGAAGCAGCTGATTGTTGACTATTTCGTGCTGGATGATCATCCTCCTGTCCTTCATCATCATCATCTCCTTCCCTTGTAGTGCTGTAGAGAGGTTTAGTTGATGTTGATGATCATCGGTTTATAAAGTGCTAACCTACACAACCTACTTGAGTCTTCTTCATTCACCTTTTTTCCTTAACCAACCCACTCTTATCCTTACTTATCCAATCCAACCACCAGTGAAATTTTCAAGCCAGTAATGTGATTCAAGTTTTGATGAGTTTGTGAGTGAAACGACTCATCAGCCTTAAAACTGATACAAATTTTATTGCCATTGGATTAAGCAGAAAACTGCCAGATAAGGTAAGATTGAACTTTTATCTTAGTAATTTACTAGTTGCTAGATGTTGTTATCTGTTTGGGTGGCAATGCAGGGTCGATATCGATCGGGACTTGAGTTGAGGGAGTTGACACCGGTCGCTGATGAATTGTCAGTTTCTAATTCGACAACTGTCATCTGGAATCTTCTTTGCTGTGATTTATGATTGATGTGTGAATTTTTGCGGAGGTAGAAATGCTGCTGTTGCCAGTTTTCCAGTAAAGTCACTGATACATATCGGATGAGGATAATATCACAATAGGGCCTTGAATCTTGAAATCAGTTTGTGAATTAAAATAAATCCAATGCAAATGGCAAGATATTTCTTACCTTTGGTCTTAGGTACTAGTTGTTGGTATTCATTGATAAGCATGAGGTTGGAGGTTGGCCTTGGTCCTTCAATAATTTGGCTGCGTGTAAAACTTTATAATGTCCTTTGTAGTTTTATATTAATTCGGATTAAAGAATCTCAACGGGAATAATCATTTTGAATTTTGCAAGGACGCCACAAGTTCGCATGTCGAAGTTGAAGATAAAATATTAAGTACTTGGATTAGAGATTTCATTGAAATAAGCTTAGTGTCTGTGTTCATCTCCGTGCACATCTTAATGCGCAGATTTATCTTTTGAGCTTTGGTTTGAAATATTAAGATAATTTTGAAGACCTATAAAACTACAGAGAAACGAGAAGCATCGGACTTTATTATGATTTCTCTAGAGCGTGACCTAATTTCTAAAGTCAAACACGTTGTTGTTCTAATTAACCTAATTTAACCTTGAACTTGAATTGGATTGTCTCATAGTGAATGACTTGTATATTGCATTACATGTTGCAATAATTATTGCATCGATATGTAATATTGCAAGTTCATTTCCCAACCATGCAATCAATTTTAATCACAACAAATAGGAAAAGGGCAATTTTTAGTTTCAATTTCCATCATACTAATTAAAATTTATTTGTAGTGTTCCATTTTATGGAAGTCAGACGAATCTATCTCATATCATTGGAAGGGTAAGTAGGAGTATGATACACCTGCTATGCAAGAAGAGCCAAGTGCAGACGAATTCGTTTGTTTTATGGCACATTAAACTATCTCGTCGAATGACGACTATTTTATGAAGCAAGACAACTTTTATTCTGCAATTCAGGATAACTCGTCGTTGTTATTATTTTTTATTCTTTCCGTCTACTATCTGTAGTTATTTTTATGATAATGATATTATGATAGCAGTAAGAAATCTGCCAAGCCAATGAAACTATCAAATCAAATTATTGATTTTTCTTTTAGTCGAGTTGCGTGGGCCGTGGGCTCTGCCAAAAAAACAATTTTATTTCTGATGTGACATCTAAAAATGTGACTAATTGGCTGAACGTTTCATTTGGTGCCATATTCTTATCTCATTCATTTTAAATTGGTGTTGTTTGTTTGTTGTTACATAACCCCTGTCACCCGTCAGAGGTAAGCGTAACGGATATTTACAAGAGAAATAAGAAAGGATGCAGGAGGAATTTAGGATTGATGCAACATGAGACCAGTAATGTTGCCTTCGTTCGCATTTTCATATTATGCGTATGGTGTGATTCATTTATTGCACATGACCATTTATAAACAGATAAATAGCTTACCAAAAAGCTCATGAAATCATCTGTGTAATGATATGATGTAGTCACAAGTACCAATTTAAACACGCTGGCATTGGATTTCAATTATATTTTTGCAGACTTCACGTATTATGTACATACGTACGCAGGTAGTAAAAAGGTAGGAGAAAATTAGGTCAGCGTTAGCAATAAAGTCTGTATAATACGTATACCTTTAGAAGAACAAACGTTGAACGTGTGCATTAGTCACATTTTAGCCTTATCCTATCTAAAACTTGAAATATTATGGTAGTATCATATCATACAAGTTAGTAACCTACCGCTACCCCCATCAATGTAATGATGGTGCGTGAAAGATGACATGCTAGTTGGCTAGCTAACAGCTCGCTCACATTGTTCACCAAAGCTTTTAGAAAAGAAGGTATTGCATTGCGAATAAAACAAATGCAGATAGTCAAGTCAGACTAGTGCATATTATGCTGTTGCTAGTACGCTGAGCGTCGAAGAAGCGTACGAGTGCACTTTTGCATTCTTAAAAACAAGCGTCGTTGTCTGCAGACCATGATAATATGATTCATCGTCAGCCAGTCAGATAGATAGGATATAGATACGTTTTATTATTCATTGTATTTAGCAGATGGTGATTATTACTGTTGAATTGTAATAATTAGTGACTTGTTTGGTATGTTCAATTTGCACTTTGCAGATTTCACTTTTTCCTTTTCGTCGTAATCTATCGATATTATATTATTATTGGATGTGTGAAAGATACGTTTTTTCGGCGTAGGGTAATAACGATAGGGTAATAGTTCCTATATATGGTTGATGAACAGTAAAACTACCTGGTTGCATTTTATCATCAGAAGAGGATGTTGATATCGATGAGATGAGATCATGACGTACCCTACGAGTTCATCAGTTTGTTTTGGAATTGGATACAATTCAATCAAATTGATTGTTTGCTTGAGGTGATTAGATTCTGTTATAAGAGTCTACCTCCTGTTTTTCATTTGCATTTTTACAGCAAGTCATCATAAACAAACAAGATGATCGGGGAATTTGATCATTTGTTTGCAAGTTATAATTAAAGTTTTTGTTATTCTACCCGAAATCTTCATCCGAATTAGATCATCAAATCATTTCAACCCGCAATGTTTTCTTTCAACATTTCTCCATCCAGCTACCTTTTGTGTGGTCTGTTTGTAGTCATTAAACTTATCACCTTTTTCGTTTTTTATGTGGTTTTGTTGTGGCATATGGCAGCATGGCGTCGACGTGGTTTGGTTGTCTTTCGGTCGCTTATCTCGGTAGTTTTTGAACCTGATGGATGGAGCTGGAAACGAATAGGTATAACCTAGAGTGACAAGCCGAGCTGCTACTGATAGCTGTGGTTATTGCACAAGGTAGAGAAGACCCACAAAATATCAAATAATGAAATGAAGGCAAGGTTATCCGCAGTTGAGGGCATTGGTTTTCGTTACCAGCTTTGAAAATTTGCAAATCAATTAGGAGCTATCTATATAGACAAGACACAAGGACACGAATGACAGAGTTCATTGTCGTTGGACTAGCTAGAATTGCTACCATTCGGATTTTTAACGTGTGTATCGTAATCGTAACGCAAGCGTGTATATGTAATGGGCAAAAACGATGTTGCTTTCTCCAGAATAAAAAATTAATACCGCAATACTCAGCAGAGAAAGCATTTTATGCTAGTCTGGGTCATTTACCCCGCGGCCAACCGGCTGGCAGTATAATTTCATATTTTTTTTCTACGAATATGTATGTCGTTTGTCGCTGGATATTCCATTAACCTGGCTATTAGGTATTGCGTGCATGTTTTTGTGTAATATTCAATTTAGCATACATACCTTTGCTTGCGAATGGGAGCTATCGATTTGTTTTTTTGCGCTACTGGTTGACCTTAGTCGTTCCGAATTTTGCAAATTTTGCTTTCAACCCGATACTTTCAATATCAATGAGCGTGAACCATTCTAGGCTATTATGTTTTTCCTTAAATTGCTTCAAGGATGAGAGAATCGCTTCCTGGAATAATAAAAGTGTTTTCCTGAAAAACAATCAAATGATGACAATGACAAACAACAGAATTTTAAAGAGACAGGGAAGCTTTTTGGTTTGGTATAAAATGAAGTAAACATTTTGTACAAATACAAGATACTAAAAACTCCAGATAAATAATCCTTTGAACATGTCCTACTATAGTCACAATGTTCCAGTATTCTTTGTGTTTGCGCAATACATGCTTAGCGTAAGTACTTTTAATATCATCATCATCAGCCCATGAACTTTCAGTTGGCATTTATCAAATGTGGCGTGGTGTGGTAAATGTCAAAAGACACTTTACTATTTGGAACTCACTCTATTTTCTCTGCTGCTCTGCTCCAACTCACGTTTGTAGTTGACAAAGACGGAGATGTAGAGTTGAAATACGTTACCCTGATGTTGGCAGTTGGGGTGAGGTCCTTGGAGTATACACAGTAATGTTATGTTAGTAACAAAGAAATATACCTGATACCTAAGAGTACAGGTGTACAAATCGTTTATTACATGAAGTATTTGGTACACATTGCCCACATATCTTAAGTCAACAAAATCCAGTCCAATGGGGATTGGCGATGTCGTTGATAAATACTGTTTGAGGTACACAATATTCATATGAATGAGTTGCTACTTAAAAAAGTTTATGGTTGGAGTGTTGCAGTACAGTCGAGATTTTGAACGATTGTTAGTGCCAGTTATATGCATTTATATTATCATATTGTGTTAAAATTCATGTTAAAAAAAGTACCCAACGACTGTTTTCAGTGAAGATACAACCGTCTGCTTCTACTGCGGTGTTCTGTCTGGATATTATGAAAAAGATTTGAGTCAAGCGGTGGTAGATCTAGCCTCCAGAGTCGAAATGGGGACGTGATGTACATAAAAAACAATGTGGGAGTATAGTTATAGTATGTATTTACAATAGGACCGAGTAGCGAGCCAAGGCTCAAGCGAAATCAAAATAGAGGCGAGGCACTCCTGAAAAGCTTTGTATATATATAGCGAGTAGAGGTTTAAATGTCATGAAGAGTACTTGAGTCTAGTTGTGAATATGAGATCAGTCAAGCCTTTTTAATGTTTACTATAATCATATATGTACACAACTCTTCTCATGTATGTATACCGGCATAGAAGGTTGCTGATGATGATGATGATGCTGGAAGGTTGCATCACATCCCTCATCCAGGATGTTGACCTATTTAAAAATGGAACTGTTTTTTCGGTGGGAAGAAGGTAGATTTCTGGCTCTGGTGACTGGGTGGTAGCGGTATTGCATCATATGCTACTCTGGTGCTGCTACAGCGAGATCTCTTCTCTCTTGGTTGAGTGTGGAATGGAATGGAATGCCGTTTTGTTATTAAACGTAAGCCTTGAGTGGGTTAAAATGCTGTTTGCTGATGGGAGGGTCTGCGGGGAGAAATCCTTGTCCTACTTTATTCCGAGTTGCCGAGACATTTTTTGGTGGATTATTGATCCCGTATGTTTGCTGGGTTTTGGTTAAGTAGGTCAGGACAAGAAGAGAACCATTTTCTCGTTTAACTTTATTTAGCAGGCTTCAGATTCACTATAATACTTAATCTTTGATGCTGAAATTCGTTAAATCGTAGTAAATTCGTAGGTTTAGAGTTGAAAAAAGAGAGAGAGATAGACCTACCCTGATTGTGATTCTTCTGGCTCAGGCTCTGCAACAACCGCGGAGCGGAGAGTTGTTTTGGGCTGGTCTCGTGCAGCTTTAAAGCTACGTGCTACTTTGGGAGGAGTGCAGTAGTGCCAGTGGTTTCGTTTTGTTATAACGGGCCAGAAAAGAAACAGCGGTTCCATAGCAGGTGTATTTTTCATAGTGTACGTAGTACGTACATCCCATATACCGCATGCATTTTTCTGGGTTCATTCGGTTGGTTGGGCTGGCCTATTCATTTCTTTGCAAGGATTCATTTTATATTATGACTACAGCTCACGACATAAGGAATAATTTATGAGGATATTCAATTCACTGTATATATACAGTATCAATAGTCCTTGAGAATGTGATAAACCCTGTATGAAAATGAAATGCTTGTTATCTATCTGACTGAGTTACTCGGAAAAGGAAGTTATATTGAGCAGGGCTCGTCGGTTGAAATCATCCTTCATGGTCAGTCAAAGCCCATCATTTATTATTCTGACCTGTTACGCAAATTGAATTCGTTTGGGGGTATGAACGACAGTTTATTAGCCGTAAAAACAATGATAAAATAATGTGAATGATGATGAATGATATTCGTTTGACTTGGCCATGGAATGTGTTGTGCATCCACTTGAGTTTAGCGGCTCCAGCATTTAATGATAAAAGTGGCTGTTGACCTTGCATGGCGCATTGGAATAAAAATTTGTAAATATTGCTCATTCTCGTGAGTTCAATTGTTTTCCAGCCAGATAAATTACCTTTCACGTTCCATAATAAATTATCAATTGTGAGGTTATGACCATCATAATTTTAATTAATTGTGCTTGATCAAGCGTCCCAGCACAATGGCCTGCCTGTCAGATAACTAATTTATTGTTTCGAGCTCAATCAAATTGTATCCCCAGTCAGTACTGTGCAATGCACCTTGCTTGCATATTTAAACCGATTAGCTTAATTATTCCTCTTTCTGCATTTAAGAGGCTGCACAGATGTAGTTGCGTGCAGCTAATTGCGGGGTTCATTTTTACTTACTCTGTCTTTCTCTCTACTACATACTACGAGCAATTGAGTTTGGTTTGTTGCATTTATGTTGATTGTCATTCATACTTCAAATCAAATCAAATATCAAACAGATACGAGGGCACTTGTGTTGTGTGTGCTGGCGTTATGCTAATATGTACTAAATTAGAATTGGAGCTTGTTGTGTTTAATATAGTTTATTTGTGGCATTGTGTGATTGCAACTCGTGTTTGTTTCTCTCAACGATGTACTCTTGCGAGGTTGAGACGGATCTATGGTATGATTTTTTACGTTAAGCTGTCGCATGAACTTGTCAAGGCCCCGAAGCTTCTTCTTCTTGAGTACAGTGGCAGTATATCGTAGTAGCACAGTGACTTGACTAGTCTAGTCAAATATGCAGTGTGTAAAAGTTGGATGTTAGTTTTAGTTAAAAAGAAAGATGCTCATGCTCACATAACGTTTTATGTTGAGTGTAAGACTGTCAGAGAGTGTGATGTGATGCACAATGATGGGATTAGTTTGTATCAACCATCAACATCGAAACAAGTTGTGGTCTTGTAGCAGAACAAAATGTGTAAGAATTGCATGAAAATGGTGTAGAGAAATGTGTATGTATATGTACGAGGGAGGCTGTCATCTCATGATGGTATGCGTGTAAAATATATATAATGTTGCACTGCCCCCACTGTGTGTACACCCCTTTGAATCCAACAATTCCACCATAAGAAATATATATAACATAGTTGTAGAAAACAGCTCCAAGGCACAAAATGTGAATGATAATAATAAACGAAAGGAGTTCTTTGTTGTTCGGTACAAATAAATTGTAAAGTAAATGCACAAACTGTTGTGAGATACGTATAATGATGATGATGATGATAATGAGATATGCAATAAATGAAGTACTACTACAACAACTTGGATACACACTCACGCATTTACATAGTGATTATTGCAGCAGGCAAGAGTGAGAGTGTTTGAATGAATGCATGCATTGAAGAGCTTGATGTTCATCATATAGCAGAGCTCACTCACGAGCGAAACTCTCGTAGGCAACTCTTTCTTTGAACGTGCATAAATATGGTTATCTCTCTACCGTCTCTATTATGTATATTAAAGGGTATAAAAAAAGGCGAGAGACATAGAAATACATGCATATGCGGTTTGCAAAGGCTTAGCTTTACTTTTATATGTATAGACAAAACAAACCAGTTTCTGATGTTGGCAGCGGCTGATGTGGATGGGTTCACTTGCCGAGATCGCAGGGGGAAACTGCCTGCCATCACCAAAATCATGCTACTACACAACTCATGCCTTTGCCTTTTTCACCATTGGTTTTATAGTGCTGGCTGCAGCGCTTTTCTCTTCTGTTGATGTTGCTTATTGCCAGAGCGCTTTATACCACCACCACCAGCCAGCCAGCCTGTTTTAGCACCACTATTGCCAAGAATGCACGGCACAAAAGCTGAGTAGAAATGTATCCTGTGTATGAACGTAGATGCATGCATGTACGTTACGATGTGAGAGCAAGATATGATTATGTGATGCTGTGTGCAGATTCTAGGTTATTAGGTTGGTCAGTCTCTCTGCAACCTTTACAAAGGTTAATGCTGATTTCGAGTTCTTCCTCGCATTGCCAGCTACATACTTAAATGTGGTGTGTAGTGTGAGCTAGATGAGGGAAAATATTCACCCACGATATTATTATTGAGTACAAAACAAACCCTAATGTTCCTCAATGGTTCAGGGACACTGTCGGTTAAATTTAGTGAGGATTTCGTTGTTTCGTAATACAATAGCCTATTCAATTTCATCTGTGCTCAGTTGTTACTCATCTGGAGTTCTTTTCATCAAGGTGCTTTAACGGCTTGTTGTTCTCTGTAAAATAATCGGTGATCGTGTGTGGTGCAGGTTCAATATTTTGAAATAAATTGTAAATTGTCATTCTCGGCGGTGATACGATTTCTCATTCAGTTGGATTCAGATCGTAGTGAAACATGTGGAGAGTGTGAAGCAAAAGGCAGTGGAATATTTAGCGTGCAATAGTAAAAATACAGAGCCAAATTGTACCTGAGAGGAGAGGGTTGCTCAGTTCAGTCAGATTGAGATTGAGATCCTCGTGTAAACGGATACCTGAGTCAGTTGTTGAGCTGTGTGTGTGGAAATCTTATTTTATTGGAAAAATACCGACAAACGTATCTAACGCTTCATGAAAGCTGAGTAAGTAAATCCAATGACTTTTTTCTGTTTGTCCATTTTGTCAATAATATGAGAGCATTGATGTGGGTCTACTTTTGTTAGGTACATTTAAAAAGCAAATAAATATTATTTGATTTGAGCTTTAGTACACATGTGGATTGTGGATGGAACGGCAATGAATTTTGTATGATATCTGTTTCTGTTATCCGTTAGGTTTACCTATGCAATGCAAATTAGTATAGTTCCTTCCTTCCTCCGATCATAATAATTTTAAATTTCCAATGCAAATGAATTTGAAGTTGGAACTGTAGTTGGCTAATAGCATTTACATTTTCCCATTTCCGGTCCAAATCATAAACCTTCTTTGGCTTGGCAGGCAAAGGATCTTTTTGTTCCAATCCAATTGTGCTGTTGATAATATGTATTGAGTTCAGTTCAAGATGTATTATTACACGAGAAAGCAGGGCTGATATGGATATGGATTGTACGCACATTAATGTGTGGTAACTATCAGTTTTTTTATGTTGATTTGCCAAGTATTAAATCAGATATGAAATTTGGATTATAATAGAACAGAACTACATGATGATGAAAAGTGGTAGAACTTCATACTTCATGGGGAATTGAATATAATGCACATTTTTGCTGCTGCATGCATCATATTTCTGTTTGTATTTGATTTGAGCTGTGTGGATTGAATAGATATATGCAAAAGGCAGAAAAGTATAAAGTTTTGTGAGTGTGCAAGCAAAAGCAAGCCAAAGTCAATCTAGGTAAATAGAGTAGCTTGCTTGCAGTGTGATGATAAAATATGTGGAGATACCAGTCAGACAAGGTTATGAGTTGTCTTTAGCTGGTTTACTTTACTTTGTTGATGATGATGAACATACATCGCTCGCTGCTGTTACTCTGTTGCACTATACATTGTATATAACAACGTTTCAATCATTATTTTTCTCGTGAATACTTGATGTGATGCACTGCACTTCTTTTATTGTGTCATGAATGATGACTATGCCTGTGAGAATTGTTTTAAAAAATGCAGAAAAGTTTTCTAGCTCTAGAGGTTTTTTTTTATATAAAAAAAGCTTTTATATAGCAAAGCACATAACACACTTGTCCATCATGTGTTCATCACCACAACGTTAGCACGTCATAGATATTCATGCCACACTTTGTTTTTCATTGCATTTTAAAATTTATAAGGGTTTTGCATTGTTATCCTCTTTAATTTCAAACGTGTCGGGATGGGATGATGATAATATGAGTATGAGAGAGGGGATATATTTCTGTGTAAAAAGAGAAGAGTCACACCATTTTAGAAATACAGGTTATGAACGAACTAACGCATGTATGTTTATTATTACGTGGCGCTATGCATATCTCTCTACTAAAGTTAATTATTCTTTTCCATCTCGATGCATTAAACTCATTGTTTTTGAGGGGCAAATCAGTTCAAAGTGAAGGCTTTTATTTCATTGATTCCTTGTCTGAACGTGTGTAGAAAAAACAATAAAAAGACTCTCCTCTCGTTATGAGGTAATCGCTAGACGAGGAGCCAGAGTGGAAACCTACAACTACAACCTACCTGAGCTTTTTGAGCTTGTGCTGTTGAATATCAAACTAATAATGAACGATGCATTGTTTGGCTGTTGATGTTCTATGCTAATATTTTACATTGCGAATGTAACGTAGCTCATAAACTAATATCATTATAGTTTTATATTTAACATTAATATATCTACTATATAAATAAAATATACCTGTCATTATAGGGTAGGGTATGGTTTATGGTTCTTTTCGTACAAAGAACTCATAATGAATCTTTGAATCTTTTTCTATTAATCTAATCGTGTGCAGTATTTACAGAGCGTACATACATACACTATGGTGTTGGAGTTAATAATTTAGGTATGCGTGTGGGAATAGATTACTATTTTGCATGCATTTCTTTTTGTATGTTACATGCTACATTCAACGATTCAGATTTGGAGTAGAGTAGACGGTGAAGTGAAGATAATTCTTCACTTTTTCAGTTAGTAATGCTTGTAACTAAGATGATGGGCTTGAACTTCATTTTATTTCATATTTTTTGGAAGATGTATAAATGTGCAGTAGAACGATTATAGGAAAGTGAAGTGTAGAAGAGACGTTGAGTGTAACAAGAACTCTTCTCTTTCTGCTGCACGTTTCTAGGAAAGGAGTAAAGGTAGATACTTACACGTAGACTAATCCATAAATATACATACATACCTTTACCAAATAATATTCATGGTTTCATTCGTTGACGCGTCATTTAAGGGCTTTTCGTTTCGTTTGCTTCATCATGTTCGTGGTTCGTTTGGTACAATACAACACTTACAAATACAACTGCACAGAGAATGTTCTTATTTTGTTTGCATTATTGCTAGTGAGAGTTTTGTACATTGTTTTGTAAGCCATGTAAGACGTTTGAGCATTAGCATAATATGAAGCATACCGAAACACAATAGACTAGTGACTCGTCTGGTTCTCGTGCTCGTTCCTCATTCTGTTTTGTTGCACGTTTTTTTTGTGTGTCTTGTCTTTTGAGAGCGAGAGATAGAGTTGAACACTTTTAAGTTGCAATGGTGGTGTTGCTTGAAGCTCTAGCAATTTGGTTATTATGACGTAGCCGAGTACACCACAGACCAACCAACCAACCACCTACATATATATCTGTTTACATGAGTAGGTTTTAAACATGGGCACATTTTCATTTGGATAGATTAACCTTGTGTCGATCTTCCTGTGTCGCTTTTCGACAGTGGCTTTGCAAACTGATGAGATGAGGTATAATAATATTGCATTCGTTTGGTTTGGCTTAGCGCATGAAATAAATGAAGCAAACGCCAAAAGCAACCAGAGTAAAGAGTTGTTGTATCACAACATAACCCGAAGCTAGTGCCTCGTTTTTGAGCCTCTGATGTTGTTGCAACCTTGGTCATGAAGGACAACGAATAGAGAGTGCTTCCTTATCTTAGTCTCACTCACGCTGCTTGCTTAGCACTTAGGTTATGAACATATTTGAGGACACAGACACATTTGTTCACGTTTCAATCGCTAACAGCTCATATATATTTTTTGCGAGCAATGCAATTACCTAACTGTGTGTGACATAGGCACAAGAGTCGTAGACATAACCGCCCAGTTTTACATTCAATATAATAATATTGCAATTCCCTTTTGGTTTGGCTTCGTGGAAAGGAAGTATGAAGACCAAGGTTAGACTCAGCGATGGCTTTGATGTAAACAGAGAGGAGAACAAAGAGTGGAGCATTTATAATGTTGACTCTGAAAAATGTCAGAGGAACATATTAGGTCCTGGTCTGGGTTGGTGTGACCGAATTAGATGATAGAAGTAACTCAACCAATTGATTCAACAACTAAAGAGTTCGTTAGGAGGATCACATCACGGATCATGTAATTTGCTTTAAACTCCAACGCATGGAAGCAGTATTGCCAAAAAATCAAAGGGTTGCAAAAAAAATGAATGGCTTGGTTCCTCGTTCCTTTAATAAATACGTAATGAAGTGCTGATTGTAAACTATAATGATGACTAAATTAGAGAGAGAGGTTGAGCTGTCCTTTCGTTTGTTGAATGTCTCTCTGGTTTTGGCAACCGTTAATTAATTCTGTCAACATATTTGTACATAACGCTTTCCAGAGTTGTTTTGTATGCCGTTTGCTCAAAATGTTTTGATTGGATCGATATTCACTTCACACCTACACAATTTGTTTCCATCATGAGTCTAGGAAAATTACCAAACGTGTCTGACGAATCGAGAATTTTGGTTTTATCTATGAATTTATCGTGCAAAATTAGACTGGAGTTAAAGGTTAAAATAGAATTAGGGCTGCCTGTCTGAGGATTAATTATAAATGAATTGACCTGCTGATAATATTATTGATTTCTTTAAAAAACAATAACCTTTAGCTAGCCGGCAACCAAGGCACATGGTCTGCATCCCATTTAACTAGTTTGTTTTCAGGCATGTAATTAGTTTGCTTTTATGATTTATGTATGCCTCTTCCTTTGACGTAGTAGTAATAGCTTCATGTTAAAGTTGTTGTGTAAGGAAACGATTATCGATTATCTATTTTCCCATTCATCAGGTGTGTTTTGTACTGTACCTAATTGCACTCGCTTAAAGCTAACATTCCACTGACTGATGTAAGTGTTGCTAGTAATCAGATAAAGTTCATACGTTTTTGGAGGTCATTCCATTAAATAATTATACAGAAACCATAAAACGCAATATTATGCAGTTTATATCGTACAACGTCGTAATCCTAATGGATTTTATGGCTTAAACCCTCTTGAACTTTAAAGTAAACAAATAAAATGTTTCACTGGAATAACCCAAAAGTACCTAAGCATTGTTTTATCAAAGCCAAATATGCCGCGTGCCACCTGAACAGACCATGTTAATTGTTTAATTACGTCATTCCGGTATAGTGTAATAAAAGGATTGTTTGTTTTTTTGAATTTGCAGAATGTTCCAGAGAAAAAACCCAGGCCCTGGGTTGCTAGTTAGTTTGCCACCATCCTCAGAGTCTTCAGTGGTAACTATAAAAACTGAGTTACCTCCACCAAACCATCCGGGGGATGGAGGGGACAACTACGTAGGACTTCCTCCTGCAAAGAGAATTAGACATGAATCCTCAAATAATGACTGGGGAGACTCGGAATCTTCGCCGGGAGGTCACATCAATGCATCTCAAGGTTTTACGTTCACATCACCTCCCGGGAGTTTGGATGATCCCTACAGTCCTCATATTGGTAAGCCCACACTCAACTTTATGTGCTTTCATTTCCATAATTTCACAAAACCAGAACCAGACATGTGCAGCGTTTCTAGATCTACTAGTTAATCGGATCGGAGCACAATTGCTGAAATTGCATCGGCTCAAAGTGGATTGGGAATAATGGGAACTGATGCATAATATTATTTTCACTCGAGACAGTCAGATCTATCCCAATCAAAGTAATTGGCTGCAGCAAGTCTACGAATAGAAGAATTCCAAGGGAATTGCATGCTTATTTTGAGAAGATGGGAGCATAAAACAAGAGATGCAATGTGCGAGAGAAGCAATAACCATTATAATAGTTTCTTCCAAGCCATTTTGTTTAGTGATGAACACGAACCATTTGTGCATTGTTATATAAACGATGGGCTGTGCATTGTGCTCAATCGCTTTGAAAGGTCACGTTGTAAATGTCAGGAGAGTGGGATAAGTTCATGGAGAGTCTTCATCCTGCTTTGAGCTGGGCTTGTGAGAACTTTTATTTTTGGTTCAACTCAACAAGGCTATAAAAAGCTTGTGTGTTTGATGCGCACGTAACATTATAAGGCGATTGTGGAAACGAAAACAATGTAATCTCGTAATACCCTTGTAGTTCACTAATGGAAATATCAGCATCGTGAAACAATAGACGGCAGCTTAAATATCAAAGAAAATGCCATTTATTTAAGTCATATTTCTCCGTATTAGGCAAGTACTTAGTTTTCCTATCATTAGATCTGAGAAAGGGATTTTCATAGGGAACATGATTGTCGCTTAAATCTAAGCCTATATTTTGCGGGGTGTATGGTCTAATGTAATCAAATCACGGAGCATGGAGGTTGGAGTAGATTGATGTGTGAATGGCATGGGGTTTTTGTGTGACGTTAGCATGATATTCCCTTCTGTTTGCGAGAAAAAAGTATTCTACCTTCTAAAGAATAACACCTACAGCGAGCTGTAATAGCATAGCAGTGATTCGATTCGTCAAAATTAATCTCACATTTAATCGTGTAGTCGTAGTAGTAGTAGTAGTTCATGATATTATTATGGAATGGAGACGGATAAACATATATGCGTAAAAATTGTTGTATGGATATGTTGCTTTTGAGAGTTCAGTCAGATGTTATATGCAGATATAGTCTGGTTGGAGTGAATTATATGTCTATATAGGTGGTTAGGTTTTCATGGAGTTAGTGAACGAACGATAGGATTGCATGTTGAGGTTGTTAGCATTATAAGAGGGTTCAGAGCAGGAGGAATGCATGAACATGTTTTGCTCTTTCTGATTTTTTGGTGTTTAGTGGGAGAACTCGTGAGAGAAATTCGCTGTATCATATGTTTTTATGACTGAGCAGCTCTCTGTCAGTATAATAGATGGTTGCTCTGGTGTTGATGTTGAATCGAGCTGGATGATACGGTTGGAAACGTAGTTAGCATATGATGACGACGACGAGATGCATGTAACTTGGTTGGGACGGACGAGAACATATAGCAGGAGGAGTAGACTAATACAATACACCATTGTACTTATTACTTTGCTTCAAGTGGAATATTTGGCATGGTATGTATGTTTGCAAATACAAGATTTCTTCGGTCACCAGCAGCAGCAGCCTGGCATATTATTATAGGAAAACCAGAAACCATATAGGAGCATGTAGGCATGTGATGCATGGTTGCATATAAAAAGGAGAGTGGAAGTGGAATAGAGAAACGGAAGGCTGATTTTGATGGAATGGAAAGAGTTGGCCCAGAGAGCTACGGAGCAAGCCCCCGAAGGAAGAGTTTCCACCCGACTCTGAGCAACACCCACCAAACACTTTATGTACGAAACGAGTACAACTCAAACTCTTCTTCTAACTCTGCACTGCACTGATGTATGGAATGGAAGGAGAAGCAAAGAACCTTAAACTTGAACACCTCCTCCAGTCTACATCCTACATTGTCATGATCATCACCATCGTAGAGAGAAAACCTTTTGCGTGTGAATCCAGGATAGAGCATCCGCTGGCTGGTTCGGCACTTCCACAAATGAAATGAATATACATTGTAGAGTAGACGTTCTCTCATCTTACTCCTTTATGCACAAGTTCAGAACTCAGATTGAGTAAGTATAACACAAGCACCACTAATCAGCTCAGCACTGCTCAGTGTGTCTCACAACGAAACGAAAAGTTTACTTTGGCATTTCATCTCCGGATTCATTTAGGATTTAGCACGTAGAAGAACAAGAAAAGGCTCAAGTAACAAACAACTCTTAAAGTGACTGGGACTAAATAACTCGCTCTCTCGTTAACATTTTAGTTTTAGTGACTTCGTCGATTCCATTCATTGCTTTTTTTCGGAGGGTCGAATGTTTCCAAATTCTTTTTTACATTGTTCGACCTCCTCCAACTGGAAAGTACTTAAAACGTTTGCCTTAAACATTTTCAACAATGGGTGACGATACCGAAGTAACGTCCTCGTCAACCGCATCTTCCAAACAGAACGGAAATCATCACCATCATAACCATAATAATAGCCATCACCATCATCATGCTCATCACCCTGAGCTCATCATTGCGGATGTGATTGTGACCCAAACGAATCTGGAGACGGACTGCGTTGGTGGGAGTGGAAGTGGGGATGTGGACCTAGATTTGTGGGACTTGGATCTCAACAATGTGTACGTGAATAATGGGAGTGTTGAGTCAAATCAAGGGAACAATAATAATTCATTGAGTGGCGCATTTAGCACTGGAAAGCGAACAACGACCCGTCACAACTCGCTGGCAGTGTCCAGCTTTTCGGATAGTTCCTCAGGTATTCAAATTTAATTGGTTGACGTGAGTGAAGTGCGTACTACTACTACTAGAGTTCAATCAGCAGCAGCCGAGCACATTCACAGTAAAATATAAATAGGTACATGCATGGCATGTAACGTCCATGTACATAGAGATATCAAGGCTGACGCCAGAGAGAATGCTTTTGTTGTGTCATAAAGGCCGATACCCTCTGCAAACAATATTTTGCTGGATGTTTCATAGCCGTGAATGTAACATGGATGATGATGTGATGTGTAAAAACGTATCCAGAAAGAATGTGAGCATTAAAGTAAAAAGGGAAGGAAAGGAATATAGGAAGACTACTGGCTCTGGCTGCTCTTACGAATAATTTATCTTTGTGTGTGTGTATTGTATAGGCAGTCAGTCCGATATAGAGATTTAGATTACGGCTCTCTTTACTACAATTCTACTACTTACTTACTATACTACTTGGTTTACATAACGAAAAAATAAGCATGGGAAGGTATGTATCTAGTTGTCTTTTTCCTATACGGAATTTGCCCAAGCAGCGAGCATGCGATTCCAATGAAAGGGAAAGGCTTAGACCAGGAGGTGGTTCGCCCGTGCATGAGTATATAGCATGTAGCTCCGCCTGTTCATGTAGTCATCACAAAGCAGGACAGTGACACGCTAACCTTGAAATGCACCTGAGTTATTGACCTAGCAGTTGTAATCATAGCATAAAAGACGCACATACGTAATATCATCATCATCCGTGGTGTACATCTGGTTCTGGTGGTGGTGAAAAATATCCTCAATTGCTCACTCATTAATTAATAATGCCCAAATGGGTCTAATGAAATGAATGAGTTGATGTTGATGATGGTATGATTTATGAATATGATGATACTAAACCATATTAACTTATGGTTTAATTATAGGAAGAGAAGATCTTTCCCCACCTGGTGGATTCGGAGCTGATAGCTGCGGCGATGGGAAGAAAAAGAAAGGACCTGTGCCGAGACAACAAGAGGAACTTTGTCTGGTGTGTGGGGACAGAGCCTCTGGATACCATTATAATGCTCTCACATGTGAAGGATGTAAAGGTAGGACGAAGATCACTCTCTCCACGAATGATAATATCCAATTCCAGAAATCAATCTTGCGTCAAATGAGTTTACAGCTGGATGGAAATGTACTGTTTTTTGATGTTGAGGATATGATGATAATCAAAGGTTATTTATAATTTGCGTAGGTTTCTTCCGAAGAAGCATCACAAAGAATGCTGTTTACCAATGCAAATATGGGAATAGTTGCGAGATAGATATGTATATGAGAAGAAAATGTCAAGAGTGTCGTTTGAAGAAGTGCCTAACTGTTGGAATGCGGCCTGAATGTAAGTGGGAGTATTTGTTTTTGTAATTAAATATTGATGATTTTTTGTTTGGGATAAGGAGTAATATTAATAATAATGCTCTGTATGATTTTGATTAGGTGTCGTACCTGAGTACCAATGTGCTGTTAAAAGGGAGGCTAAGAAAGCACAAAAAGAAAAGGATAAACCTAATTCAACAACCCAATCTCCCACGCCGAAAGAGGTGGAACAGATTAAGGTTATTAAGGTAAATACACGGCGAGATAAATAAGTTTGATTGATTTTTTTTGAGTTGATTCCGTGCATATATATTGGCTATAAATATGACTAATACTAATTAAATGTCTTTTATGAATAGGATGAAAGGCTGATGAATACTCCTGATAATAGACTGTCAGGAAAACTCCAAGGAGGAGCAGGTCGATCACTTAGTGTCGAACAAGAGGAATTAATTAATCGCCTGGTTTACTTTCAAGATGAATTTGAACAGCCCTCAGAAGAAGATCTCAAACGTTTAAGCGTAAGTTTTCAAAGAAATTGAAAATAAAAATATATATTTTTTTATTATATAACCCGTGGAAAAAATGTAAAACATTTTTATTCTCTTCAATGCCCTGTTGCGAACACTTTTTTTGGGGGAAATTTTCTCTTTCTTCTTTCACTCTGTCTTTTCTTTCTCATTGCCTGATAATAAAAATCTTGACCTTTTCTCCAAATGGTTAACCTTTTTTCTTTCGCTTGGAAATAATTAAGGCACTCCCAACGGAGGGAGAGGACGCGAGTGAGGTTCGGTTCCGACACATCACAGAGATGACAATTCTGACAGTGCAGCTAATTGTAGAATTCTCGAAACGCTTACCAGGCTTCGACAAACTAGAGCGGGAGGACCAAATCACGCTTCTCAAGGTATGTTGGGTTGTTCAATTCACTTGAAATTTTTCTGTTATAAAGGAACCGCCGGTCCAAATTCACGACAGTGAGGCAAAGTTCAAACACATTACGGAGATGACAATTCTAACTGTGCAATTAACAGTAGAATTTGCCAAAAGGCTTCCTGGATTTGATACTCTACTTCGGGAAGACCAAATTACCTTATTGAAGGTTGTAAAGATGGGCCCCGTGGTTTCCTATTTTCTCTGTGGAACATTTTATATTTTCCATTCTAATTTTTTTTGGACCATTTGCTAAAAGACTTTTGGAGAAACTAATATATATATATTTTTCTTTTTTGGGATCTCATCAACAGGCCTGCTCCTCAGAAGTTATGATGTTGCGCACAGCTAGAAGATACGACTTTCAAACAGACACGATTGTGTTTGCCAACAATCACCCGTACTCTCGTGAGAATTATTGTATGGCTGGTGTGGGAGACTCCGCTGACCCATTGTTCAACTTCTGCAGGCACATGTGTACAATGAAAGTGGACAACGCAGAATACGCACTTCTTACTGCCATCGTAATATTTTCAGGTAAATGATGATGAAAATATAGAGACGGAATCAAATCATCATCAATTGTTCAAATGAGTAGCAAAAACATGAGAAGGTGAAAGCAAAACTTATTGAAATGCTTGACGGGGCTAATAAACACTTTCTCTCCTCTCCCGATCTCAAAGATTGCATGATTGATGCTGCGATACGGAAATAATAATTAGATTTGATATAAATAATGAGTTTTAAAATTGCCCAAAACAAAGTAGAAAAAATCCCTTTCTTTTGTCAACTTTGGCGAAATTTCTCTCGAGTCTACCAAACCTACAACACAAATATCCATTTCATGATGGGCGTGACTCTAGTTTCAATTGTTATGATTGCGGATGTAATATATATCCTTTTGTTGAGATTTTATCGACGGTCTAAGATGATGCAATGCAACACTCAGAGGTAACATAACCGTTGTTTTTTTATCTTCCAGAACGCCCTTGCCTGTTGGAGCCTAGGAAAGTCGAGAAGATTCAAGAAATTTACTTAGAGGCACTTCGAGCGTATGTTGAATACCTCCATCCCGTCCGGCCTGGTAAGAAAAATAAAGGTGTTGTTGTAATTTTTATGGAGGCGGTACTGTGAACCGAAGCATATCAGTTTTATTGTGACATTTGGTTCGGCCATATCCGTTTTATTCACACACTATAATGGAGTTGTTATTCCGTTTTTCTTTCAGGTGTAAACTTCGCACGCCTTCTGGGCTTCTCACTGAAATTGAAAAATAAGAAGCTACCACCGTTCCTTGCAGAGATCTGGGACGTCTCCACGTGATCAGTGACAAACGTAGAATTAACATTACTTTTCTACATCATCTCTAGATTAATAGACCTACTGGTGCTATTGTTACTTTATATTAAAAATAAATTGGATCAATCACGTACGGTCGTTTGAGCGAATCAAAAATCTACTGCTGAGGGGTGTGCCTTTTATCTCTTCTATGTGTGCTATTTACGTTTGTGAGAATGCGCCAACACATAAATGAAATTGTGTACACAGTATGAATGATAGTACATACTACTACATAACATAATTTGTTGGGTAATGTTCAGTATTCCACTAAGAACGAGAGGAAATTATTATGAATAAAAAGTTGATTACTTTAGTTTCAATTGCTCTCTATTATTTGGATGTCTACATGAATCATATTAACCTGATGCTCAGCTCTCTGAGAGTTACCACTTCATCTATAAAAAAATGATCACTTTTTGTGTAACAATGTTCGTAGGAAGTAGTAGTAGCAGTGGTGATGATGATGTTGGTTGGTTCTTGTTTGCCTCCAAGCTACAATAATGTGCATAAAGGTAGTCAACAGTCAGGACAGGGATAATCTACTCATCATTCATATAACATTATCAACATAGAGATTTCCACATTTGCTCTTAATTCTTAAATCCAAGTGCCTATCCATGTATGTATTCTTGATGTGCAGAGAGCGTGTCAGTCAGTAAGTCGAAAGACTTGGCTCGGTTCAAGTGCTGAATTCCTAATCATTCTTTAAAAGTATTCCGCATTACACTACCTACCTGCTTGTTTGCATTTATAATATGGTCATGATGCGATCGTGCTATGAAAAAGTTAAATCCAAGTTGGGGTAAGAGATCCTTCTCATTCACAATTCACAACAATCATGCTAAAAGTAACTCGGCGCTGGTGCTTTGGAGATAAAACCTAATTTCTCGCATCACCTACCAGTTGAGTGCATGTGGTTCTCAATTTTAGTCCAAGAATAAGACAGCCTCATCTTGTCACCCGCTCAAGTGCCCGACACGCCAAGTGTCTCAAGCCGTGTTCAACTCCCAGCTCGTCGCATTCGAACTCACGAATGCGGAAACAGGGCAATGTGTGCTCAACAACGAAACAGCCACCCATTCTGCCAGGAACCGGGCCCATTGTTCAGATACGATCACTGCCCCTACACCTAAGTCAGATTCGGTGTCCCGTCGACAGGAGTCTGAGGAGCTCCTACATTATTAACTCTGAGAAGGTTTGTGACTTGTGACTAACAACCGCTTGGTTATTAAATCCCTCACCAAAAAGAAGGGGATGAGCTTCAATTCTATCTAGCCATGTACTTGTTTCAGGTAAGAAACATTCCTAATATACGAAGAACCCGGAGTCTCTCTCCGGAAATTTTGAGGAATACTGCAAAGGAGCCGCTCAAAAGTCCTCATTTGGTTCGCCCGTTTGCAACATCCCTTAGAAAGGTATGCATTCCCTTTATTAAATAATAATTTTTCTTTTCATCTGTGCGTGCGTGCACGGTTAGTATAGAACTAACTGAAAAACAGACCACTCCATCTTCTATAATATGACAGTTGTTGTGATATGATTACAATTTTGAAAAGAACACGAGATTCCTTACAGTTGTCTGCAAGGTTCACATCGCATTATGTAATCTGTCAACTGTTACAATTGGCTGGAAAGGGAAGCTCCCTTGGGATTTTACTAAGACTTCAAACGCATGTATTTCTATTAGGGCAAGTTGGACGAGGAGTAGCAGAAAGCATGGCATAACATAACCCATATTATTATATAGTTCGTAAAATGTGGAGCTTTCATTTCATTACTCCAAAGATCTAGCAGCTTATGATGACATGAGTTGAGTTATATAATAACAATCCTCCTGATAGAGAGTTTTAGGACTTATTCATATCATCCTCATCCTCCTACTTTTCATATTCGACTATATAAATAGGGATGGATGGTGGATGTGTGTTAGTTTCAGAAAAAAAAGAGAAATGGATGAGTTTTATCGCGTATATCTTTGTTTACGTACATTTCTTGTTCTTGAAATCCCTTTGAAGCCAAATAAAAGTGGGACTGGAGTTGAAACCGGAACAGACAGTAAAAGTTATATGGTCAAAGGCCGCTCTCGTTTACGGGAGGCTGAAGCAAGGAAAGTGATCACTAGAACGGATTCTCCGAGCAGCACAACACCAGCAGGAGCAACAACAACAACGGGTACTTTCACCACTCACACAGGGAAGGGTTTCTCTTCCCTTTTAAAACGTTCTCCAGCGCTCTCCACCACGGGAACAAGAGGAGAAAGCCAAAGCCAAGTAAAATTTCAGGAACGACAACTCCCAAAAGCCCTGGAGCACCAGAAACTTTACCAACGTCATCATGGTAAATTATGTATATTTTCATTAATATTGAATACAATTCTACATCCACAATCCACAGTGTACATAGCTCTGTATATATTGCTTCATTGCATTTTTTTTTCTGTATCCATAATATTCTCTATATAATTCTAACCCAGACAAGAACAAACTTCCTTCTCATTCTCCTCCTTTCAACAAGATATGATAGGATATGGCACGGGAAAAGCATTCATTTCATTGCTCCAGTTTTACTCTCTCACACACAAATAATACACACACTACAACTTCAACATTTTTCTCCTTTCATGGGAGCTGTAGTAGTAGTAGTCTTTCTCGGTATAAAAAAAATAGGTGAAAAAGGGTAGCGCTTGAAATTAATGTGCGGATATAAGTTTGGCTTTGGCTTTTCATGCTGAAAATGGAAGCAAAAGCTTTACTTACTTACACAGGAAGTAGGGTACGATACGATGATACAAACTTTTAAGGTACATATTTTTATTTCATAAGGATAATGGCCATGAACCATGCAGCAGCAGCTGGTTATTAGACTTTTCTCTCCGTTTTTTTACACCCAAAAAAATAAACTGGAGCATGAAATGAAAGCATCTCGAGGAGGTCTAGCCGGTCAGTTCTTTTTGCACATAATATTATTATTATTATTCTTGGAACAATGAACATGGGTGGAACATGAAAAGGCCCTTGTTTTGAGCCCGTCAAGGAGGCAATGGTGAAGAAAAGAATGTTGCATAATTTGGAATTTGTGGTTTAAAAGAGTAAAGTTTCAATTTCCTTTTCACCCCTCTCCTCTTTAATTTCTTGTTTCTCCTCCTCTTGTCTATTTTGTCGGGTGAGAAAGAGAAGCACATGCATACGAAACACGTAGCTGCTGCAATGCATACTATACTACATGACTTGAAGCACACATTTTATTCATGATGATTATATCTGCCATCCCAACTCCAAATGAGAAATTTAGGTTTATTTAACTGCAGAAGAGAGAACCACAAAATCGTAATCACTTTTTTATACGCCCATAATGTACGAGCTGGTGAGCAACAACAGAATATTATTACGAAGCTTGTATCACACCAGAGAGAGGATGCAAAAAGTAACTAGCACTATATGCACAAAAGAAAGAGCTGAGCGAGTTTTATAGAGTGTACATATTATTGATGGACACAGTTAATGGTTATGGTTTGGTTTGCAAGGGGAATGTGAAACGAGAGCTCGTTACATTTGTGGAAATAGTCATGCGGAACACAGTCAGTGGTCCACATGGCTGGGCAAAAAGCAGCAGTGTAAGAAGAATGCATTATCATAATCATATCGGCAAGATTTTGCTCATAATCATCACGATTATGATTACGTATGCAGGTTTCTTTAGCTGATTTTGCATTTAGCTCTGACTTACAATACTATAAGTTTTAATCTATGTTACATGTAAAATTAACATGCTTCCGTAAAACGGAATTTGACTTCCTACTTGACAAGTCTTGTAACTGCAGAGCTACGCAGGTTTGCTCTTATATTACCTGCCCATTTAGGTTTCCAACTAAAATTGCGTAATTATAATTTCTTTCGTCAGCGTGTCTTCCCTCTTTTGAGCCTTGTAATCAACCTCATCTGCCACAAAATGGTTGTTGGTGGCCAGTAACATAAAATGTGTGTGTTAACCACAAACACACTACCAATTATTCAAGTCGTACACTAATATTACAGTCTGAGTATCCTGTAATTACGATGCTGCTGCTGCTCGCAGAGTACGAGAACATACAAAAAAATCTTTGTCTATTATATATCAACTCTGCGTTGGCTGAGCTTGGGAATTGGTTTTGTTTCTTCAGCATCGTTTGACCGCAAGGCAAGACTGTGATGAATTTGATATCAAAACAAACGTCAACATCTATCACAGAGCAACTTGTTGCGGGTTACATTGTAGTTAAATATTTTCATCATAAAGTTGGACTGTCACTACTCATCATCATCATCCAAAAATCTTTTGTATCTTAGGTTGCCCCACTTTGAGCAAAACTTTTCTGGAGTGAACAAGTTCCATGCAATAATGATTAACTACTAGTTGGTGCTTATTTGTTGAAATGAAAGCCAGCAATGTTATGAGATTCTTGTGATATAGAGGAGAATGGAGCAGAAAACTTTTTCCTGTAGAATTGTATCAATAAGTAACGCTGAGATTTGCTCAAGAGCGAAGTTTGTTCACGTTCCAAAATTATTTTTTAATGCTCCAGTCAGCTAATGAAATTGAAATGAAAGGAGCCAGCCGAAATGAACAAGCAAGTTGGTGAAATGAACTCAGGTTGACGTTGGCTTGTGTTTACAAAGGAAAACTGGTAAACGAAAGTCTTTTAATGTCACTTTTGTCTGCTCGTCATCATCATCTCACTATTTAGACTTACTTTTCATCCTTTGACATCCCAGTTTACTTTCGCCCGACCGACCATTTCTTATTACTTAGTTTTATGAACTTACTTGAGTAATACTTTATATATTGATTATAGACATTTCATGGACTTCCTGTGAAATGAAACAAAATGCTCTTTCAAAACCAACACAATCAGAAAGTGAGTGAGCAATAGGGGTCTCCACAAAAACCAACAAAAAAACAATCTTCGTTTTTCAATTTGTTCCCAAACTCTTGGTTTTCTTCCATTTCTCAGCATGAAGCCATTACAAGAAAAAGCGTTAGGAAATGGATCTAAAAATGGATTTGATTTCAGAAACTCAATCTGCTATGTCTAACTGGTTCACCGCGGTAGGTGGTATGGTGTACCGACCGGGACCGGCTGTTTTTGCACTGTCATGAAGTTTCAAACGGCCTATTTTTTTAAAAATCGATTTCAGTCTATCATTTTGCCAATCATTTTGAAAAGGGAGAGACGTTCTGTAACAAATAGCATGGTCTCTAGAACATAACTCACGCTGTGCAGAAATGATATGAGGATAATCTCACAGAATTCTTAAAAAATCAGCAGAGCAGAGAATACACAAAATGAAACAAGATGATTGAGTACTGATAAAGATGTTGTTAAAATGTGTGAGGGTGGATGCAAGAGGCGGAATTTTGCAGTTAACATTAAATTTATATTCACACATTTATGTCTTTTTACCATGTTTGTATGTAACTTGATGAAGGGGGACAGGCTGACATAAATACACATCTGCTGAGAGATAATTACATCATGTCGAGTGGTCAATACTTATTGCCACAATGTGTAATTACTTTCGGTCCAAATCTTTGCAGTTTATCCTTGTCAAAATGATAATTATTCTCGAAATAAATTATCACAGAAGAGCAGCACGCGATTTTTTTGTACTCGGCGAAGGTCTCAACATGTCAGTTTTGGATGTGGATGCTTAATTTTGTAATGAAGACGGGAGAAATCTTTAAAAGTTTAAGGAATCAGGAGGCTTTTTGCTTTTGTTCTAAACTGATTTGGGTTTCTCGTTTCCATACCTAATCCCTCGGCAAAGAACTAAAGAAAGTTAAACAAAACTGGAGTCCTGAGACGGTAATAAACATTAATGGGCTCATTACTTGGAGGAGAGTGGCTTGGCTCATCATTTTTTGAGGCGTAATAAGATTTTCCAAAGTTTCCACCAGCTTCTTAACTTTTGCCCGAATGAAGCGAACCAGAATCAAACTCAACTAGCCAGGTACGTTCGTAGTACTTTCTTATGCAAAATGATGAGAGCGACAATGTTGAGTTGGGGTTTCTTTGAGCGCGGAATTATTATATGGAGAAATCTAATGCAATGGAACGCAGCATCAACTTCTTCAATGCTGAACTAAACATTGAACTACTGTGGCTTAGGCAGGCGTCACTTGTTATTACATATGCATAATGTTGTTTGCTCTGTACCGTCTGTAATAAGGAAATGAATAGGATTACGGGAGCAAAATCCCATTACATCCCGGCTTATCCGCGTAAACGTAATGCAAAACAGGTTCATAAGAGTTTTTTAGTATGAAATATGAAACATTTTGAAAAGAATTAGATTTCTAGCTGTTGCTATATTCTATTTTTGCAGGTTTTTCTGAAATTGCATCAATAAATACCAGAGTTTTATTCTATTACAAATTCTCATGCTGAGCCCACCACTAACTTCCCGCTATTCATCGCTAAACTAAATTTGAATTGTTGCTAAAATTACCACAAAAACATTTTGAGAGAAAGTATGAAAATTGTAATTCTATATTTAAATAATTATTATTAATGTTATGCATTCTGCCACTAATGGTTTGTAAATTCCGGTACAAAACGGGAGACTCGAAGGGAGCCCACTTACCAAAGCAAACAAAAATGTGAATCCTTTCAAGTGGAGTTGTAGCACGAAGGAAAATCATTATTTTTCATGATCTCTCTTTCTCTCCCTAGCCATTTCTGTTTTGTTGTTTCCTTTTCCACGTGTTGAAATAATATGTATGTATCATTATTACATTACATCACAAGCCAAAGCAATTGTTATGTTCTCCAATAATACCCCACACACAACATCATGCAGCCAGTCAACATTAACAAATCCCACGTCTTTCCCACTCGTCTCCCATTTCCTTTTTCCCTTCTCCTGAGAAATTGACATTTGATATTGAAGGGGGAAACTGACACTGACATTTTGTTTCTAACGAACACTCCCATAAGACTGTGCCATCCGCACGGTTGCATTATTGCGAATTTTTTGGCTTCACGTTGATGGACACGAAACATGATTTCAAGTACCAAGCCAAGCACACCACCCTATGTATTTTTTGTATCGTTCTTTTTATGGAAGTCCATCAGACTCTCGTCGTTATTGTATTAGGAAGGAAATATATTGTCTATTACCGTAAAATGTTGGGAACTGAGTCGTCGAGTGGCATTTCTTTCTTGTAGTGTATATCTACGTATATCAAGATTGTTGCAACAAAAAGCAGCATTAGTGTTTTCTACTTTTTTTACGGAGAGGATGCCAACACCAAGCCGCATGAAATGTCATAGTGGCAATGGCATAGTATATCCACACCTGCACGAAAGGAAGGAAGGAAGCAAATAAAAAGTTAAATTATATTAAGTAAAATGTGTGGCATGTTGTGAGGAAATGGATAAGAGCTTTTCCTGTAATAATATCAGTAATGTAGTTTTCTCTGGTGCGGAATGTTGGTTGTAGTGGGAAAAGACAGGAGATGAGGTATCACAATAACACACGTCTTTCTTGTTGTTTATTTGGCCAAAATATAATTTCACTCTTGGTTCTTCTTGGTTTGCTGACTGCTGCTGGAAATGTTTCTTCTCTGAAACTTGGAAATTCACTGGTGATGATGTGATGTTGTGAAAGATAGGAAGGAGGTGAAGAGAGAAAAAGCTTTGCACAAGATTGGCACCCATTTCATACACGTAATCCAGCCAGGCCATGAGCCTACTTCTCTGTTTGGCTGAAACTCTCCCAAAAAAACGAAGAGTAATAGGCCATAAGAAAGGATAAAAGCGGTGATGTCTGGTGTAAAAAAAATACATGCCCACTTTTTATATCACTGTGACACATCTGAAGGAGTGGAAACATGGATCTATTATATTATGAGTAATTCTCTGTCTCAAAAGCTGCCTCCACATTCCAGCTCACATCACTCTCCAATTCTTCTTGTTACTTACCTTTTTATACGTATAATACAATATGATACAATAAAATAGTAACATTACACGCATCTGAGTAGTTCTCACACGTAACATACACGCCATGTTGTAGTAGCAATGTTTTATTTTCTTGGAGAGGAGGAAGGAGAGCAAAGATAAAGTCGTGGATATCCCAGCAGGTGTAAATTTTTATTGTGATGTAATTCAACTGAAAGAAAAACTCTGTTTCCGCCACCTTCTTCATCCTATCTAGAGAATTCTCCGTGGTTTGGTTTCACTCTCTGGAAAAGAAGAAGAAGTGGTGGTGATTTGCAATGTGTTTTTTCTTCTTCTCAGAACCAAAGACAGGAAACCAACTCGACGTGTGTGCTCCGTTGTGTTCTGGAAGATGAGGAAATAAAGAGGAGAAAGTGCGAAGTAAAATTGAACAAGAAAAGAAAGTGAAAGCAAAGTGGCATTGCATAAGGCGTACGTGGAGACTCCAACAATGAGCTACTGTTGTGTAGATTTGAAAGGAAAGAGTTTTTTTTTTCTTCAGAAAAAGCATATCTCGAGGAGAAAAGAAAAGTAGATGAAAATTGTTGACTAGAAAAGAATACGAAGAAGAACAAGTTGAATAGGGATGAGAAAGATGAGGATGAGCTCAGCAGCTCTGGTTCACTCTATTCTAGAAGTGTAGCTCGACATAAATGGTGTAACAAAGTATAATATATATGATCAAGTTGTGGCAGCAGCTTTTATACCCAATCTAACATGTCGCTTTGTTCCTTTTCTGGTGGTAAATTTTGATGCTGCTACTACTTTCTCCGCTCAACCATTATTTGTGCACCTTTATTCCTCCTTCCTTTGCAATATCTTAGATAATCATGGCAAATTCTTTTACCTTTGCTTTAGCTCACCTTCTTCCCATTTGTTTTATTGTATGGACCATATCTATCTATCCATAAGAGAACAGAAAAGATACCATATTTTTTTTTCACCGGAAGCAAAACGATTTAGTTTTTTATGAGAGGGAAACATGCGCAAAGAATGAGAGAGCTCGTCTTTTTTTCCCAAACTCAATGTTGGTTTAGCTTGGCGTCTCTAATGAAAATAACTGGGTTATTATTGCATCCCACGGTTCCCACGTAATTGGGCTAGTTTGCTGGCTAGAGCAATCACTTTCACCGTCAATAACTTGTGTGGGACTAGTAGTAGTAGTTTCTGCTCCACAAAATGTATTGTTGCTTTGCTTCCCCTTGCCATAAAAAATTTAATGAGTAAGCCAATGCCCAAGCGGAAGCTATTGAAAGTTGCATGTTGTGTGCATCTCTCCATATATATTCCACGAATGATTTTCGGTGCTAATAAACTCGTGGAAAATTAGTTAACCAAATTTGCATCCTCCAACTTTTGCTGGAGGAGAAATGTGTACACAAAATGGGAACATTAATTATGTTTCAAAAAGGTAGACAGCTCCCATATTCCCCAGCTTCTTGTGTAAACTTGCCGGAATGTGTTCCAGTGTTGATAACAAATTGTGTGGTCGTTAATTGAAAGTTCGGAACTTGGTTTTTGGTCGGCTCCCATGATTCATTGATTGCAATTTTACATACCTGCAAACTCATTAAAGGAAGAGGAGAATTCAGCGGTCGATACAAAAAAAACTGCTTAGTTTCACTTTCTTCAAAAGAACGTTTGTTCCCCCTGGTTTGCAACGCAAAGTATTTTGAGAGGGAAACGAGTTGGTAGTAAATTTAAAGTAGGAAGGAAAGCATCAGAAAGGTAATAGCTTGATGCTAAATATAGAACGGTCATGCTTTTCCATGCTACCATTCCACAGATACTACTACTGCAATGGATTTCGTGGTGTGGTGAAAGCAATGGGATCTCTCTCGCATTGTATTTTTGGTTCTTTCTTGCAGAGAAAGCGTGCTACATTGTGTCATGCAACATGGGCAAAGCAATGGGATGCAATGAATGTAAGCTTGTCTGTTCTTCTGTTATGTAATGGTAATGGTGGTCTGGTTTGGTTTGGTTGAGGCAGCAATATGAAGTCAGGCAGGTAGGCAATGTAAATGGCACTAGAGGAAAAGACATAGTCATCCATCCGTTGTTGTCGTAACCTCCGCGTTCCCTTCGTCTCTAAATGGTATAAAGGGACCTTGCTGTCTCTCCAGCTTGTGAGTTCCAGCTCAGTCGTTGGCTGGATCTTCGCCTTTTCGTCTTTTGCAGAAATATAGCAGCAGTTTGAGCTGTTGGTGCTCCTGTGTGCGTTATTGCTGCTGCTCTTGTTGCTGTTGGCTGTTGCCTTTTTGTACACAAAGGAAAAACGTGCATGGCGATGGCTCCATTAGTTTTCATATTTTTGTGCAGTAGTGTTTCAATAGTATTGTAGAGCAGTAGTAGTTGTAGTTGTAGCATTTTCTTGGATCCAAAAAAAGAGAAAGTTTTATTCATCATCATCACATGTGTGGTTTGGTTTACACGCCAGTATTGTATTGTAGTAAAACTATATTTTTATAATACACTAACTGAGATGATGACAGTGCCGCTGTACTACTTTTCACTGTAAAATTTCTTGCTTTCTTTCTTAAGGAAACAAGTCCCATTCTCTCTTTTCCATTTTAAAGCGAGTAGTTTTGTTGATGTACGTGTGTGCCGTGAGCAAGCGTAAGATTCCACTTCGCCTTTCTTTACGTTTGTATTTGTGTGTGTGTTTGTGTGAGACTGTCGAAGTGCCATTAGTCAAGTCATATTGAGTCACTTGATCTGCTCCTTCTTATTGCTTCTGCTGATTCTATCGCCTCTTTCTTCTCAAGTATTTTAACTCTCTGCCGATGATGTTTAGCTAGGTAGGCTTCGAAACCTCCTTTTTTCCTCCACTACTCACGTCTCCTGTCTTTTGCTATCATAATGCAATGTACATAATATACTTATGAGAGTAAGTTTTTAGTTTTACTCTTTTTTCTCTCTCTCTCTCAAACTTCCTCTCAAAGCCAAGTCAAAGGCTTAACTCTGACTTAGCTTTTGGGTAAGCGGAGTCTTCCATCATCATGCTCCAAGGACCAATACCAATACGAATTCCAATCCAAACCAATATGAATGTAGGTAGTTCTTTCAGACAGATATAATATGAGCTATTATAAGTATTATCAACTTTTATCCACATTCTCCCAACTTTTTTTCTGTCTTTCAATATCCTTTCCTCTCGTGTTGAACTCTTTTGAGTCTGCTGCTTCTCTTCATCCCTATTAGTAAATAATGAACCCGATTTGCCTTGTCGTTTTCCTCTCTGTTCAGAACATTCTGCGCTTCTTCTTCAGTTTTTTGCCCCTATCTTCTCTTCTTCTTCTTCTCCTTCGTAGTAAATCTTTGGAAAGGGATCCCAAAAGTGATACGTTAAATATACCGCTAGAAAGCTTCAATCTGGTTTGGTTTCGGTATGAAACTAAAAGTTTAAAAAACGAATGAAATTTACTTGTTTGAGGAAGGAGTCAGAGCTTCAGAGCCTCTGAGAGTTACAAGCAATGGGATGATATCAGTTACAAACGACCTTTATGATTTTGAATCAAAGCAAGGATAAAAAACAGGCTAGAGTTGTTTGAGAACTATTTGGCAATGGAAGAAGCTCCAAAAAATAAGAGGAGTCTGGTGACATAAAAGGGATTTGAGGAGAGAGCTTCAAATGTCGAAATACCCTTGCTCTTGTTGGAATCGGGTTAGATTTAGATTCCATATCATGATAATCATGGCAGGAAGATGGAATCATATTTTTTTTGTCTAAAACGACATGACATGACAAACTTCTTCTTCGTCTTTGTAATTCTCAATTCGAGCCAACGTTTGGACGGAAGAACAAGGTTCCAGCACAGTAATAATAGCATGTAGTCCAACGGAAGTAAGTTGATATATTATTATGTCATGTATTGCTGGAACAAGAATATGAGCGAATGAGAAGGTTTCTCTCTTCTTTGCAGTATTATTTTCTTGCGTTCGTCAACAAGGAGGAATGTAAGTTGGTTTGCTAGCAAACGATGAATAATTCTGTAAAGGGAGTTGAGCACAAAGTCTTTTTCGTATTCATCACTTCCATCGTCTTAAAGAGTGTCGATGTAGAGGCTTCTTGTGTGTCCTCTTCTTCCTCTCTCTCGAGGCTAATGCTCATTTTATGTGTGGATCGGATGGATATGCATACGTTACGTACGGTCTGCGTTTAACAACCAAACATGCTCAATAACTTTTTTGGGGAGGCTATAACTTTTGTTTGACTCCACTATTTTGGTACTTTGTATGAGTCAAAAGGGGGTTCCTTGATAGTTGAGCTGGTATATTATGGTGTGGAGGAATTCTTTGCCCATATTATATTCATCGTTTCTTGTTCTCCTTCGCTCAAACTCTTTTTTAATACTGCGACCATTTTCGCTCCCTCCCACTTTTTTATGGGTAGACTGAAGTTTGGTTTTGTCTGTTGCTGAATTTTAAAAGTGTTAAAAACTCGATATTTCTCACAAGTCGGACAGAGCACCACCATCATCATTTGTTCTCCTGCCTTAGTTTCCTCTTAACGGCGACCTGCTGCCGTTATTGCCATTGAAGGAAAATCAGGCACTATATATTCCTCTCTATATATGATCCACATAAGTGCAAGGGAGCCATTTGCTGCGTATGTTTCATTCGAGGAGAAAAAAAAGTTGAGACCAATTCACTCTCTTGTTCCTTAAAGAAAGTGGGAGTGAGAGACCACGGAAACATTCTAAACGTTTTGCCAACCTCACTAAACCAAAGTAGAGCAGAATGAGAAAAAGTAACACACTACGTCTTTCTGTCAAAGTTCACGCACACACACATTTGAGAGAGGTTTCTGTTTGTGCCATGATGATGATGCTGGCTGCTAGCGGCAAGCATGTTCTTCTGTAGTGGCAATGAAATAGTATAAGGAAGAGAGAGAGAGAGAGAAAAGAAGAGTGGGTTTCATGGAACCCAACCAAACGAAACGAGTCCATCCACTACATTATCTTTCGAAAGGATCCTTAGCACAGTTTGGCTTTGGCATGCTCCATGCGAGCAGTGCAAACATGGGGAAAAGGTTAGTTCTACGTGCTCCCTTACGGGATCATGGAGTGAATATTATTGGAGTCGGTCGTTGTGTGCTCAAGGCAAAAAATATTCTGGACTCTTTTGGTCATTCTTTTATAAATGTTTAGGAGGAGAGAATATCTCCAATTCTTCTTCTTCTACTCAAGGCGGCATGGAATCTCGGCAGTTTTTTATCCGAGTTTTCTACCGATAAATTATATCGAGCTAACTTGGTTTGGCATTGTAATATGACGCCAAACGAGACCAAGACCATGCGTATCTGCCAGAAAGAATTCCATTTGCTCGTAAAAACTTTTTTCCCAACTTGTTTTTTTCTTCTCCACGTTGTGTCATCTGGATAAAGGGTTTCCCGGCTAACAATACAATACTGGAATCCAAGCCCACACCATATTACTTTCTTTCACCGTAGCCAACAGCGGTGAGCAGCAGCAAGCAGCTCTCATTTATTTTATTTTATTTTTTTGAAAAGTTCGTGTTGTTTCTAGTTATTTAGTGCTTGGAAATCCAATCCATATCTAAATTTAGTACATCATTAAAAATCCCAGTAAATGAGTGTTAATTACTATGTTAGTGTGTCATATTTCAGCCATTTTATGCTCCTCACACGTTCTCCTCTGAGTGGATGAAGAGTATCATCATCATTTTGTGTCTTGTTGTGTTTTCTTGTGCTCATTTAGGCTCTCATCTCATCAACATCATCCTATTAGCACGAACCAAATGAGGATGTGAGAGTGAGCTGTGAAAGAAGAAGCTCAATTTCGTTATGACGAGGATATTATTATGGTGGTGATAAAAATGAAAGCTTGTTGGTCTTCTTCTTCGTATCATAATTTGTCTCGTATTTGTTTCTCATAAAAAAACGAAGAAGCGTTACGCTCATCTCTTCTCCTCTGCGCGAGATGATGAGATGATGAAGTAAGTCCTTCACTTGATCAGTATTACTAACTTTAAGTCTAAAAGTATATTTTTAAATGTAAATTTTTGTGTGCCTAGTATATATAGATTCTGCAGTGTCTTTTGACACATTTAGAGCTCTCTTCCGTTAGTAAACCTATGTGAAAGACGGGTTGAGTTGAGTAATGGCACCTTTACTTATCTCCAATTCTCCGTGTGCTTATTTTATGTAGATAAATTTCATATGGGGAACATGCATGATGCTATTATATCATGAATGCATAGCAAAGCCATGTCCATAAACCATAAAAGCAGAGAATTTTTCTTAAAAGAAAGAGACGGAGACCCAGTCTTAAATTCTGGACGAATACATGAATACATATTATTATTATACAACAGGCAGACAACGTGGTGGGGAATAAGAAATATATAGGAAATAATCTTCTCATGTACATGCTTTCTACAAGGATATTTACTCACATTAAATATGCAGATAGAGCAACTCTTTGCCAACATCTATATATGTGTTCCTTTCTCACATGGCGAATGAATGGCATACGTTTGAGACTTGTCTTAAGGTTTTTATCGCTTCCCATGATCATATCACCAAACCATCCTTTTCTTTCAAGATTCTCTCTCTCTCCATTTGGATATCATTCCAAATAAGTACATCTCATACATTGGCTTCATATTCTTCAGTAGGGAAAGGGTAGTGTGCTACTAACGTATTTCAAAAATGTAACGTGAAGATTTGAGTCTATTTTTAGATTTTGTGTCTCTCGTTTTTCTTGTTGTCGTTGTTGATAGCTATATGTGTACTAATCTACGAACATTGGAGTATAAAAGAGCAATAACATTGTTGCTAATACTCTCATCTTTATATCCTCCTTATTTAAGTTGACTTGTGAAGGAACAAAATAAAATTTGGATGAGAATCTCCTTTTTCTCTTCTTCTGGAACAGGAATTGAATGGAAGCGGGAGGATTGCATGTTTTTTTTGAGAAAAGTCGTAAAGAGTGAAGTTGTCTCTTTTTTCTGTCACTACTTCACATAATAATGTAGAAAACTGTTCCAACGCTGAGGTTGGTGGAGAGATACACTGAGAGTAAAATAAGTTTCCAGACAATTTATCATTGTTGCTGAGACCCAGAAGTTGGGCACGTTTTTGCTTGTTGAGAACCAAGTGAAGAGCAATGCAATGCAGCAGTAGTGTAGTATTTCTGGGTGGAATGGATGTGTAGAAGAGATACAATTCTAGTACTACTTGTTCCCATTTTAAATCGGGCAGACAATTTTTTTCACGAGAATAATGGGATCTGTTAGACTAAATAGATTCGTTTGGACTACTCATCGTCACATTCGATGAAACAGGGAACGGATGGAATAACTTTTTTGAGAATCCAAAATGGATTTTATTGAAGCCAAACTGTGTGTGCCATGCCAAAGAGAAAGCTAGAGTGAGTGAGTGAGTGCGAGTTGCGAGTGCACTTCCCGTCCATCCAAATGTTTACATACAAAGTTGAGCATCATCATGAATGGGATTTTTTTATCCAGTCATGTCATATACCTTGACTTGACGGTTTTGTGCCATGTGCTGCTGCTGCTCTTGTCATGTCATATAAAAGTAGGATAGAACTCAAAACAAGGGAAACTTTCCTTTTTTGACTTGATGAGCCAGGTTCACTCCTCATTTTGAATATCGTTTTAGTCAAAAAGTTTACTTTGAGTCATAT
This sequence comes from Orchesella cincta, assembly GCA_001718145.1. Taxonomy (NCBI): domain Eukaryota; kingdom Metazoa; phylum Arthropoda; class Collembola; order Entomobryomorpha; family Orchesellidae; genus Orchesella; species Orchesella cincta. The sequence continues at coordinate 128,387 of LJIJ01000008.1, forward strand.
TCTCTGTCAATAGCGGAAACAAAGTTGAGACATTTGGTGTGGGCGAATTGAGGAGAAAAACAATGTAACCTGCCTTGTTTTGTGACTGATTATATTTCCTACTTTTTTGTTTGTTGTGGGTTTTTGGGTTGGAAGAAAGGAAGAGAGCTCAAGCTAATCTTTGCCTTTTGTATATTATTGTGTGGTTTTTGTTCTACCATCCTTGTTGTGTTTTTCCTTTTCCCAAGGAAAAATATCTAGTGAAACAATTCCTTTGTGTGCTCATTAGACTAATAAAAACTGGGTAAACTTTACTTAAGTTTATTAAAATCTAACCAGGAAAAAAGAAAGCAGGAGCTTATTCATATATATTTGTGTGTGGCTGATTGTGAACAGTAGCGTATTATAGTCTTTGTCTCCACTTTGTGTATTGTGTGTACAAAATATACATTCATATAAGAGATGATGTTGATGATGAGAATAAACATCTAAAAAGTTTATTTGGTTTAACTGGAATTGACAATGTGTAGCTACTGTAGTGACTGTTGTGTTCATGCCGTTGTTGGCGACGGGAGCCAGAATGGGAGTCGACAGAATTCTGGTATGAAAACATTTTTAGTATAAAAAATATACGTGAATACTTATTGCATGCATTATCTAAATGTTATGTAATGTGTATATTCAAAATAAAAATAGAGTAGTTTGATGTCTCTCGTGTGTAGAGTGCATTCTAACATTTCCTTTCAAATCCTAAAATGCATCATTTTTTAGCATGAAAAGAAGAAAATAATGGCGTGTGGTAATGAGAAATGGGAGTTTAGCATGATTTGCACGTCGTATAATACTTGTAATATACGATAAAATAATTGGTGAAACTAAATAGATGAAGATATTGGTTAAACTAGAAAAATAGTGTTATGTAACGATGTGTATGTCTTTGTCATACTTAATGCACTTTGCACGATCACGAGTTTGGTGCATTGCCGATACGGAATGAATGACACTGAACCGCTATGAACCCTGACTTTTCCTCCGAACTCTTTTCATCCGTAGATTATTTTTATTGGATTATGCTGTTGGGTTATGATGTGGTTGTGTGTGGATGTTGTCATCATCAAAGAACCCCAAATGAAATAACACTCACCATGTTTACTCATCTTGTTACTTTGTATGCACATTTGACTACAATATGTCCTTGGTTTTTTGTGTCATTGCTGATATTGTCTAGCTTGACTTGATGATAACATGTTTATGAAGGATTTGATGATATTTCGCAGAAGAGGAGCTGTCAGTGATGACCCCTGAAAAGGGAGTGTCCAAGGAGCCTTCAAGCCACCTAAAGTTGTTCGGTAAGCCAATTTCCGATCACATTTTATGTACTTTTTTATCTTTCTCTTGGAAGCATATTATACTCGAGCAAATTCGACTGTCAACTCATGATACTGTCATATATGTCATGTTATACCAGTTTGCACACATAAAAGTGTCCATATGTACATGATTTTTTGGGTTCATGCTGCTGAAAAAATTCAATCATATACGTTTGCAACGCTTCGACTTCACCCTGCTCGTTTGCAAATATAAAATTTTGTCGTCTCGCCTCTTCTCCTTATTTCTCAGCGTGGATTTATACTTGGTGGCTGATGAAGCTCTTGGTTTCTTCCAGTATAGCTCTAACTTGTGTGATGCGGGAGAAAAAACCTTGACAAACAAAAATTCTCATTCTACACCAGACCAGCCTAGTAAGAGTAGCACAAATCTAAAAAATGTTGGCAAGGCTGAGCTGATGACGAGGAATTTGCCTATCTGAAATTCACTCACGTTTCTCTTGTACTCACACGAGTTCTGATGCTCTTGCAAATATTTCCAAGTAGGAGAGAGCAAGTAGATAGTAGTAAAAAAAACGGTTGATAGCAGGGGAAAAGCTTACTCTACCACTCGAGAAGATCAGAGAGCAGCTTTTTGCGTAAATCATTTTCTTTCGCTTCATCTCTTTCATGCACACTCGAAATCATGCTGGAGTTGTCTAGCGGCGCTACAAAACTATTCAAGCAATAATCACAAATTTTGCGAGGAAACGGCAAACCTAATACAAATTTGCTCAATATTCCAATATTTGCGTTGTGCTGGATGGTTGCTGTCTCATCTCTTCTGCTTGATGCTTTACTCAATTTGAATGGTGACGGTGGAGAGAAGAGGAAGGAAACCCTGTGTACATATTTGATGTTTGTTCGTACTTAATACCTTGACAAAAAATGAGAAAAGTACTTACATGCTTACATTTGCACATATTTCAATTACACAATACATACAATAAAGCTTTGGGTTGTCGGACAAATCACGGTTCGTAAAGCAATCAAAACGAGTACAAGCTTATGTAAGGATGAAATGAAAAATGTCAAAGTGCTTATAAATATGCATTAGGGATGATGTAAGTTCTCGAGTGCAGGCTTAAGTACAAATTATTTGTATTTTTGCAAAAAAATGGCCTTTGTCTGGAGATTTCATGTCATTTTAAAAGCATTTCAAACAGGTGTGGCCACTACTTAGTTACACGTCAAACTACAAAAAATCATTTTTATTTTTTAAAAATTTATTCAAATAGGTTGATTATTGCAAAAATCGTGATAATATTACAAATATTTCAAATTTAATTCTTTCGACCTGCGATAAAATCAGCAACCGGAATTAATGAAATTTTGTTCAAATTTTATCCCCGCAAATGATGATAATATCACAAGCCGCGACCTCCAACCTTTTCTCCCAATGGTTTCGCATAGTCTTTCCTTCGCTTTCGTTTTGTTTTCTATTGTTTACCCAACTCATCATCCAGATGAGCACAAAACAACCATATTATTCAGAAGCAACTAGAGCCAACTACCAACCATGGCCAATAAGTATCCTAAAAGCAGTAATAACAACACAACCGGATGTGCTCCCGCAACTACTTTACTCCGTAGGTAGGTTACTGCCACACTGCTACCGCATGTCGTAGGAAAGCATACAGGAAGCCATGAAAGGGAAAAGTGCTTCGTATTCCAAAAGTTTGTGTTTATATTTATATTTTTTGTTACAACACACAACCACACTCAAGATAAACACGGAATTATGTACATACCCATCATCATGATAGTTATTTGCAGTCTCCATCCTTCCACACTTTTTCCACTCGGCTGCTCATTGCCATCCAGCCAAAAGAAAGTGGAAAGTGAGGAGACTAATCAGGCTGGAATGAGGAGTATGCTAGTATTATTAGTATTTGGAATGAATGGGAATAATAATAATGCTTATATAACTTGTTCCCGTCTATTGCTGACTTACTGGAGCAGAACAATGGGCACTAGTGATTTTATGATATAACTACTGTCCTCTCCTCTATAATATACTTACTTACTTTTCAACTTTACAATCAAAATTCTCAAGTTGGTTTTCCAAGCAGTTGCCTCTCTTCTCTCTTTTTGTTGATGGTACATTTTGTATTGGTTTTGTTAAAACAAACTCTGTCTCGAAACTCGCTGTATCTGCATGATATGCTTGCGCAGTCTATGTTTACCTCCGAATAATGTATGCATGCTAATTAAATTATGGGAAAATTCTTGGGTTTCGCTTCCCGCAACCGTTACGCGGTGGTGAAAGCACTCCCTTTGTAAACAAACCAACTCACCGTCTGCCAGGTGGTGTGGTTGGGGTTGTGTGCGAGACCTTTTCTTGATATTTGAGAGACATGGTGAATCCCTACCGATGATGATGAGATGATGTTAAGCAATGACAGAAAATGCGCAACCCAAAATAAGTCTTTTGACTTTTGAGAGAGGAACCAGTTTTTATTTTAAGGGAGGAAGTACAACTGCTCCTGTCTGTTTGTTTATAGTTTTAGTCAATGTTTTTATTTGATAATTTTGTGTAAAGAGCGAAAAACTGTTCAACTCTTCCTTTTCCAATACGCATCATCATCAACAACATGATCGTCTATCCTCTTGGGGTCTTAGAAGGACTTTACACACAATCCAACTTTGCAAAACTTGCTCTTCTGTGCTCTGGTCTCGAGTAAAAGCAAATAATTCTAAACTCATAATATCGTCTTTTGCCATGAGCTTCCTCACGTAATCATTTTTGCTTTGAAGCTGCACCAACACAGGGAAAAGGCTGAGAGAGAATATATAGGAAGAGGTGGGCAGGTGATGAGAAAAAATTCACTTTTCCTTTGTGCCCGCAAAGAAACGTAAGCATGCATCGTGGATCTCACGAGAATGGGAGATAAAGAAACGAAGAAAAAATCCGGATGAGTAAGTAGTTCCCAGCGGCGATTTTCTTGTATCTGTTAAAATTTAACGAGAACAGAACGAGCTACATAGGATATAGAGCTAGAAACGTACCTTGAGTCCACACACGATACCTTTATAATGGATTGGTTACACTTTAGTTTAGTTGGACAAAGTAAAGACTGAGTTGAGATGGTGCTCCTGTTGATGATGATCATGATGATATTAGGCTGAGCGTTTGCTTGTATTGCCTTTTTCATTGTCGGTACTTTTTTTCTTCTTCATCTTTGCTCCAGGATAGAATTTGCTTTCTCTCGTCGAGACGATCCAGATTTGTTTCAACAGAACAGAACATGACCATTCTATAGTCTAGAGTAAACGGAAGTCCAGTCAGCAAAAAACTAAAGCAAAAGGTAACGAATGGGAGTAGTGTGTAAGTGGTCCATTGGGAAGAGGAGTGGTTTGGTCGAGAATTGTCTCATGTATCTCTTAACTTGAACTATGTTTGGTTTGAACTTTCCCCTCAGAAAAAAGGTTAGACTCTCGCACAAAACACGCTCTTTCTTACACACTTTCACTTTCTTGAGTCTCAAACGTCTCGCCCGTTTTGGGAAAGCGGTACGCAACTCGTGAAGAAGGAAAATACGTTTTGGCACACACACATACTTCTGAGTTAGAGTATGCATGGCTGAATGAAAGCTTTGGATCTGGGGATGGATCGGGATGTGATGTAATCGTATATCGTAAAGCTTTCCAAGAAGCAGTCATCTGAGACGCACGAAACATGCCTGTATCATCATGTAAATTGTATGCTGTCTTTAACTTTTTATTTCTTACAATCCAATACCCACTTTACTTCTCTAAACATATATATTTTAGTTATGTATAAAATGGCTACGTAAATAGTGCTCTCGTAACATTTCAAGAAAACATGTGGGTTGCTCTTGTATGCACAGATTGCACAAGAGCTGTACTTTCACTGGAGAAGGTAAATATGTAACTTTTTACAAAGGTGTTTCTTCCATCCATCTCCTTTTCTTGTGTTGTTTTTGTGTAAATTATTGCCGTGGGGTCCATTACTCTAATTTGATGCGTATCAAAAGTTTTCAGCTAAAATTAGCTCAGACTAGTAGACACCACTTGCGTTGGAAAGGTTGGATGTATAGAGATATGAGCTGGGAAAAGGAGGAGTTGCGAAACTGTTGGAGAAGTTGGAGTGGGGAAAAGTACGGAAATAATGAACTTGTTAGAAAAGTGTAGTGGGGTGACACATCAAGAAAACTAGCAATTTAGAAGAAATCAAAAGATGTTACTGTGGTTCTCAAGTAGTGACAACTGGTGACTATGATAATTTTTTCAGCATGAAAACTTTCTCCTTCTGTCCACCACACAAGAAGACCATTCTAACAACATTTACATTGTTTGTAACTCAACTGGAATGGAAGTTTGGGTCGGCATTTTCGACCGCTCTCTCATTTTTTTAGCATTTTGGATAACACTCTTGAAAGCTTAGATTTCTTTTTGCGTTCCTTCCTATCATATCTGGTTTTATATCAAAAGGTCTTTTTTTCACGACGATATGATGATACTTTGCCCTTTCCTTCGCCTAAAAAGCTTGGAGATAGAAAGTGAGGGAGCAGTTCAACTCTTTTTTGTTTAAAATGCAATAGGCACTTTCTTGCATATTTCATATATGGAGATAGCTTCTACTAATGGTAATGGGGCTCTAAAGTACACACATATATATTTCTACCTAAGCCTCACCAACTTGGGAGATGTTTTAAAGAAGGATCCTTTTTGAACGTTTGTTTGAGAAGGACAAGACCCGCATTATTTCACTCGTGTGAAAGTTATCCTCCTAATGTCTCCAAAATACCTACTGAACAGGGACATAACTGCCGAAGAAATGACTTTTCTTATTTTCCTCAATTGAAGTTGTGTGTTCCCATTTAAACAAGTTAAAGTGGGTAATGTACTGTCAACATCGGAACGACCATAATTTGTCTCAGAGAGCTGTTTGGGATTGGGTCTTGGATGTTGTGCAATTTGTAAATTTTATATGAAAACATGATACCCCATGAAAAATTGTGATGCGGATGGAAGCCCCGAAGTAATGGCTTCTGTTCCATTTTTCTCCACCAGAATGCAAGCAATATGCCAGTTGCAATGCACACCAAATAATATGCGGTGGAAAGAAAGTTTTTAGCAAACATTTTGACGTTGGCTTGTCTGTCTCACGCGCCTTCCATATCCTTATTTCGCCGGACAAATACAAGTCAACGAACAGCTACAGCAGGAACGCCGCCTACCGTGGCCCGGCCTCTCCCCCTTTTATAAGAGATAGAGCCGCCACGCAGCCCGTTTCTTCTCCAATACAAGACACATCCGTCCCTAACAACCATGATTTTTTTTGCTGATCTACTGTATTTCCCCTATTCCTGCCCCAGGACGCCTCGCCTCCCTGAAATAAACCTTAGGTTTTCCCCCCAAAATACAAAAGAAAAGAATAAGCCCCACTGCCCATAGAACCTATATATATTATATAGAACTCAGCTAACACACAACCCAACCACGAGGACACCAACAGACACAATCTACAGACCGCCGCAACCCCCTCCACTAACTGGCCCACACCGCTTGCCCAGTGCAACAAACCGTAGATAGTCTATATACAAGATACTCCTAATACACATATCCCAATAAAAAACCCTTTTCCAATGGGTAGGCACCCCCCTACGACTACACATATACATAGATATAGAGCCTACAGCAGACACACATACAAACCCAATCACAGAAAACCTGTCCCGCCCACGCCCCTGCCCTCCCTCCCTGTTCTTGGGGCCCCGTCGTCTTCGGCCCTGCTTTGTTCGCGTTTGTGTTGTTACTCGCTTGCTGCGTGCTTTGCTGTGCGGGGGGCCGTGGCGAGTTCTCTCCTTTGCCCGCTTGATCTCCCCTCTTGTCTTTCCCCGTTCTTTCTTCCTACCTCCTTCCCCCCGCAGACACCACCACACCAACACGCCGCCGCCCCACTCTCAGGCACCTCGCTCTTTCCTCTCGGGCCGGTGTCCTCGCCCTCGGCCCTCGCCCTCTGGGACGCCTTGTCCGTTTCACCGGCGCTTACCGTGCCCCGCCTGTCCGCCGCCGCGGCGGGGTGCCGGCTTGCCCCCCGCTCTCCTCACACATGTTGCTCCTTCCCTTGCACTCCTCTCCCGCGGAGCCCACCCGTCCGGCCTCCTCCCTCTGGCTTTCGCCCGAAAAAAGAAAGAAAATCAAGAAATTATAAACAGGAAAACAAAAAGATTGTGGTCAAATTTATCTGGCTAGTCGGCTTCCCAGTCATTAAGCACCCCCGGCTCGTCTGGAGGTAGAGCCGATGTCAGGTTTTTAATCTCCTCGTCCATTGACCTTTCTACACAGTCTCGCTGTTCACTAGACATACCGAGCCTACGGGTATTGGTGTTATCGGTCTAGTTCTTAACTGTACGACTCTCTGTTTTTAAGAGCCACTGGCACTGATCAATGTGGAAATGATCATCCTAAAGCGCGACATTTTTTTTTTAATTTAGAAAACCAAATCTATATTTCATGATTAAAAACTGTTGTAGATAAATGTTTTTCATTCTTGTGTCACTATGTATATAATGGTCCTTGGTCACCAATCACTGGACGATTGGTCTTTCGGGAGAGAGGAACATCTATGTCCTAGCACCGGAGGCGGTTGGTACGAGAACCGCAACTATAATCAGTTGTTCACAGTGTTGTTCTGGTAGGTCGAGAGCTGTTTCCCAGTATCCGAAGACTAGCTTGCGGTGCTAGGTATCGACTTATTGTATGAAGTGAACATGAAATTCGCTAAAGATAGCAATACGTTGAGGCTTAGCTCGAGACCTGGCTCCGTCAGATAGCCGTCAGCCAGTACACCCAGTAAGATGATACTGGAACCTATTTCCTTGGCGTTTTTACTCCATTATTGACAAGGATGGAGCTAATCCCCAAAATAAATACGGAGAAAAGCATTTCCTCATCGTCCCGTCGTTCGGTAACCACAGTCAAATACCAGGATAGCAGCTATCTAGGACAATAAGTCGAACGGCAGACAAGCAATCTCGCAGTACCAGGATGAGATGATCCAAGTAGAATTTTTTTACCCTAGAAGTGTACCGATAGCATGGCATTCGCCAAATAATGTCAATGTGTGTTTGCTTGTGGTGCTTGGTACGCATTCTACTTCTCTCTCCTTCCACATAATTTATCAAACTTTATATGCGCAGCTCATTGAAAAATCTGGTGAATGAATGAAGGACGGAATAAATGTGATTGTTCATAGAGAGTGAGATTATGAGTGCCAAAAAAATGTAGTGCTGCGTGGCTTGACAAGGAATGTGAAAAGTTATGCATGTGCATGAAAGTGTAACAATTACCACAAAAAAAAACCATGTGATGGTTTGTGGGTAAAATTGGCTTTGTACAAAATGGAGGTTGGGTTTCCCCTTTATGCTTTTTCCCCTGCGTGAGCCTGTTGTTGTGACTGGGGATAATTTGATCTGCAAATATACATACACGTCAAAAATGTTTCGATAAACTTCTTTCACCAGCATATTATTGTTGCATTGCATGCAATTGCTGCATTCTGGTGGAGAAGGGAACAGAAGTATCCTTCGGGCGACTTACCTCAACTCCCACATACAAAATTTCAGTTAATGGGATGTGGTAAATCGGTCTTATTGTTAAAGTTAGTTTTCGTTCTCTACAAATTGCGACGAACACAGAGACAGAGACAACCGCAAGTGCACAAACAAAACAAGTGCTTTCTCGAGATTAAACTTAGTTGATGGTTTAGTCCATGCGCGATGCTTTTTGATCAAAAGTAAAAGAATTCAGACGTGCCATCTACATGAGTTCGGGATCATACATATTTGGATTTGTGGCTACATTTGCGGAACAAGAAATAGGTTGTTGTCATGGTCATATCGAAGTACATTATTTGCTTATTCAGCAATAGGTTCTTAGAGGTCCTTTCGGTCGTTTTGGTGGCATCGCTTGGGAGGGTCCATACTAACAAACATGTTTGTGGCAATATTGGCGGGTAATTGGCGGTCGAACATCGAGCACGAACAGGATTAGAACAACGGAGGCAACTATCAATATATATGACATACTCCCGTGGGTGTTATAGAGGCGTATTCGAGTAATCTTAATCTGCTTTAGTAGGTAATAAAAAATTCGCATGTTTCCATTCCGCACTATCCGGCTAACGCAACAATTATAAAGATACCAGCTCTCTCCCTCTATAGAGGAATGAATATGGGCGACGAAGGAACAGATGTCTTCTCTTTTGCTCTCTCACCGCATCGGAGTTCACACTTTGGCTTTCCTCTCCCTTTTTTCTATCTCTACGCCACGCATGTATCAGGGCGAAGGAATAAAGGCGATAGAGATGATAATAGAATAATGTCGTGAAAGAAAGAGCATGTATAGTAATATAAACAGCGAAAATAGTGTAGGCCGACAGGGGCAGGACGCTCAGAAAAGTAAGGTCCTAGAGCTCATTTACAACGAAGTGGCTTATCCATAAAGCCAAATGAAATGAATTGGATGAGGAGAGTCGAAGTAGTCGGCACCCAAATCCGACTATTCAAAAAAAGGGCATGTACATATGGCAGTGCATGGACTTGAAGTTGAGTCGGACACTAAGAAACTATTACTAGTTATGATACTTTTGCTTGTTAAAATGCGTATTTTACTCTTGAACTGAGTCCATGCAGGTCACGCGCAATTGCCTCCAAAGGAGCGAATTTATCCGCTGATATTTGACAAGGTTGCATTTTCTACCAATTGATGAACATGAAAACCGAGAAGTTTGTGCACCTAACTTGAGCCGCAATAGCTCCTGCCTCAAAAGCGTGGCCGTACAGGAGGCTGTGCAAAAGTCTCTGTTATTGGACTCTTCTATCCTCCATGTAGTCCTAATCTAGTTGAACTTTGTTTTAGCATCCCGACCATGATGATGCTGATGATTGTGAGAATGCATAAGCTACTCACTCACACCTCCTCCTTTCTAACCACACGTGTATTCAACTCGTTAGTCCTCCGTCTCTTTAACCTACTTTCCTAATCCATACAAGCTTTTTAACCTTTTATCTCTCTCCTATCCTCTTATAGCTTTCCAATAACCATGAGAATCACTCAGTATACTATCTTATATGAGCATATCCATCGTTTTTTCCAATGGATGTGGCATGGTTCTGAACAAGATCCAGAGGTTTTCACCTTTTCCGTTAAAGTTCTTTCTTGGATACCATCATACATCATTGTTAGTTAGTATTGCCGATGTGAGCTGAGCAGTGTTAGTTAGCACGACGGCACTAGTGGGACAACTTTTCATCAATGCCCCTCTCCCCGAATAACAAATAAAGCAGCAGGACTGCTGACGACAAACCTTTTGTCAACGTTGACAGTTGGTCCGGTTCTCCCGAAGGTGAAGAGATGACCGGCGTCTTGTGCGAGAATTGTGCATCAACGAGGGCCCGATGTTCGTTCGTGTGACAGATGTACGGAGGAGGACATGTGTACTACCGGTGTGTTGAGGACATGACGACTTAGAGGCATAGTATAATTATTGTTAATTAATGAAGAGTATGTATAATGCGAGGGAATGTAGAGGACAAATTGCGGACGCGATAAATCAATAAAGTTAAAAGACAAGGTCATTATCACCGATGAATAAATCATTGTTGTGAGAGCTACTCACTCTATTCATTGTTATTCAGATTTACATGTATAAGGAAATGTTACCATTATGAGCCATTGGTGATCGTTTGCAGTTGTCTCATTAGGGCTGCGATGTCCATGGAGTTATTCGAGACAAATTACGTGATCTCTTCAATCTCCCGATTGCCTATAAGACCTAGGATCAATTCATAATGTCTTTTCACATCATAGACTGAGGCGCCGATTGCAGGACCCTATTTATGACTCTCGTTAGAATTCGCTAAATGTGAGTTTGTTGGTGGTGACTTATAAACCGTTATTCTTCCTTATCTCTTCCTTCACAGAGTTTGTGGACACCTGTTTTCCCGAAAGGGAGCAGAAGGACGATATTTCGAGAGATCCAAGTCACATAGTTCGTAACTAGTTGTGACTTAAGGCAAGAAGACGTGCTTGTCTGGTGGCGAGAGTCTAACTTCTGTATTTATTTCTGTCAGGCAGAATAGTGTATACAATGATAGCGAAGAACGATCATCGGTCTTCTAACAAGTCTCAAGAAATACACAACTGGAGTAAATTTCATCTCCGTTCCTAATAGCCCACTGTCTCACCGTCATTCGACAGAAGAATGGAGTCAAGATAGAATTTAACACACACACTAACTCGCCTCATGATGCGTCATTACACTGCATTTATGATATCCACTGTTCTTTGTCCGCTGAACCTGACCTTAACGCCGATTCTATACATCGTACAGACCTTATTGTTCTTGTGAAAAATTGGCGATGAACTGAACGATTTCTGCGTGTAGTCTCGTAATTGATATCATGTTAAGTCGATGCACGATTCCTCGAGACTAGTCGCTCATAAAAGGAAATAGTACGTTAGAATATGCATTGCAAATCCTCAATCTCGAAATGATCGCCATGTGAGCCGGGCGAGAAGAATGGGGAAGCAGAGAAAGTACAAAGATATTCGCTGACACTATATCAGTAAATCAAGAGCAGAATAATCACGAGGAGGTTCGACGAAACTGTCGCATAGCCAGCTAGATTATTTTCCATATTGTCCGAAGCCATAGTCTGAATCATCATCAAACGAGAGTAGCCCACTCTACATTCCATCCCACATCCCCAATCACTCCTTAATTTCTAAAGTTGCGCAATTTCTTTACCAATTTGCCTTAAATCCCTAATCTAAGCTCGAAAAAGGCTCTCCAACAAAAAAATGGGTATCGTTGCTGAATAGACCCTCCCGAAACTGATAAACTTGCTTTCTACTATCGTATTGCAGAGAGGATTGTCTACAAGCGTCTGTGCTGAATTGGACTAACGTCACAAACCGAGTAATACGCCGTCTCCTCAATAGCCATCTCTATACTACTGTACCTTCCTACATTCGGCAATGTGAGAGTCGCTGCTGCAACTAACGAGTGGTTCGACGCTTTCTGGCATATATCTCCATCCGCGCATGAGATAAAAATGCCTTTACTTCAACGATGCTCTTTTCAAGAAAGTTTCTGGACCGCGCCAGGAAACCTGTATGAGATTTATCTTCTGCCTCCATCGCTCCGCGAGTTTCCAGAGGAGTTGTGTGATCTAAGAAGATGTGCACTACTCATCGTCCAGTCGTAACTATGTACTGTGTATCCTCCGACTATATCAGTCGATCATAGAGCAAATGCGACTCGCCAATCAGTCTATTCTAGAACAGCCTGATTGCAGCTTTGCGTTTTATCCTTTGCGCGGGAAATCTAATAATAACGGACAGGTCGAATTCTTTTCTCCATCACCTGCCCTAACTCCTCTGAACTCAAATTCAGACTTTCTGCGTGGGATCATCCAAGTCCAATGATTTATCGGCCACGTCGGGTCATGTATCTTGAAACTGGGTATAGGTGGCGCATTGGGCAGTCTCCTCAGAAGCAAACAGTGCATCTCATGTCTGTGGGCACTGAAATGTCCGCTCACGACTGGTGCAAAAGGATGAACAACTGATATTAGTAAGAGACTTCTATATTAAAAATTTAGGTATAGCATTTTAATTACATCGAAGAATCCATAGGTACAGAAAAATAGCAGTTTGGCAAGAGTTTGGATGGGTGTGGTGAAAGGAGGTTTACCTTCTGACCCGACGAGATGGTGCTCAAGAGGAGTGCATCGGATCGTCATCAGATTTTGGATAAATGATTGATTGATTAACCTGTGCGTATTGGAATAAAGATGGTAAGAGTTGAAGCAAGTATACATTGTTACGCCGGTTCTCTGCGCTCAATATGATATCATGAATAACTAAAACTTGTTGAACTAAAAATTGGCGACGGGATGACTGTAATTGTACTCAGAGTGAGAAAGAATTATATCAAATCCTCAGCCAACAGACACTAATTTAGCTAATTTTACTAACGTTATATGAAAAACCAAGACTCAGGACACAAGGTGGATACTGCTCTTTCTCGCGGCACCATTCCTTAAAGCATCATTCAAATACACTGGATTCCGCATAGTAGCCTGCAAAGCTCAAAAAGACACTGCTTTGGGGATTTTCGCTGCTGACTCATATTTTTTCTAGTTCTGATCTTTGCGAGTACGTGCAGAAAATCAACTAATCCAATAAATCATGTCACACGACCACTTTGGGTCGAGGTACGATTCACCATGTGCTCTCAAGATCATCTACAATACGAAAAAGATGGATCGCTCCAGCAGGACTCTCATAACCCCCTCAACCTTATTCACGTCTGACGCCATGGTCACAGCATTGTTACGGAGTGAACTATAGGCTTTGTCTTTTGACAAAACGGAGTGTCTTTTCACCACGACAGCGCTTATATCGCAGGTCTTTGCGTGTCGTATATAGATGCCTGAAAATTAAACTGTGGCACAAAAGATGATTTTTGTACAACACTTATAATATGTATTCGCAAAATAATTAAGGCATCTTCAGCTATTAGATCCCTATTTATTCCCGTTGCACGGTGATAATCCACTATTGACCTCGCGATTGCAAAGCCAATATGAGTAATGCAATGGTGAATTAGTCGAGCGAAGTTCTATTCGAACTGAGCGTAAGTAGGTTGTGGGTTGGTGTATGTACACATGCGGCAAGACATGCAACTATGTGCTACCATGCGTAATCATATAATGTGAGAGAGAAGAGGTGCAAAACGAGGCTTAATAGGAAAACCAACTGAGAACTAGGAAGAATTTGTTAATTGTAAAGTTGGAGACGTAAGTAAGTCTAATATATACTAGAGGAGAGGTGACAGCTAATGTTCTCACTTATCGATAAGACACTAGTGCCCGATTTGCCTTTCTGCTCGTCAGTATATGTCACGTCTCTCAATTAGACGGGAACCGGAGAGCTTGATATATTTATCATAAAGGATGTGACATATTAATTATTAAATTACCATTGTCCAGTTTCCTCAAATACCTCACAAGTGAAGTAAACTAGCTTAATATCGCTCCTGCATCGCAGCCTGATTAGTCTCCTCTTTCCCTTTTCTCTCTTTGGCTCTGTGATTGCGCATATGGTAGGAGAGAACGAGTTGGGCCAAAAAGATGATGGAAGGAGATTGGAGAGGTGCAAAAATAACGTATACAATGGAGTCGATGGGTTAGATTGTGTGAAGGATAATTGCGGTGTTCTATCTTTGAGTGGTGGAGTTGGGAGTGGGGTCAGTATAACCAAAAAGATATATATAAATTATTAAACACGAAGACGTTAGAGCAAATATCGCTAGAGGCGCAATTTTGGCTTATATCTGAGAGATGACTTCCTGTATGCATTCACCTACTGAACCTCGGGGTGGCAGTGTGGAGGACGATGTGAAATCCGATATACTCTCGAACGCAAATCAAACAACAATATAGACATGGATCCATTTTTCATTAGCAACGGAGGATGGTTACTGGCGACAACGAGAAAGAGAAGAGTTAGAGATTAAACTGTTGATGGATCCTATTGGAGATGAGCAGACTCACTGCCCTAGCCTTTGTTCGTAATAAACTTTATCATTTGCGATGTGCATGAGTCGCGTTAGGAAAGCAGGATAACTGACCAGGAGAGCCGAGAAAGGAAGAAAATGGAAAAAAGTGAGGGAATAAAAGAAGACCTCCGGAGACAATAAAAAAGACTGTACCGTGAACCGGCAAAAGTGTAAGAATTCTGTACTAGTGTTTGTCTGTTATTTATTTTCGTATGTTAGAACCTAATGAGCGACGTAAACCTCTTATCAGATAATTGTAGTAGTAAACAGTGTAGAATTATTGACAGAGGCAGCAACGAGCATTTTTTAACAGCAGTCATTTGTTCCCGTTAAGAGAGGCTGAGCTGAGACTTCCAGAAAAACGGAGAAAGAAGCACGCGCACACTAAAAGATTCTGGAAGGTCAGTAATGGTCTCACCACTAATCTACAATGAGGTGGAACGAACAGGGAAGTCCCTTATAGCTACAATTAAACAAATCAATGGACAAATATAATCATAATAATCATACCGATTCCAAGATAGTAATTAGGGACATTGGAGAGAACAGAAATTGCCTTACCAGATCTGCGGCCTATTCCCAGAATAGACTCAGTTGTTGGTAGAGATGGAAGTGTTTGGGACTCCGGCATCTGCTAGGACACACTTTTCGCATGTCTCACGTGTATCTGGCCAGGGATAAAATGAGCTGACAATGTTGTATACTGGGCGAATTTCCGCGATGCCGATGTCAGCCACCAGTTATCGTGAAGTTCAACACGCGCGCAAACAGCAACAGAGGATCGGATATGGAATTGACCCGTGTAGAATACTGCTATTCTCAAATCACGCGGAATATGTTCTGTAGAGTCCCTATACTAGAGGAGTCAGCGACACACATCAAGATAGATTCCATCTAGTGGAATTAACGAGACCGTGCTTATTTATCATGGAAGCAATGAAGCAGCCTAGGTATTTTATTAGATTTTGTTGGTGAGACTATATTAATTTGTGGAGATGCTTTGGCCATATATTAACCATCCAACCTGACCACGTTAGTTCACACTCGGAAGCTCTACTAGCCTTATGGCTTCCCCATAACCAGAATTCTTTACAAACTCGTAGGATTTTCGGAGAGCTTATATCATTTTTCCTCTGAAGAAGCACTTCTGCTCACTGGGAAACAGGATGTTATTATGGCGACTTGGCACGTTGTGCATCTTTCTTGCTTCCTTGTATACATGATGCCATTTGAGATATGTACTATTTTACTACTCGTCCTCCCCTCATTCCTCTATAATATACTTACTTACGTTTTTCACTTTACAATCAAAAACACTACTATTCTCACACGATTCTCCGACGACACCTAGTGGGTTTTTTTGTAGCACGTTATATCGAGGCTAGTAGCTATGTAGGCCAATTCTCTATTGTTTAGTGAAAAAAAAACAGTGCGGTTTGGAATAATCAACTTGTAAGGGTGGGCTCTATAGTTGGCATGGGCTGCATTTTTTTAGACTTTCTGTCATACTCTTCTATTTGTTGACTGGTATACATTTGTCAGGTCTTCGTTGTATCTGCCTTTCGTTTTGGGTTAAAGTAACACGATAACCAATCCTGTGCTTTCATCGGTTGACAACACATCGCGTATACATGTCACTGATAGTCCTCTAAGGCGACGCAGAACGATCTCACTAGATTTTGTAGCGCCTACTCGATTACATGTGGATTGCCATATGGGACTGAGGAGATGAAGGGGTGGATGTGGAGATAAATCTGATAGGGAAGGAAGTGAGATCCTTAGGTTTTCGCTTTCGCGCACGTTTAGAGGGCTGTAGCAAATGCACTCCCTTTTAGATAAACAAACCAAAACTTGGCCAATCCGTTCAGGAAGCAAGAGCGCTAGAGATCGCCAGGGAGTTGGATTGGTTTGTGATAGTGCGAGACCTTTTACTCTTGTTGATAGTTGTATAGAGGGACGCACACGGATTTGGACTGTCTTTGGTGTACTCCCAGTACATGCTCTATCCGAGATTGATTTTGCTATTTATCTTTGTTACTTCAGCCCATATGATCCACGACATGAAAGTGCGCTAATCCACCATAAATACGTTATCTTTGACTTTTCATAGAGCAGATGTGTATCTTGGGTGTAATAATATTTTGTTAATTTAAACACGTGGCGGACAAGTTGAGAACGAAGAAAGGAGCTCCGTCTCTTCTTCCCATTGATAAGATACTGATTTTTTTGATATTATATGGAGTGTTTATATTATTAACGGTTCAGCCGGAAAATAAATGGTTCGCTCTTTATGTTGTCGCATTACTTATTTCCTTAAGTCGATACGTAGGTGAGATGGGCGAACTAAAACATCTGTTGAAGTGCTCTTCAGTCTATCAAACCTCTTGCCTTTCATTACCGAATTAACGTAATGAAAATGCTATAGATACAAACATCACTCCAAGTTTGACAAACAAGATCGCAAAGGTTTACTGTTTCCGTATCGTACACTCTTGGGGATGCTAAGGAAACAGGCATTTATTCACAGTATTTTAAGGACCACAAATCGCCACACTTGCGAAAACTGTGGCTCACATTCTGTCTCTGGTCTCACCCAATGTAGAGGTCAAGCTTATTACGACAATAATTCTACTTCATAAACCTAATAATACAGTTCTGTCTTAGCCAACGATGAGCTTGCCTATGGCAGTAATCATTCTTTGCTTTGAAGCTGCACCGGAAACAACATGGGGGAAAAGAAGCTGGAGAGAATACTTGATAGAGAGCTGGGCCAGTGTGATATGAGAAATAGAATTCACTTTTTCCGCGCTTTGGGGCGTCGGCGCAAAAGAACAAACAGTCAACCAGCATAAGCATCGTGGTGTGATGTGTGGACATTCTCACGAAAGAGAATTGTGAGATCAAAGAAATCGACAGAAAACATCCGGATGAGTTAAGTAGTTCTCCATCCACCATTTATGCAAATCGCGTGCAGGACGCAGTGGCAATTTCTTTGTTTTCTGTTGTAGCAAAATCTCAAACTTGAGCACCATGATACGAGCGGTTTTTAAAACAATTTGGGCTATATGAGAATTAAGGAAAAACGTTACTTTGATGTCCTCAATCTAACCGATTATCCGGTATACTATATATCATAGGGATTGGGAATTAGGTCTCGAACGCTTTAGGTTTAGTACTAGGACTATCTGGTAGAATAGGAAACATGCTGAGTATGAGGTATGAAGGGTTAGTGGCTGCTTTCCCAACTGTTTGCTTACTTGTATAAGAAGTCCTCATTGATGGATGAATATTTTAGGAGGGATTTGGAAGCAAAACAAGATGGTGGTAGGCAGCCGTGGGTATGGTATTGTTCTATTGTTAATGCAGTATGTGCTTGAGTATGATCGGTATAAACAAGAATGGTGTTATTTTGTCTTCCTTTCCATATTACATTAGGCATCCCTTGGATAAAATTTGACGTTTTACTACCCTTCGTCGAAGACGATCCCAGATTTTGTTTTTTGCAACAGAACAGAACAATGACGCTTTTCAATAAGTCTAAGACGAAGGCTTTACACGGCAATCCACAATGGGTAGTTGGTTGGAGCATATAACTTGAATTTTTAAAAGTGATATGATGAGCCATAATTTTACTCCTTTCATAAAGAAGAGGATGATAGGCAAAAATAATATTTTTCTACAAAATAATATGCATGTTCAGGAGCTGGAAGCTCCTCGCAAAAAACAGTCATTGAAGCAGACAAATGAGCATCATTCTTACAACATGATGTTTTTGAAGAGCTACTAGATGATGATGATGGTGATAGCAGTGGAAATGGGAATGCTACTAAAAGGTTAAAGGGCTTAGTTATGCAAAAGGAGATAGGACAGGAGCGATATGGAAGAATATATATAGAGAGAGCCAGACGAGCAGGCTCAGCAGGATTTTTGTGTCTGTCAAAATTGCACAATGTTGTGTGCTTCTAAAATCCGCATAATTTCAAGAGCTCTGTGATTAATATTCACGGAGACGAGCAAGATGATGAGTAGTAATGTACAGAGTGGAATATGTATATTTTTTACAATTATTCAGAAGATTACTATTTGGAGAAATGTGGAAAAGTGACATGTAACATGAGAGTGAGAAAAGTAAAGAGTCGAGTTGTTTGTTTGTAATGATGACAGAACATAGCACATCTAGGGAACAATTATTTATGCACACTACCTAAAGACAAAAGAGCAACGTGGAGCAGGGTCTCCAAAGGATATAGGAGCAAAACCAAACGAAACTAGGGAAGCAATCAACCACCTCATGTAGTTGCTCCTTATAAGCTGGAGGATTAGGTTCATCATCTTTTTTTTACTTGTCATTTTGTTTTGGAAGCATTAAGCTGGCTAAAAGAGGAGCTGGGTTGGAGTGGTCTCGTGAGTAATGTAGCCATTCAATTCACCATTGAAGAATCATGGTGGAGTATGGAAACTGCGTTAGCAGCTGAGTTGAAAATAAGTGGCTCTTGTAAAATAGCGTGCTTCGAAGAAAAAAAAAATTCCAGTTGCTGCTAAAAACCTATAGTGGGTTTTTTCTCAACTTGATCTCCAGAGACACGCTAAAGAATATCGGAAAACTCTCATTCTACTCTGCACACACGTGTGTGTATGCACAAAATGAGACCCATGATGTTAGTTTGGGAATGATGCACAAGGTAATTTTTAAAAGGCTGAGGTTATGATGCATATATACATACTCATTTTGTATGTTTTATACAAAGCAGGTTTCATTAATAAGGAATTTATTGATAAGAACATATTATTAGTAGGATCGTAGAAGAACTCATTCGGAAAAATAGCATACAGCACATACTGTGCTGTGCAATGTTAGGTTACGTATGAAAACTCTGCGGTAGGTGATTGGGCCACCTGCAAAAACATTTTATATCATAAACTTTGGTTCCAGCTCTGCAAATGACGTTTGAAGCAATTGCAATGGCTGTACCCGATTCCAAATGCGCATTGTGATTTGTAATGTTCAACTCTGGAAAATATTTGCCGGAACTGGTTCAAACGGAATACTACCTTATTTAAAATTTCTTGAAACGACCGGATTGCTAACGCCTAGATTTTAATAAATAGCAATTCGACGATTCATCTACAGATGCCAAAAATTATTTTGCTACAAAAATTTAACAGATAGACGCCGAAAGTACACAATACTGCTCAATTCCACTTTTTGAATAATGTCAAAAGTCGCTTGTTGTCTAACTGAATCTTTAAATGGGGGACTAGACAACGATACGCATTTCTAAGTGAGTTTAGAGAAATTAGTTCAAGCTGTACATTTGAAGCAACTTGAAAAGACAGCTTTATCAGGGATAAGCCCGTGTTAACATAAAATCGACATGAATTTCTTTCGTCTTTCGGTATAACACTTTCATTTATCTTTTATCAAGCCATGTTATGCACTTCCTTACATAAGGAGATAGGGATTTGATGCGATAACCTACTTAAAGACACACGCTTCATTGAGTTTACCAATCCAATCTCAATTTAAACTCGATTCTCTTTCCTAATGCATTTCTACATGCGAGCGAGCTATATATTGGTGATTGGATTGGATGAAATAAAACAGCGTACGTACGTATACCTTTCTACTCTTCTGCCATTCTTCACAAGATTGAATTTAATTCAGCTCCTCACTTCATTGCATTTTATTTCATTCCTCCTCGTCCATCTCGCAATAAAAAAAGGCATACGAACGAATATATGTGAGATTTGGGGAAAAAAACATGTCATAAGCACCTGTGTTTTACCAGTTCCAGAGTATAAAAGGTGAATGAAATATAATCATATGCAAAACCTGAAAATCGGAATGCATATAGGTATATTACGTAGTCAACTCAGAGTCATTATATGCATGGCGTACGTACGTGCATGGATATACATGCATATTATATAGCAAGCTATTTGATATTATTAACAATAACAAGCAATCAAGCCAGCTTGGATTTGGATGATAAAGGAATGCGAGAAACAACTCAAGACACATATTACAAGGTGGGTATAATGTGTTGTTTGCACTCATAATAACTTGAATCCTTTGTAGTTTCCCGACGTAATAAAATCTTTACATTCCTCCACTTGCCTACAATCTGTAGTGTTTATAAGGATATTATTATTATTATTCACTATACAAAATGAAATCTCAAAAGTATATGAGGGAACACAGACAAAAAAAAAGTTGGATGCATGCGTAATATTAAAAGTCCAGAGAGAGGAGAAGATGTAGGAACAGATCACTGTGAATTCTGCTTTTGCAATAAGAAGAAGCCTACAGATATCATCATATCACCTCTTCTCATCTCAGCGAAAGAGGCACACATGGTATTTCTTTTGGTTCCTCTTTCATCCTGTGACGGCTACATTAAGGAAGTTTTTGCACTTTGAAAGTGAGTTTGTCTATCTCTCTGTTATTGAGAAGAGATTCTTTCCTATATCAAGAGTCGTGCCGTGAAGTGAAGCAAGCAAACAACCAGACCAGGAGGCAAGGGAAACACAAAGTACAATTTCATTTCTCACTTCTTTTCTTTCTTCTCTCTCTCTCAGCTTCATTGCAAAATGCGACGGGATACGGCGAATCCCATGAACATGACACAACCAACAACCTAGCAGAACCGTCATCATCATCAGCAGCAGCAACAATAACAACGCCAGCAGCATCATTACCACCAGCATCAACTTATTTTCGCATTTTACTCATTTAGGTGACTAAATTTTTTTCTTCTGCTAAACTCCAACGCCAACTGCTGCTGCTATAACTTCTTTCGATTTATTTAAACCATGTATGTAAGTTTATAGTAAGTGGAATCGGATATGCATTAGGATTATACGCGGCTGATGAAGTCCAAGTTGCACATGTCTTGTCTTGGGAAAATAGTTGAGAGAAGGAAGTAGTAAAGGAAATGAAATGGGTGAGCTGAGTTGTGTAACGTTCTTCGTCCGTCCGCTCCACTCCTCACCGCATAAGTTTAGCTGACCGCTGAAATGTAATGTGATATTATGATAAAATATGTGATGCAATGGAGAGATGCAGATGCTGCCTGATAAAATTGAGTTGAGAGCTATAGTAGTGGAGTTGCCTAGCTCTGATTTTTTTTGGCGAGGACGCGGCTCAATATATATGAGGGGGTTAGGAATAATAATCATATTCGTTCTAACTCACTCGACAAACTTCTCTCAACAACGCAATGCCGCTTGGTTGGCTGTCAGGCTGAGCGAGAGGAGAATAAAATGAGTCTTGACTTTATTTCATCATCGTCATCCTCATCATCTCATATCACATCCCATCATCTTGAATGGGAAACGAACCAAACAAAAGCAAAAGTAAAGTAAGCACAAGCATGCAAAAACGGAGTGAATGCTTTGGTTATATATATGTTATTCTCTCGTTTTCATGTTTCTTTCCTTTTTTCTTCCGTCACAAAACTCACAAGCCTTTAAGCTGTGTGTATAGTTGTGAGTGAAGCACTTGTCTCACGTTATAGTTGAACTTTACGCTGCCGCTGCTGCTTGCTTCTGCCCTGCTCTCTCCTCCACTTGCTTGGTTTAGTTGGTTTGCTCTTCTTCAGTTCCATCGTCATCATCATCATCAGCATTACCATCCATAATACATCCAATCCAGTCCAGAGCCGAAAGAGGAGAGTAAGAGTGCGGTGCTCTGGGTTGGCGGTGTTGGATTGGCGTTGGAAGAAGCAAAGAGAAAATAACCAAGAAAGAACCTCTGCTGCTGTAGCATTATTACACGGGCAAAAGAAGTAGTTTTGTAGCGTGAGATCACAAGAGCTGCTCTCTCCCATTCTAGGGAGATGCGAAGAAACACAGCCACGAACAATTTCTGTTCGTTTCCACTTTTTCTCTCAATTTTTATACATTTTGTGCTTTTATGTGTGTGTAGAGCAGTGTAGTATTTTACCGTGTGTGTTATGTTATGCCGGAGCAATGTTTTGGCTTGGTTGAGAAGAGCTGAGAGCTCCACAGAAAAAGAAAGACAGGATTCCACTTACTTTCCCATGGGTTGGGTCGACGATCGATCGCTTACTTGAAAACACAGTGCTATGCTTACTGCTCCTCGCAAAACTACCATAATATTACAAACGCTCTCTCCTATTTCTGCCGCTGCTCCTCCAGCACAGCAGTGAAGGGGAGACAGAACAGTGTCAGTTTACTTTGAGGGATTATTAATACATGCGAACCTACTTTTTCTACGATTTTTCCGCGAATCACAATAAATTCTAATTAGTTTCCCTTCTTCTGGTGCTATACACACAACGAGTGGCACTTTTTACAAAATATTTAGGCTAGAAGTAAAAAGTTTTTTATACAAAAATAAATTTGTACTTTGTTATTGAAACGTTTTTTATATCCGTGATAAAAACTAAGAAGTATTACTACCAAGTGCTACTCCTAAGCTACTTAAGCCGACTACTATTTATTATTGGGAATAACAATTTTCATACAAACACACAAAACAACGTTTTTGACTGATGTTAGTTACAATAAGTAATCCTTCAATCAACATAACAATAATAGCTCAACAAGTCGTGTTGAAAGCTGCTTCATCACATTACAACTGCCATCAGATCAGGTACGACTATAGGCTCAGGCCTAAAAACCCTAAGCATTCCTTGCTTACAAAAAAATATTATACAAAAAAATGTACACATGATGAAGATGCTAAAGAAGTGTTGTAGTAGCTTAAGTACGTACAGCCAAGACAACATCGCACATTACAGTTTACTACTGCAGGATGTAAGTTGTGTCATGTTGCAGCTGTAAACGAGAATAGTTTTTTGTTGGTGGAGGCTCACCTGAAAATGTGAGTTTTTGTGAGTGATCAAATAATGTCTCTTGGTCGCTCTCCGTACATGATATTGTGTGCATGAATGGACTTTGGAATTGGTGGACTTGCTCATTCTTCTTGTTGAGGTGCTTTATTTGCCCTTAACCATACATAATAAATGATGCCTTGTGTGTTGTTCCCTATACTACTACTACTGGAAAATGAGCAGAAAGGGAACTTGTTTTTGTTCTTGAGAAGCTAAACTGCAATAAAAGTGCATGTACAGAGTATTATGGACGTGCAGATTTACACTAAGTAATTCCAATCATGGCTCAAATTCACGCGTGCTAGTTATCCTTGTGGAGAAAAAGTAAGTAAGTAAATTTGAGTGTTGTTTTTTTGTCTTCCATTCGCTCACTCTGGTATTGGCTACTGTGTGCTCAATTCACAGCATTATTATCTATTTACTCCTTCCTGTCATTGAGATTTTGGGCTCACCTTGCGTCAGGCTTTTGGAAAGGCACATGTGTGTTGTGTTCCCTCTTGTATATACAAATTTTCCTTGTTAGCATTAGTGTAGCTCTCTGCAGAGTATAACATCATCTCATTAAACAAGCTGGGTATATGAAATGCATATGAAATGAAAGGCATGTGTGATGGGATGCCGATGATGATGTTGATGATGATCAGCCGGATGAGTTCTGATGATGTTTAGGATTGAAAAAGCGGTACCTACCCAAACACCCTTCTTTTGCTTTGCATCTCGTGATGATAATTTCACAAAAATATCATCACATCAACACTCTCTCGTTTCCTTTGAGTGTTCTCTCGCTCACTCTCATCATCATTTGCAGAGACATTTTAGTTTTGTAACTAATTTTAAATCAAGGCTGTTCTGATGTGACTCAACTCTCAAATTTCTCATTGAAGGAAATGAATAGCACCAGTTAGTATTTGTGCTGTGTACGTAAATGTACACCCGGTTGGAATGGGAATACAAGCTGCTTAAATTTTTAAACCAAATTTATGCAGTACAGCACCACAACACCCAGCCAGAGGCCAAGGATCTCCTCTATTACTTGTCATGTCTGCTAATGTGCTCATAATTACAGTTTACGTTGAATAATTAGTCCATTTTTCTCTCTTCCCTCCGGCCAATTAACCGTGGTGCACCAGACGAAAAGACTAATAAATGTTGGCTGGATATTTTTTTTGAGTTTGGACTCTCTGTTTAGGAGGTTGGAGAATGTTGTGTAAAATTCCAAGTTGAAGTTGCTTATTTTTGTTAGAAAAATTCATGGTTCTATAACCCGCATGTTTATATTAGTTCTTGTACAGTTGGGTGTGAGTGAGTGGAGCATTGTGCATGCCTGATCAGTTTAAATTTTGAAAGAGCTTCCTTGTTGTTATTGTTGAACATGCTCGCTACATTACATCTTTCCTACATGAGTGAGAATGGAGAGGAGGAAGGAAGCTGGAGGAAAATTTGGGAACTGCTCATATTTATTTCGTCAGTTCTGGTTCTGCTTCAGAAGTGCAGCTTGTCTGTCTGTCTTCCTCAAAATTAGTCAGTGCGTTGTTAGTAGAAGAAGCTGCTAAGGTTGTTGATAATAAATAGCACAAGTTTTTGTTTAAAAGTTGCACTCTTGCAAACTCAGTGGGAATCATTTCCTCCTTTTGATAATTAGCATGAGCTACCAACACAAACCACCTCCTCCACGTCAATTATTCCAACTGGGAAGAAGTGGGATTGGAACGAGTTAGTGGCATAAAACGTGACATAATGTCAAATCAAAGCAAAACCAAGCTTCGTATTTTTAGTTTACTTCATGCTTCAATTTGTCTCCTTTTTTTCAAATAAAAGATGAGTTTGAATGTGAATGGTTGGTTGAATGATAATGATAGGCAGCTGTGTTCTCCCATGGCGAGCCGGCATCATCTAATAATTGCATTGCGCTACTACCACCAACTCTCCCACCTACATTTTATTGCGATTGTGATAATTCATGTGTGTTTTGCCATGTGTTATGGATACTCCTTATTGCAACTAGCTCTGAGAGTAGGCAATTTCCATTCCACTCGCATACATCGATGGCATCACTCCCGTTGTGATTAAGCATGGCTGATTTTGATGCAACGGTCAACTACACTGTTTGCTTTGACAGTCGAACATGTTTATCCCTTGTCTGGCTCGTCTGCTTTGCATTTTACATGTGATAAATATAAATGAGTACAAGTACATATTTGTCTGATCAGATCACTCACTCACTCATTGTCTTCTTTACTCGTAGGAAATGCAGTGGGATTGATGATAACATGAATGAATGTATGTCTATGTGTATATAAATCTCTTATTCTCATCTTGGTTTCCAACAGCCGTTGGCATACTGCCGATTTTCTAACTAGTAACTAGTAATAAAAATGCGGAGAAAAGTCTCTCCTAGTTTCTATTTTTGGTGAAGAATTCATTTCAGTTTTTTTGTGTTTACAGGTTCGCATCTTCGTCTTGCGAGCAGCGGTGGTGGATCTGGAGGTGGTAGCAGTGGAAGTAGTAGCGGTAGACACCACCACCATCATCATCACCACCACCCATCGCATCAGCAACCTTCAAGCAGGTCGAATGGGCCGAGTGGTCGACGCACTTTGAAAATGGACATGCAAGTAAGAGAAAAGAATGTTGGGTATTGATTTGATTCTCTCGTAAAATTGGCTCCTCTGACAGACTATCAATAGCGGATTACTGACGAGAGTAGATTTCTCTGGTTTTTCGAGAGAGAGAGAGAGTGATCTTGTTGTGTTGCAAAAATAGGTATTCTTGAGAAGAACAGAACACCACCGAGCAACAACAACATCTCGGCATATTTTAGCACTCATAAAAATGTACAATACTCGCAGCTTCAGCAGTAAAGAAAAACATGCCTGAGCATATCAGAGCGTGGAGGTATTTACGCCTTTCTGGCTGAATTGAAATGAGCTTTTTCTGGAACTGGAGCAGAAGCGAGTCATTCCTTGTACAATATTAATAGCTTCAAATGTACCTATAACCCAAGATGCTGCACTGACTGACGACGACTTTTCAAGAAACAAAAGCGTGATATTGAATAACTATAGTATAGCAAAACTTGAGTAAACCAAAACCAACCAACATTCTTCAGCAACGTCTTTACTTCACGTCTTTTTTGAGCTGTGATTTACTTTTGAATAGGAATTTTTTTTATATAGAGAGTAAAAGCACAAGACAAAAATTCCTTTGATAAGTGTATAAATGTGTGGTGGTGTGGTTGTGGAATGGAAACTAGAAACAACTGACAAATTATTGTGATAAATTATATCCCTGCTCATGAAGCCGAATGAGGTAGCTCAGCATCAGTCAGATCGTTTCCAATCCTTCTGTTGTTGTTTATTATAGGCTGGTTAAGCTCCTCCTGGCCAATTTCCTCATTTTTTTCAAAAAAAAGAACGATCCAACTCTCAAAGAATTTGCGGACTGAGCAAAACAGCAGAAAGCAATTGGATTGGAAAGGAATTGAGTGAAATTAGAGTTTCTACGCTAATCTCTCATGTTTGACAGACTAAAACGTGACAGACGTGTTTGGCTGAGGGAAACCAATGTATTTATGACATTTTGCATGGAACATAACCATAAACGTCTGGACTGGGATGCATTATCGCTATCACCAGCCTCATTCCCTCAACCATTTATTAGCATTTTAGCAATCGCATTTCCTTTGGCAAATATACATGTATGCAGTGCCTAATTTATGTGTAGTGTTGTAGTGCATGATCTGCTCTTCTTCTTCTGGATGGGATGAATGAACAAACGAATATAATAAATATATATATCATGTTGGTTGAGATAAATACACCAAATAATTTGTAGGTGAATAAATACATCACTCCTTCTCCTCAAGCACTATGTAATTATTTCTGCCACTTCCAAAACATCTCCTGTCTGCTCTACTCATAAAAAATAGTAATCATCATGCAACATGATGCGCAACGTAGAGATGATGAACCAAAAAAAAACCAAGCCGTTATGTTTTGCTAGTCAGCTTCCTCCCGACTAAATTTATTAATCAGTTTCATTTTCTTGGTGCACTACAACAGTACGCATAGTAGAGAACGTTCCGTCGGTCATCCATAAGTCAGTGATTTATCCTTTCACGTCAACCACACCAAGCCACACACAGCGTTTCATGGAAGTTGCTCGTATTATTATTCTCACCTGAACAATGTGCCCCACTTTGATTTGATTGCGTCAGTTGAAACATGATGAGGGGATTGTCTGCTGCTACCACGCGCTATTATACAGTAAATCAGTATAAAAACTGTGTGTGCGGTAGTTTTTTTTGTTTTATTTATATGGCATTATTTGTAACTAGACACATTTTTTTGGGTTGAAATTGAAAGCTGTTTTAACTACTGCTATACTACCTTGAAATTGATACTTGTGCCCTTTTGTGTAGCTCTATTTTTGACACAATGTTTTTCGCTATAAAGTTGTACTCACACGGAGGTTTTTTGGTTTTTGAATTATTATCATCATTATTTTTGATTTTGTATCTTGATTATTGTGTGTAGTCACCTACAAGTGCACGTGTGGCCAACCCCAGTACCACAGCCACTAGCCGTAGTATCGATGGATCGTATATCCCTGGTATTTATGCAAATCACCCGAAGCCCTTGGCTTATAGCCACTACAGGAACTCGGGCTCGGTTGCCTCCTCAATATATTCTGAGCCGATCCATAGATCACATCCACAGCCTTATAAACAGGTTTTTGTTTTAAACTTTATTTCAATAAACACAAT
The DNA here is from genome assembly GCA_001718145.1 of Orchesella cincta. Lineage (NCBI taxonomy): Eukaryota > Metazoa > Arthropoda > Collembola > Entomobryomorpha > Orchesellidae > Orchesella > Orchesella cincta. The sequence goes on from LJIJ01000008.1 coordinate 156,953, forward strand.
GTAAACTAAAGTAAAAATGTCCCATGCAATTTTATACTAACGTTATGCTTGCTATGTAAAAATGTACATGTAAAACGTCGATTATTGTTTCTAATTTAATTTTAAAATTATAGTATATAAAAAGATTATTAAGTGAAAATTATGGAAGGAGTAGATTATGCATGGAGATTTTTAAATATTTCTCTAACATTCCATTCTGCAAATGGTTGCATAATACTTGCCAACCCATTTGTTTTGCAGGGTCTGTTCGGTGGGCAGAGAGGAACTCTCTCTCGCCAACCGCCGCCTTCCAGCACTCTCTTCGATGATGATCCCGGGATCATGTCAGAAGCGGAGACCTCCTCCACCGGATTTCGCCGAGGTGGTAAAGCCCGCTCCTCACTTCCAGTTGTGAGAACTCCATCAAAAACTTTGGAAAGACCCTTGGGTACTGTAACCGAAGATCTCTATACACAAAGTTATTATCATATCTCACATCCTATCTCTATTCTACTCTCATTTATTCATTCATTCTATCTATCTCTACTTTGAATAAAACAAACTTGTTCCTCAATCTTTTTTCGCAATAGTCACTTTACTCAGCCCGCAAATGATGATGATAATAATAACGATTATGTGAATTTGCTTCTGTGGCCAGGTCTTGTCTTCCTTCAATACCGGAGCGAGACCAAGAGAGCTCTGTTACCCAATGAAATCACGTCGATGGATACCGTCAAAGCGTTGTTTGTGCGCTCCTTTCCCAAACAGTTGACGATGGAGTACCTGGATGCAATGAATGTGAAGATCTACATTCATGACGGTTCTAAAGATATGTTCTACGAGCTCGAGGATCTCAGGTAATTGTCTTGGGTTGACGGCTGTAACAATAGGATTTGCATAAAAGCTTCCCAGTTCTCTGCTTTGCAATAAGTTGGGATTTTAAGTGGATCTGGAGGAGAGAAATGTGTGACACATCTTTGTGTTATGTTATGTATTCTCTTGGAAATGCTGTCCATTACGTGTTTGTGACAATGAGGCTGTTGTTGTTGATGATGATGATGATCCAAATCCAACCGAGTTATATTAAATGTGGGTTTTTTCTTATGAATAGGGACATTCGTGATCGCTCAGTGCTGCGGCTGTTTGAGCCGAATATCAACGGGAACGGTGCTGTTCCGTCGTGGGATCAAGATCAATCTTATTTCAGTGAACCAGAGTTTGATTCAGACTATCAACATCAACATATTCACAAGACTAAGGTGAGCGGAAGGAGAAGCAGCTTCTTTTATTGTCTAATAACGGTGATGAAAGTGAGTGTGTGTTTAGCGTGCTCGGCAATAATGTTATTGCTCTTTGGAGAGGGGGAGCAGCAGCTTTCTTCGACATATTTTTTAATTAATGTATTTACAGTTGAATAATTGAGAGGGTGACCTCATTTCTTTGTTTGCAGGGGAGTAAAGGATCTCCGTACATGACTTACAGTTACCCTGTTGGTGCTACCTTGCCCCGTGTTACTCGTTCATTTTCTCCAGCCTCTGTTCCAATTAAACAGGAAGGTATGCTAGTCAACCGTAATGAATTACCTATTATATTTTTCGGGTGCCTACTTACTTACTTACCAAAAAAACTACTTGTGGCTACTTTCTCTCTCACTTTCCTTTTCTGATATAAAAAAATAATAATAATACAAAACTGGGTTACAAACTGTTGGTTGTGTGTGTATATCTTCTATCTACGACGTACGTTGTTCCACAAGAATTACTGTCATTATTTATTTATACTAGTACTAATGCTCTTCTTGCTCTCTCTCTCACTCTCGCACTTTTAAACATATTATCTCTTGTTCTGAACGTACGTACGTACCACGTCATGATTACTTATATCGAGTGACTACTAACACCCACTTTATTAGGTAGTTCAGCCCCACCCAAGCCACAAAGGCAGTCGCAGTACCCCACAGTTACGAAAAGACCCATTGTAGTTTCTCCGAGTCCTGCGCTGTACTCTCCGCGAGGTGGAGACGCGGCGCGGAGCTCCTTCCCACTTCCGCCCCCTGCGTCATACACACCTACAGATCTCAGGCGTAATATATATTCCAGTGCAGGTACAAAAACTCAAAACAACCTAAAAATATTCCCCATAATAATAATTCTCACTAATAAATAAAATCTGTTGGCATTTCCGTTCGCACAAAAGAAGAAAAAAATTGCATGAATATTAATTGGATCAGGAGTTTTAATTGGATTGGGATTGCCCTTTTGCTTTCCACCAACAGATCCAACATATATTGCCTCACCTGAGAGACGCTTTGTGGAGGATCCATATTATCAGTTCCCACCACCAAGGTCTGGTTCTATAACTCCTGTGATTATTGATGAGGAGGCGAGGTTCCGGATGGAGCACATGGAGAGACAACTCGCCAACTTGACGGGGCTTGTTCAAAAAGCTTTGGTTCATCCACCAGTCACCAATCAGCCGTCTTCAGGTATCCTCCCGTCGTCTGCGACGTTGCCGAGAAATGTTATTATTACTCCTGGTGCTCATGCTCACCCAAACCAAAACGCTGTGGGTGCGGTTCCTCCTCCTGTTTCCTCGCTGTACAGGGATTACATCCCCACACGGGATTATCGAGGTAACCCCTACTAATATTGATTACAAGGCAGTTGGTTGGGTTCATAATTATTTGGGCTTTCACTCGTCCACTCTAACGTTTGTGAACTCAAAACTCTCGCTATGTTCCCCCAAGCTTATACACTAACTAACCCTCAGTCTTTGAAGCCTTATTAGTTACTTTGTTGGGAATGGGAAATGTTGCCATAAATATAATGGGTATTTATGTTAAGCTAACACACGGTTCTACCAGGTATATTTTCCTTCTCACAATGTTTGCTATATACTTTAAACTAACACGATAATTGATTGCTCACTAACAACCTTTTTTTGGAAAGAAAGAAATGATATTTTGAGTTACGTACTTGAAAATTGATGGCTATGGAATATATTCATTTAATGATTGGTCGCATTTGAAATTTTTGGATTGGATTGAATTGAATAAGCATAATATATCAAGTTAGAGTAATTTTTATGGTTATGAAACCACGTAAGTAAGTGGCAGCTTCTCAGCAACGCAATGAAAGTATTAGTAAAAAAATTGTACATAACATATTGGTTGGTTTGTTCCGCAGACGATATTGATAAGCACTCTAGTTCAAGCTCTGCTTCGCTACCAGGTAAATTTACTCATTACTTCTTTGCTACACACCTTTTCTTTTCACTTCCTTACCTCCACCGTTTCTGTTCTGTTGTTTTGAGAATCCCTTTGTGTTTTGCTGGATAGTGTTTTTGTCATGTCATGTCTAAAAAGCAAAATAATGATGAATAACGACTTGTTTTTGTTCAAAACTAAAGGTGAAAGGTTGAATGTTCCTAACATATTGGGCGAACCTAGATTTTTAGAGTTTGTGTAACGTCGTAATATTTTTAAACGTTATCAAAATAATTATTAGTTACAACAGATCCGTTTTCCGTTAGTCGATATTTTCTTGGCATTGTTTTAATTTATGATTTGTTTTGTTAAAAGCCCCGAAAAATATAATTGTCACGTACGTTCGTAGAGTGCGTGTAGTTTAGGTCAATGTTAATGAGAACGTGTATTTTTGTGTATTTTGTTTACCGTAAATTTGTGTAGATGACCCCGTTCGACCAGCAACAGAGACGCTTATTTCTTCTTCCGCTATAATGCCCATGGCAAAGCCTCCTAAGTTTGGCAAAGGTATGTAATATGTAACGTGTAAAATGCTGTCTGTTTTTGTTGTTGTAAAAATTGTATAGAAAATCAACATAACAAAAAATAGCTCGTTGACTAGGGTAAAAAGCAATAGTATATCATATCAGCGTAATTAAGATACTAAAATGTATTTATTTGGGAAAGTAAAAGTAGCGAAAGGAATACAGATAAGCTTCTAGACGGAAATAAGACATGCCATTATTTTTTCCATTTTGCGTAGTCGTCGGCCATATGCCAAATGTCAAAAGAGATGAGATTAGCCTAAAAGTATGTAGATGTAGTTGGTAGAAAGCAAAAAAAACAAATAGCAACTCCCAAAAGCTATAACAAAATTTGATGTGTTCCATATGCATCACGTTATCAGAGGTAGCAAAGCAAAATGGTATACGTGCTAGTGTCTCGTTCTCGTCATGTGATGGTAAAAATGACTCGTCCCGTACCTTTATTTTGTTGTTGTCTGTAGAAAAATCCGTTTCCTTCAGTGATGATCCACCTGATCACGGAAAACAGCAGCATTCACCCACCCATCAACCAGGTTGTAAATCATTTCCAATCCAAATAATGTTGTAACATGTTACTTATTGCCCATCTCCTTTCCCTTCTTGTACAGTGAGATCATTAAACTCATTTGTAATGTATTTCTAAGGGTTATGATAAAAAACTAACATGTTCAACATATCATAAATTTTTCAAAATCTTATATATAACAAAAATGTGAACTTTTCTTATTTATGCTGCTTCTCCGGCTTTTTATATTCTCTGTTGTAGTGGAAAAGCCAACCAAGCCGGCAATCAAATCTTCTACTTTGCCAAGAATGTCTCAGGGTATAAACACACACAAAATATATATTATTATATTACATAATATTTATATTATATTTTATACGCTTTTTAATACTACTCATATAGTATTATTATTCATTAATATTACATTACCTTTTTAAAAATTTACATTACAATTCGGGCCGTTTCTCCTTTCTTTTTACGCCTTGTTCATTTACTCATTTTCAAACTCAAAGTGTCTTGAATTGGAGAGCCTTCTTGCTCTGCTGCTGCTCGATTCTCCCTTGTGCTTTATGATATATGAGATTGCTCAGTGTTCATAATGTCTTTTATGCAAAAACCATTATGATTGTCTGCTTTCATCATCATCATCACAATAATATGATCACGTTATGTGATGGGATGCTCTCTCTCTTTCTGCTCAGTCGCCTTGAGCCGATTTTGTTTGTGCTGAAGAAAAAGAAGAGAAAAAAAGCGTCATGTTCGTTTTTGACTTGACCCATTTTACAGATCGAGTCTTAAAACCTGTTCCATCGAGTGTGCCAAAACCCCCCGCTCCAGCACAGCGCCAGCCCTGGTTAATGTTCCTTCGCATCCGTATGACAGACAGTATTATGCACCTCCGAGAGGTATGTCCGTATTCATTCTTTCTCATGTTTAAAAATTCATGGCACGTATATTACCTTACCTTATTCCTAGAGAGAGAAATGCTTGGAATATTTTTTCTTTAAAAAAATGTTTCTCCTCTTTTTTTCTGCAGGAGACCTAGGATTAAGCCCAGAAATGTATAATCAGTTAAGAATGCTACAAAAGAAAGCAAAAGAGCTAAAAACTGACATTAAGGTTCTTAGGAGAAATGTACAAGCTCAAGCCCATACTGTTAGAGAAACGCTCAGGGATACGTTCTTACGATTTAAGTAAGTATTAGGTTACTGCTGCTACACATAATTTTTTTGTTCTTGTAATACCCAAATGCCTACGCAATCATGTCATGTATTTATGTATGAGAATGGAGAGAAAGAAGGAGTGAAAGTATGTGAACGAGAACACGCGCCGAGACACAGGCCAAATTAATTTGGTGATTTATTTGCTCACCAGGGTTGTGACAATGTCTGGTAGTGATCAATGGATGCAAGGTGATCCGGAAAAAGAGAAAATTCGGAGGGACGAGGAACTCTACAAGCAGGAAGTGATGAAGCTAGAGAAAGATTTATCGTATGTACAATATATATATATACGCCACACACTTTATGTGACGTTTCGGAAGGACTTTCTTGAACATTGAATCATTCTGGTTGGGAGTATAAACGAGTTTTATCCTGTTTTTATGAACAGGGAGCTCGAACTGACGGTTGAAGAGTTACGTAGTCATGTAATTAACAAGAGGATGCGAGTTAATATGTCGGATGTAGAGAATATGGCTTTAATTTTAAGTAAATCCAGGTGAGCGACCCCGAACATCATCATGTAATACTTTCACGGGAGAAAGTTCATAGCTAAAATAAAAGTGTTTTTGGCGTTGTAGTAAATCAGTAGCGGATCTGAAGGTGCGATTTCCACCGCTCCATGAAAGCGTGAAAACGTTGCTAACCAGCGACGTGGAGCGGATGGCGGTGGAAGAATGCTTTCTTAAAGAGGAGCCCGAACGCTTAGAAAGTGCATTGAAAAGATGCAAAAAGTTGACAGGGACCCTGGTGACTCTGAAAAGGTAAAAACAACTTTTTAAAATATTCTCCCCGAGTGAGGAAAGAGACAAAAAAAAGTTCTTCCTGCTTTTTTAGGCTGGCTTCGGTGCAGGAGCAACGTCTCCCGTCTCAAGAGGACTCAGCCCCGCCAGGTCACTTTCCTCCACAGTCTTCCCAAGTAGCGAAGACCAACAATAGGGTAAGACGATCACCATTACAAATGTGCCGCATAAAATGAATCCCCGAAACAAAAAAGAAAAGAAAGTAAGACAAAAATAAACCAAAAAAAATCGAAAAGAAAAAACAAAAGGTGACTTGAGCCTTAGTCCCTTGTTTTTCTCAACTTATTACTTATTATGCATGACGGTTATTTTGTAAAAGTAACTCATAAATTGAGAGAGAGTGCGTGACTCCACAATATACTTAAATATCGTGTGTCACCACACACCGAGAGACTGGAAGCTTACGGTAGTGCTTTTTGTTTTTTAATATAGTATCTCAAGCAAGGCTGGAAGTGGAGCTCACACTTCAAGCAAGTAATTTCTGACTCAGAGTACGTTGTGTATTGTAATTCTAACTCAAAACAAAATGCTTTCCTTAAACCAAACAAAAAACTGCATGCTAAATATTGCCATGTAATGTCATATTTAATTTAACTATCCTAATGTAACAGTAATTCGCTCAACCAAACACCAAAAACCACATCAATCAATACAGATACAATACAAAATAATACAATACAAAATATAGTAATAGTTGCTGTCAGTAATTTGCTTCGTCAAAGTAGTTTGTGTCAATATAATAATATACATAACTTTTATATAATGCCAAAGAGTCAAAATTATATATATTTCCAGTTTTTTGTTTTTTGCCTTGTTTGTCAAGTCAATCATAATGTTTTTGTTGGTTTTTCTCGTTTTTTGTCTCAACTCCAATCAAATTTTGGTTGTGTTTTTATATATGATTAGCTTTGACTAACGCGAGCTGTGTGTGATCACTTGTGTACATACAAAAAATACTACATTAATTTTAGAAAAAAACTATATATATATTTATTATGCGTATTAATCTCTGTATTAGTACTGTCATGCATTATCTTAGTTTTACTGTCAGTTCACTGTTGTTGGGTTAAACCGGCTTGTAGCGAGCGGCTTTCTTCACAAAATCTGTTTCTGTTATTAATTCTGGAACTTTAGGAGCCATCTTCAACCACCCAATGTTCCATCATTTCGCCGGGGAGTCTCGTGGGAGCCCCAGGTCTCGGCGGTCATGGGCCCGGAGCGACCTCAAGTCCGGAAAATGCACTCGATGATCTATTGAACGAGATAAGTGGAGGATCAGTCATCCCCCAAAAGAACCGGCTGGGGCCTCCCGATCCTCCAAAGCGGTTACCAAGCTACCCCTCAACAGAGTCTGGGGTGGCTCTCCTGTAAGGAACTGGGACTCTCCCCTCAAACTTCATCCTCCACTTCCTCCCAAACCCACCAAAATTCCACCGCCCCCTCCTCCCCGTATCTCTTCCAAATCTCCCCTAGTTTCCCCGAGCATAGAGTCGAGTGGCGGTGATTCTAGTGAAAGTATCAATAGTCAGGATGGCGGAGGCCCAAACAGCAAGCTCAGTCAGCGTCACCAAGAGCTGTTGAGAAAGCAGCGGCAACTTCAGGAGCAGTACAACAGGCTCCAACTTCTCCAGCAGAGGTCCACCTCAAGCGTGACCTCGGCCGCTTCCAACAACTCGGACAAGTCTGAACTGAAAAAGACGGGAAGTGAGAGCAACCTGAGAGCCAAGTTGGGGCTAGAGTTTAGTGCGGCGCCAACTGGCTCCCTCAGCAATATTAACAAACCTCTTTATGAGACGGACATTCTGTAAAAAAATCAAATAATTATCAACACCAACAATCATCAAAAGTGAAGAACTACACTCTAGATACAAAAACAAATAATATCTACAAATTTATAAATCTATATGAAACGTCAGTACGTCTTGCTCAATCTTTTCCATCTTTTTGCTACACACACTGCTATATGTTAACTTTAACTGTTTTACAACTACTACTACTCTATCATTTATTTAAGTACCAAAACAAAACCACTTCAACGTCGAACTACACACTATACTCTATACCAACTACTATAGCTATAACTTGATATTATGATTAACTCAAATTTAAATATTATTATATATGTGAGATACAAAACTGTTGACAAAACTATATATTGACTTGTTCATCATGATGATCATGATTTGATATCTGTACAAGAAACTCTCCTTGCTCTGGGTTGTCTCTCCTCCATTTTATGTTGTCACTTTCTCAAAAAAAAAAAAACTAACTCGACAAAATACTCTCCAGTTCCCCAACATTATTTATGATTATTATGTGTTGACACAAAAGCAACAATAATAAAAAAGATCAACTCTTCTTTTTCAAAAATTCTGTAACATGTAACCCTGTAATTATTAACGTCTGCTTTCATAAATTTATACGTGTTGGCCTTTTGCTTCAAGGGAAATTGGGATTATTATTACTGCTTCTTCGGGCTATTGGGGCAATATGCTACTGACAAGGCTTTTTTTACACATTGTAGTTACCAAAACGAAGTAAATGGCATAGTCAATAGAATTGGTTCCTAGTTAGTGAGGTTGCAATTATTAGAATGAATGAATGAGTTTATGGGATGACATTGGATTGTTTTTCACTTCATACAAGTTCAAATGATTTATTAATGGGATTGATTATTACATTAAAAAAGATTTGATAAAGTTTTATGAATCAACTGCACATGAAGCAGGAGTAACAAACTCCTTTCTGCTTCGACTACAGAAAAAGTCCACGAATTGCCCTTGATTAGCCGGTGGTTTGATGCTCGGTGATCGCCTATTAAAAATGTGCAATAAATCATTCATCGATCGAAGGAGATGAGTATCATAAATTATGTGCATAACATTTTTTTTCACTCACTTCTTCCTCCTCAAATACTTAACCGGCCCTGGTCTAATTAGTCGAGGAATCTGTCCATTTATGTCATACGCTGAGAAGACACACACTTCCAAGTTATGCATTTGAGTATCCGCCCCAGTACCTAAGAGCCTCTTCTTTGTCTTCTCTGACCAGTTGGGGTAGTACCTATAAGTACAAGCATATTTGTTGCAATACATTCACACAATACATAAACTTGCATAATAGTCGATATGATTGCATAACATTTGCTCACCACAAATTCTTGATTTGTAAGGTAAATAATTTTTCAGCTGCTTGCTCAAGAACGTGAAACATTCGGTATGACTCATTAAACTCTTGGAAGCAAACCACCTGGATGAGATCAACAATGTTCCAAGCCACATCCGGGACGAAATGGTAGGAATCGTTGGCTCGGTGGGATTCTACGTTGATTGGCTTAAAGTTGCATGAACCAGTATTATTTAAGCCTAATGTTCCGTTACAATAACCATTAGCCTTGAATAAAAAAAATAAAAATTTTTAATCGAAAAAATCGAATTAAATTTTAATCGAAATCATGCCGTTTTAAATTCAATAATTTTTTATCATACTCGACCACCAGCAGCCTGGCAAACTTCATCAATAGGACTGTCTGGCGTCGGCTCTGAAGCGAGTTCCACCGAATTCGGTTTGGAAGGATCAGAGTTGTCATTCACTCTCGTGTAACATTTTGAGAGAATGTCTTTAATCCACTCGTACTCAAAAACAGAGAGATTTTCATCATAGCGAAATATATTTCCCTTGTGCAAAATGTAAAACAGCTCGATAACCAGGTCGACCCAGTCCCCGGAGACGTACTTGTCAGGGCAATATGAACGAGTGATATTTTTCATCATATCAAACACTTCAAAGGTTCTTTTGGGCTCTCCCCAAGTCCCATTCCCGGTTTTGTTAATGTCACCCGTGTCCAGTTGGCTGATGATATTGTAAATCATCATCTTTCTGTTTAAAAATTTGTTATCATGTTTCCAATACTCGACGGGGTGGGAGGGATCGTCAGGGTCGGCTGGGTGTGTTTTGATTTGGCAAGTTTTTTCGGGTCTTGTTTCAAATTCGCCAGTTTTTCCTCCTTGCCAGCCACCAAGGATCTGCCCATTGGCCCACTTTCTTGTTCTCCTTCTGAACAAGATAGTTGACATTCCGCTACGACAAAAATAACATCATTGTTTATAACCCGCTTAAAAGCATTTAATTCCAGAATATTTTTAAATTTTAACTATTCATACATACAATCACTAGAAGTCAACACGCCAAAACACTTATGAGGCGTGATTGGAACCCCGTCACATTTCGTTCGTACAAACACCTCAATCTCCGGATCATTCCAGACGTGCTCATTCTCTGCTTTCAGGTATCTACAAATTCTTTCGTTGTCTGCGGGTTCAGCGGGCTCAAGACAGAACGCTTGTTTGCCATTGCGTCCTTTGGTAATGTAAGCGTTTCCATTCAACGCGTAAATGTTCCCACTTTTGGTTAGAGATCCGCGAGAGTGCTTATCCGTGATAAAGTCCCAGGTTTCAGTTCCAAAACCCTTTCGCTCGCATACAATTCCTGTTTGGGTCCAGTCCACCGGATCCCTGGTGAATTTGACCCCGACAATGCTCGTTCCCATACCATTGTCGTCTGTGATTTTGGTACAGACGTTGTCGGCAAAGCCATCCGCTGTTTCACAACTGTCTGCTAAAAATCGGTAGCTAAAACGCCAACAAATTTGTTAAAGCATTTGTATTAATACAGATTTCAGTAGGTTTCACAACTTTTTTTAATTTACGTACATTCCGCTGACGCAAATACAGTCTGGTTTGTTATCCCCAAAAGATATTCCAGCTGTGCACTGCTCCCTCGTCTTGTTCACAAAATTTTGGCCATCGCAGAAGCTTACGGAGCCTCCAAATGCTTCCTGATATACTACACTTAATATTAAAGCTACTCTCAGCGAATAATATTTCAAATTCTCCATCTTGAACTAGAAGATGGCTGACTTAAGTCTTCAGCTCCCAGCCCAGTGCTCAGTCCTAATCAAACTGATTTGCTCAGTGCAGTTAAAAATAATGCATAATATGAGATGATGACATGTATAAACTATGATGTAACCAAATTCATTGTCATAAAAATTATTTCAAAACGGATGCTTCTAGATTACTTAAGACGGGGTGACCTTCAATCCGACATCTATATTAGGTTGTGCTATTTCATCATAATATGATAAATATTGACCAATAATTTTGTAGTTACTCTGACATGGGTATCAAATATTTGAGCAATGACATCATCAATCGCTATAAACTGCATGGTTTCAACGGTCAAAATAAAAGTCACCATATTATGTTTACTAGTTGAACATGAGAATGTTATCGAAAATATGCTATTATTATTCAGTCAGTCCAGTATACATTCTAATGAATATAGCATGAATAGCATCCCCAATTGATAATTTCTCATCATACCCCAATGAACAGACCATTAAAATCATACCTGCTGTGAAGTAACGAGATGGCACAATAACTAAGGACAAGAATATGAAAAGATGCTTAATGTTATACCTACTTATACTCATGTTGAATTTTCAGGTGACACCATAATTAAAATGTTCTGATCAAAGTGACCGTGATTACAGCTGCCGACATTGTATGAAATGGCGAGTTTTCAGAAGAATGTGACTATGTTTGTTTGATGAATAGCAGATAAAGCTTTAAACTATTATTAGCTAAATTAAGAGCAAGCACGCAATCGCAATCACATTATGATGCTAAAGTTAATGCTGTGCCACACACAGAAGCATGTGGCGTATTTCACTTGTTTTTTAAATATATTTTATAGCCATTGTATTCAGATAAAATGGGTCCTGTCCTCCACTAAAAAATGGTCATGGAATAGATGTAATTTCCTTTTCAGAAAAAACTGCCATTTTATAAAGATGTCGCTTCCTTTCATCGAAGGTAATTGCGGGGTTTCATCAACTTGTCGAAAAGTTCATGAATACAAATTTTGTAGCTGCTTTGGTGGAGTGACTCCTTGTGACAGTCCTAAACGCTATTTATATCCATTTGTTCATGTACAATAAACAAGTTTCCAAAAAATAAGGAGTGTGAAGGCAACAGGTATACGATACCTCAATTTTTACTTGTCACAGTCCCTTTAAACATGGCTATTTCTTTTCTTGCAACTCACCTTCCCTTTAAAATACAAATAAAATACCCTGAAGCCCATACAAGTTCAAGGATATTTTCGTGGTCGGCTGTCTGGTATCTTATCTAATAATAGCTGGAATGTTGATGTCTAGTCTTCGCACCTTAACCACAGTAAGCTCGATTGGCAATGTGTATAATTGTTGATTTATTGGACTTGTGTAGTACATATAATATACCATGTTTACAGTATCCTTCAAAGTGTGATCGTTTTTTCTTGAAAGTGATTAAAACATTTACTTTTTAAGAATGCATATAACAGGTACTGCAGAGGATGCACTAATGTATTTGTTGAACTACCTAAATCTCAAGCATTGTTCAACTAATACCACATTTCAGCAAGCTGTTTTGTGATGGGATGATATGTTGTTTCCTGCTCTTTCTGGCTAGTATCAATACCAACATGAATGAAGGTGATTCTTTTAGAGTATTATTCTCATAATATAACGTCAGCGCGTCTTCTCCTTGCATGCACATGCATACAATCATTAACAATCACCATTATCCACTACAATAGTATACTGTATACACCTAAGCTGAGCCACCGTTACGTTACTCCGTAGAAGAGAAGGACAAAAACAAAATTTATCGCCGAAACACTCACTCACGCTAGGATCAGGTTGATGAGGGGAAAAAGATTGGGATTTTCATGGACACTTCCAGTTTCTACTGAGCCATCGTCTGAAGCAATACACTTCATGTCCTTAGAAGTGCAATATTAAATAGATAAAAAAGTGTCTTCGCGGAAATACTAACAAGGTGATTCATTCGTGTAAAATAACGAGTTGCATTTTTAGAGTACTAAAGTAAATATTGAAATGACTAAGATTTTTATCATTTCCGACGCCAACAATTTATTTCTTACATAGATTCATATTTTATGGAACGGTAGGTACCCTTCCCGTAAGAATACTTCTGTGATCCATCCATTCCTATCCATAAATATTTAAAGTGTATCAACCAATGAATCAAGTCATTAACCTCTTGATTTTATATCTTGGCAAAATTGACAACAATACGCAAGACCCTTCTATGCATGTAGAAAAGTACATGTATTTTATTGTGCCAAAAATCTCTAAATTTTAAAACATTTTAGGGAGACATTATCGCATCATATTTTGTTCCTATTATGTGAAAAATAGAGTATACATTATGCTTACTCTTTCTTACAAATGGCACCAGCTAGAGTTGCTGCATGTCTGGCTGGGAAATACCTTATTTTGCAAGCCATGTTAGCATATATAGCTCTGATGCTAACCGCAGTTTTCTATGCTGACACTTTCAACAATCTTTAAAATTGCTCCTTCCTAATAATCAGCCCATTAACTGCATACATATTATTACTTACTTTTGTCACTTCAGCACGCAACGAGGAAAATGGCAGTAGAAACTTATCGTTTTCTGTCTACATATCTTCTGTAGTTCAACAAATTCTGTTTTCCAACTAACTTGGATGTTGGTTTTCAGACTGACGCGACTAGATAGTTCGCATTTGCTTTGTTGTGGCCTGGTCATCATCTCAGACTCGCCACCTCACCTCATCTCTCAACCAGCAAGCAAATATCTTTTAGCATTTGCTATTTAAACATGTTGCAAATCAATTTCAAGTTCATTCTCAGTAGCAATTAAAAACTGCTAGAAACTGTTATACCCTTTTATCCTTTGTCAAATTTCAAAAATTGACAGTCACCATTTAGCTCTGTGGGAGACTTTTTGTAAAGTCTTGAAAGTTTTTGTGATAGTTTTTTAGCAAGTGAAAATCTTTTAAAAAACCTGAAACTCTCATCCCATCAGCGAAGGTTAGTAGACTAGCAATAAATCGTTTTTTATCACATAAAATGCAGTAGGTGCATAAACTGATGACGCAGAGCATCTTCCGGGTCCGCATCCAGAAAACCAAACAACCGCACGTTTTTCTTCAAACTCCCCCAACCAGTTTTAAGAATGAAGTCAGAAAACCCAACATTTCTTTCGTCATTCAATAGAATAGAAGTAAACAAGACGATGAGACAAAGTCTGCACGATTTTTTTTCAAAGTCAAAAGCCCTACCCATTCCACGTGGAGTCAATTTCGATTGATTACTTTTCTTTAAAAGATTTAGTGCTGGTCTAGTTGGTAGTGAACTGTTCTAATCAATCAATACTTTATAGTTTTATCTGTGATTTTCTTATTATGTAATAATGTTAGTAATCAGAGTCACCACTTCTGTCTGACCTCTTCAAGATCAACGTTCACATAAAACACACAGGTACAAATTGGACCTTATTAACAAACATATTGTAAGTAAATAGCGGCTGATGATTGTAGAGACGAGCTAATTTGCATAAGAACATTAGGTGTGAAAACAATAAAACATCGTCATTCTCAGCATTTCAGCAGCATGTAGATCAGTTGAGTTGTGATACTATGATACCTTGACGTTGCCAGTTGCAATACACATTGCAATTATTTTAGGCCATGAGTTTTGCGTATGGAAGTGACATAAAACCATGCGCTATGAATACTAAATTGCTAACATTGTACAAAACCCATGCGCTCCATGCAAATTAGGAGATTTTGTTAGCGAGTAAAAAAGTTTTTCAAGAGCACAATGGCAGGGAATATCATATTTTTGTTGCTGCTAATCTGTCCCCATATCTTTTGCACGTGAAGGCCGGTTGTTGAATACGAATAGGTGCATGTGCATGGAAAAGAGTAAGATTTGTATTCATTCCCAAATCCAAACCAAAGTAAATCAATGGAATATTATATTATGGCAATTAGAGCAAAACGAAGCAATGTCAATCGAATTTGAATAGATTGTTGTGGATATCAGGACGTGCTACACGTTTACTCTCGTGGATGAATTCTTAGAAAGTCATGCAAATGGTTGAATTGAAGTTTGCATCATTCACCAAAAGTTATTCTTGGAGTATTCACATGCAAATTCCAGTGCAAGCAAAAAAATCTTTGCTCAGCCACCCGTCGTCATTTCTGTTACAAAAGTTTTGAATTTTTGGTTAAAACATCGTCCGTAGTATAGAATGGACCAGTTTTAAAAATTTGACTTGAAAATTTTCAATTTTTAATTAGATTTGTAGTTCCGTTCTGTGACTATTTCAACCAAACTTAAACCTGCGCGATGGCAAATCTTACGACAACAACGCCGAGTCTAGAGCCAGCCCCAGGGGAGAAGTTTGCTCCAGGTGACACCTGTTTCATCCTCGTTTGTACGGCCCTAGTATGGCTCATGATTCCTGGGGTCGGGTATTTTTACTCGGGAATGGCTAGGAGCAAGAGTGCCCTTAGTTTAATCATGCTCAGTATGTGTTCTGTGGCTGTTGTATCTATCCAGGTAAATATACTAGAAAAAATTATTTAATTAATAGAAATATGCTCATAAAAGTCATGATTGCTCTTTGCAGTGGTTCCTCTTTGGATATTCCCTGACGTTTAGTGACAATGCAAACTTTTTTATTGGGGATTTCAAACACATTTTCCTACGAGGTGTTTGGGACAATGAATCCATGGCTAGTGACAAAATTCCAGAATTGGTCTTTTGCTTGTACCAGGCCATGTTTGCAGGAATCACCCCAGCTCTTGCTATTGGTATATATTTAGAAATGATAAGCCATTCCTTCAAGTAGTCATAAATGGTTAGAAAATGTGACAAGTGAAATGTGGAATGATGATAACAGGTGCTGCTGCAGAGCGTGGTCGTTTTCTTCCCTCATTAGTCTTCATATTCCTTTGGACTACATTTGTCTACGACTTTTTGGCTTGTTGGACATGGAACAAGAATGGATGGAGTCTTCAGCTGGGAGGTACAGACTTGTTATGGTGTCATCCTTTTGGTTTTTACGTCTGAAGCCTGACAGTGACAAGTAATATGTTGTATAATGGATTTCAGGCCTTGATTTTGCTGGTGGTACCCCTGTTCACATCTCTTCTGGAGCTGCAGCTCTTGCCTATGCTGTTGTTTTGGGCCACCGAGAAAAGTCTCATGAAAAGGAAGAATTTAAGCCCCACAACATGGCAAATGTTTTCCTTGGCACGGCTTTCATTTGGTATGCTCACAAATTAGATTGACAAATACAATGACCTTGAATTTCAATGTAATCTGCTAAAGTTCGCATACTTATAAGTGGTTTCTTTAAATTTCAGGTTTGGATGGTTTGGGTAGGTTTCTTATAGTGCAATCTTTTATTGCATCGTATATTTAATAATACATACATTAGCAGTAGTAACTAACGATAAATTCAACATTTTTTACTTTCTCCATACAGATTTAATGGAGGTTCAGGTTAGTGACTATAAAGTTACGTCTTTGTCATTAGTTTTGTTTTCATTTTAGCTTGCATCTTAAATTTAATCGTATTTTCCACAGCATTGAGCCCAAACATCCAGGCTGTCCTTGCCTGCTTTGTGTCCAACCTCTCCGCTTCCGTCGGTGGAATTACCTGGCTTCTCATGGACTACCGTCACGAGAAAAAGTTTTCAGCGATGGGGTTCTGTGCTGGAGCAGTTGCTGGACTGGTTTGTATCACTCCTGGATGTGGATATGTGAGCCCTGCTAGTGCAATCGCGTTTGGATTCTTTGGAGCTGTCTCATGCAACTTCGCGTTGAATCTGAAGCATTGGTTGAATTACGATGATGCTCTTGATGTTTTTGCCGTGCATGGCGTTGGTGGAATTGTTGGAAATATTTTAACTGGTACACAATTTAAAACTCATTATGTCGAAACTCACCTACTGAATATCAAGAATAATAAAAATTTTATCATATTTTTTACAGGCGTCTTTGCACAAAAAGAATTCGGAGGTGATATTGAAGGTGGCTGGTTAGACGGTCACTGGATGCAAGTTCCTCATCAGTTGGCTGACACAGCAGCAGGTTTGGTCTGGAGTTTTGTTGTCACCTACATAATCCTATTCATCATGAACAAGATTCCAGGATTGAGTCTTCGGGCTGACATCGGAGTAGAACGAGCAGGCTTGGACCAAGCTGAGTTGGGTTTTAGTTGCTACGAATACGTGGAAGATGTCAAATCCACGAGTCAGTTGCAGTTTGGTAATTTTGGGAACGGAAATCCAGAGGATGAGGTGCCCAGTTATAAAAAGAACGGAGTAGAAAGTATGGTCATGCGCCAGAACCACATAACTCACTCTGAGAGACTTTAGGCGAAACAGGAGACAATAATAATAATAATAATTTTTATAAAGCACGAACAAACTAGCGATCAAGTTTTTAAATTATTTATATTGATAAGAACATACATTTATAAAAGATTAGATAACTGGCACTTCAACACAATCATGGGGCAACTTGAGATTCACGCATGATTGTCGATAATACTAATTAATTATATCGATTTATTTCGTAGGTAAATATTGTTATATTTATTTTATTAATTGATTGATAGTTGATAAAGTTGCTGGCTAAGCCCAGTTTTTATAATAATATGATAAAATGTGCAAATTCCGAAATAGCAATTTATCCATCAATAATAATCTCAAATAAGGTAATAATGCCCTTATTGTTTGAGCCCTCAGGTATTCACTGAATAAATATGAATTCAAACATTTACAAAAGTTGTGTACAGTCATTTGCTTTTGCGGTAATAATTTTTACCAAAATTTTTTCAAAATTTCCTAAATGGTTGAAAATTCATGTATCTAACAGATAATTCTAGTTGCGCAATAGTACTATTAACCTGCAAGGTATAGAAATAATTTGAGCGAGAATATTCTTCATAATGCTGTTTAACATACACCGAAAATTCACATGCAACATTTTTTACTACTTGCTATTCTACATGAAGTGGGGTTTTTACTTGTTCATCCTTCCATTTTGTCCATACCTCAAAGAAGGAAAACTAAAGTTTAAGCAGTACCTATTGCATCAGGTAGCAAATTTACATCTTATCTGTACACCTTTTGGCCCAAAAACTATGATAAAAGTTTATACGTTTTCTCTTCACAGATAATATGCCTAGGTCTGCACTTGGTATGCTTGTACCTTGGTCTAACGACATTTTTTGAGCTACCAACTAAAGCTAATGGTCCAATTGGTTCAATTCGGCTTTATCAGTTTTCATTATACGCTTTGATTAATGCTGGAGTTGTAGTTTTCGTTATAAATTGTTGGTGCATCAAACCGAATCCGTATAAAAATGTTTTGGAACATTCGTTTAGAGTTGCGGATCCGATTACACGGCCTAAATATGCGGTAATACCTTCGCTCAAGTTTTATATTATGCATGAATTTCTTTGAATTAATTTTTGAGGAATTGCAGAGCTGGATCATCACTGCGTTTATGTGTACCCACATAACTATCACCGGATATCCGGAAGTTACCAAACTTTTGGAGGTTCACAATTTCGACTTCAACTTGAGCAACATGGCGGAACTCTTACAGTTCGGGTTGGCTGTTTACTTTGTGGTTCTGTTCCAAATTGCTGTAATCAGCCCGTTTAGTCTAGCTTCGGTTTTTATGTATTGCATTGGGAGACGATTTCAGGCTATTGCTGCAGTGGAATATGCGATTTTAGCGTCGCCGGCTTTGAAATGGGTACAAGTCACGATCTTGTTTTACATTTAAAATTTTTTTAGTAACTGCTGATTTGATGAATTATCTTTTGCAGCAATCTAGAAGCTTGGAGCGGCTCATGGATTATTATTTGACGCTAAAGAGTTAGCAAACGAACTAAACAAGGCGTTTGGAAAGATGATACTTATTGTGTTTATCAGTGTTCTGCCATCACTTGGTTTTGGTTTGTCTTGCATCTTTCCCACTCCAGGAATGGAATTACATTATACAAGAATCTCTGATCATTTACGAACTATTCATATCTTTACAACGCTCTATATTTTCGCACTGATGGCAGCAAATGGGAGTAGCAATGTATGAAAATTTACTGTCTACAAAATTGTTTAAAAATGCAAACGAATTACCTTAAATAATTTATTTAAAGGTACAAAGGTTTACGGAAGTGGCATTTGAGCAACTGTGGAAAAGCAGAAGTTTAGAAGAGACCGAAACTAAAAAACTTTCATTGATTATGCAATACGTCAAGTCATCCTGTATTGGAATTGGAGGAGATCCTTTTTTTGTGATCACTTACAAATTCATTGGATCAGTAAGCCACTAACAGAAAATTATGATAGTTTAAAAATAATTTCAAAGTGTCTAGATCGTACTGATGTTATGTTTTAGATGACTGGTGCAGTGATAACATATACTGTGTTGATGCTACAGTTTCGCTGACTCAAGCGTTTTGGATTCACAGCAGTTATCATAAACCTTCAAAATTAAACGAAAAGCAGTTGGTTTCGCATCATGTGAAATTGAACAAATATAATTGATTGTATAGTACATTCTATCCAAAGTTCTGGGGTAACTTGATACTCCTATCAGCGGACCATTTTCCTTGTCCGTAAAAGTATCCATTTATGACATAAATTAATTATAGTGAAAGAAGCATACGTATAGAACTTGGAACTCCACCTATGCATTTCAAAGTGTCGTGCAAGCCAACAAGAACAAGTCAATAAAGCAAACCTTTGTCAACCAAGACACACCCATAATTTAATGAATTAATATTTTGCTTGTATTGCTGTAATTTTTAGTAATTGGCTTATATAAAGGAAATGAACCCAATAACCAGACCACTATATTATAAATGCTTTTATATGAATTAGCTTTACTTGTTTCATTCGAACAGTGTTTATCCACTTCGTTGCCCTGTAGCATTTTGCATTCTATCGTAGCGACAATTCGACAGCAAATCTATGATTAGAAGGAGTAAATTGAAAATATATTACATTTTAAAATGACGCCTAAAATAAGCAGAGTTGATCCCTTGACCTTTCGTAAATTTAACTGCAACATTTTTTACTATTTAATATTTTACACGAAGGTCTGCTTTTACCTGCTTATATTACCCTTCTACGTATATGTCGAAGAAGGGAAAGTAAAGTTTAAGCGATACATACTGCATCAGGTATTACCATTTCAAAAACGGAAACAACAAAAAGCTTAGTTGTGAATTTTTTTTAAATATTCATTTTGCACATTTTTTTATATAGATTCCATGTTTCATTCTGCATTTAATTTCGTTACATCATGGCCTAACATCCTTTTGGCCAATCGGTTCTGTAAGCCTTTACCAATTCGCAATGTATGCTGTGGTCAATACTGGAATACTAGTTTTTATAATAAACTGCTGGTGCATTAAACTGAATTCATACAAGAATTTGTTACAACATTCCTTTGAACTTGTGGATACAAATGCAACTTCATTATCAAAACATTTGGTAATTGTAACCTAGTTCGAATTTTAATTCAGTAACATAAAGTCCAAAATTTAAAATATTTAAACTTTTTGCAACTGTTTCAGAAGCTATCTATCGTGATAATTATATGCGCGCATCTTACTATTACTAGCTATCCTGACGTAAGCAAGGTTTTCGGATCGACTAGTTTCACCAAGTGCGAATTTCATCGAGGATTCCAAGTAGCAATAGCTACGTATTTTTCGATTCTGTTTCAAGCTGCTGTCAGCATCCAATATTTATTATCAGCAGTTAGTATGTTTTGCATTGGAAAGCAATTTCAGACCATGGCCAATGTGGAGTATGCAATTTTAGCATCCCCAACTTTAAAATGGGTATTATTGATTAAACACTTTCATATTTTATCCTTCAACTTCAACAAAATATTTTTTGAATGAATTAGCAATCCGGTAGCCTGGATCGTCTCATGGACTATTATCTCAGCGCAAAGTACTTAACAAAACAACTCAACAAAGCGTTTGGAAAAATAGTCATAATCGACTTCATTAGCATATTGCCACCCGTGGGCCTTGGTTTGGCATATATTTTTCCAGCTGCGGAAGTAGATCCACGAATTCAACTTGCGGATCATATTAGAACGATCTATACGTTAAGCTCGCGATATATTTTGGCTATGATGGCTGCCAACGGAAGTAGCAACGTGCGTATGGCATTTTAATGTTATATACTTCAAATAATATGAAACCCAAAAACTTATCTTTTAAATTTGATTTTAAGGTACAAAAATTTACAGAAGTTGCATTTGAGCAACTGTGGAAAAGCAGATGCTTGGAGAAGCACGAAGCTAGAAAGCTTTCACTTATTATGCAATATGTAAAATCATCTTGTGTTGGAATTGGTGGAGATCCGTTCTTTGTAATTACTTACAAGATCATTGGATCAGTAAGCCGTCATTAAATCATTTCATAAATATACTGTAATTTATACTATGCGAAGGTAATGAAAACCTCTAAGCGTGTGGTTTTTATGTATTACAGATGACAAGCACAGTTATCACGTATACTGTGTTGATGCTACAAATGCGCTGATACAAATTCGACCTTTGTCGATTTGTACTTACTCTTCCGTTTATTCATATAAAAAATGCGAAATATAAATATTATGTAAACTTCAAGGTTCTAGGATGGGATTAATTATGTCGAATGCAGATAGGTAGTTTCCTTAAGTTAAATAGATGCACTCGACTACACTGGGTGAAAGCAACATTAAGAGCATTTCTTTCCATGAACAGAAACGTATATAATTCTAACAATCACTCTTTGTTCGGTTATCTCTTGTGTTGATACATGAAAAATGTTTGACGCGTTTCGAAATATGTTGGTTTTCTACGTAAAAGTAGACAGCTACGTACACACATGAACATTAGATTGCAATGGATAGAGACAGACAATATTTCGTAACCTTAAGAGAGCAATGGAATTAGCAATAGACCGAAGCTTTCATGACTCAACCATTCTGTTTTTGACTATTGTGGAAGCAGCAATTGGGTTTAATAATTTTCAAAATTTATATAATTTTGATCGATTGGTGAGAAATTTTTAAGTTTGGAGTTCACTTATAAACATGAAAGTAATGCGGAAGAAGAAGACTGTAAGACAAAATTATTATTATAATTAAGAAAGTAAGTTGTGATTGCAGTGAAATAAAGCTATTTGGAATTTTATAAAATGATTTCACAGAGGAAGACAACAGTAGCAAAACTAAAGCAATTTTCAAATTCCAATGATGAGGTTTTCCAACCGTGGGACCGACCACCTTCACCTCCACCATCCTCCCACTCTTCCGAACAAGAAGATTTTGACCGCTCAAAATACGCACTAGAGCGAAATAAAACTGTTGCACAATATCAAGCAAGTATTCAATATGCACTACCAAAGCAGAAGCGTCATGCAATGAAGTCTTCCCTCAAGAACGCCCAACTGGTTTATTACGAGGATGACATCAGTGACTCTTCTCTTTCTGAACCGTCTCATGTAAATCCAGAGAAAGCACAGCACGCAATACATCAGATCACTGAAGACACTTTGGAAAAAGGAGCTTTGGCTTGTCCTGATGGAGGAATACATTTTTGCCACCTGAGATTTCAACGAGCTTTGCAAATCAAGTGGGATATCATTCGGCTTCAGAGATATGAAGATATTCTTGGAGGTCGCTCTCAATTTACCCCAGTAATTCCAGATGAATGGGTAGACTACGATGACCAATTTGAGAGCATTTATGGACCCATGGATAAGACTACTGACAGCTACAAAATTCTTCAACTTGGATTTAAAGTGCAGCGACTAAAATTGTACATGGATATAATGGAAATCGAAACGACTTTAATAAGTATGTGATTAAATTAGCAACCCTATTGTCCTATTTGAAATTATCCCATTTTCTTGAATTGTGTATGATTTTTTCACAGGTAAAATGCTAGCGAGTGGCAAAAGTATGTCAGAGTGGACTGCACTAGAACTTTATACAAAGGAAAAGCGTCTCCAAATAGAAGATAAACTGAAGGCCATTTCTGAAGCAAACTTTGACATGAACCCTTACACTAGTGGAACTGGAATGGATTTCTTCGTTCTCCCTCGCCCAACTCATCCCACACTCGTGTACGCAGTTCAACCCAAGGAATTCGACAACCTGGTTGAGTTCACTCAAAATCAAGATAATTTGCACTTGGTTGAAGGCTACAACGCCGCTATTTGCGACGTGGGATGCACGCATCCTGGGAAAGTAATTGGAGACAAGAACCGCAAGCACTATTTCAAAGGATTAAAGATTCCACGAAAACGAAAGGAAAAGCGTTCTAACATTATCTGGATTGCCAAATCACAGTGGTACAGGACGCTTCTAAAACTTAAAAATCAAGTACTTCAGTATCCGGTTGGAGTAGAGGCAATGCGACTTGTCCAGGAGTATCGTGACAACGAGGCATTGCTTCCTTCTGAAAGTGTTTTTGGGAGATATTCAGATGCAAAAGGTGTTCTTAAAGTTTCTGACGTCTTTTTTCCTCAACGGCTGGGCAAAGATAAAAGGGTTATACTTTTTCCGAGCGTGTTTGAAGGTAGATTTGTTAAACAATTAAAAACTCAAATTGATTTCATTCCTTTTTACAAGTTTAATTTTCACTTTTCAGGGATTATCCTAACCCCCGATGAGATTATGATACGCATTTGGAACAAGATTAAGTTCATGCTCTACCAGAACAAAAGCATTAAGGTGGGGAATTTGGTTGAAATGTATGAGAAATTCTTTGGTCAACAACTCTTTGCCCTAAACTGGGGATTTTCTGGAACGGAGGATTTTGTCAAATACAGCTTCAAAAATTTTGCACAAGAACTGGTTTCTATCAAATGTGTTAATGAAGATGAAGTTGAAGCTGAAAGAGTGGAGGAACAAGATGACGACGGCTGGGAGAATGTGAATGACGGGGTTGAAACTGAAGATGCGAACGTTCACATGTCCCAAAGCCTTTGGAGTTGTTTAGACACAGGGTTACCTGAGAAGTATGTGTTTAAGATGCCTTTTGATCACGAATTTTTTGATGTACGTATGTAATTATTTAAGAAAAACGATATTATAATGAACAACCTTGTTATTTATTTGCTAGTTGCGCACTTTTCAATAACGTTACGTTACACACAATAAAATAGACATTTTTGTGTGTAAAAGATTAATTAGAATAAACTATATATAAAGATGATGCACAATGTAAATCAACATAAAACATTCTTTTACAACACAAAATTTCACATTGTCTACTAAAAATCAAGACCAGGAAGAAAAATACACATATAAAACCAAAAAAATGCATCTTAAAACAAACAAAAAACAGTCTAGGTTCGATTTGTGAAGTACATAATAATAAAAAAGATTTTTAATAAGTTATTAAAACCATGCTAGTTTCCTTCTCCCCTCCAAAACCAAAGGAAATTGCCTTAAAAATAGGGAAATGGAAGAAGAATTTAGATTTCCAAAACCGGCAATCACGTCACAATTATTCACAAATACATTTAAACCGCTACAAACTTATGTATACGACATCCTATACATGAAACACAACAGGTACATACGATCATCTTAGTCAAAATATCATACAATAATCCTAGTAAAACAATTATGGCATACACTTCCTTTATTTTAATTTACATTTATTAGCTATTTAAGCTGATTGGAACGGTCCCTAAAATTACTTGCATTGCAAAAAGGATGGGCTTGAATCAGGAATAATTATTATATTCCTTGGTCCATTTTCCAAACGACAACCATATAGGTTTTTTTAGCTTTAGCAGACATCGGTAAATTCATCACAGATTTTTAAAAATACTTTCTTTTGTATTAACTTAGATGATATGATCCTTAAATTAGCAAAAGATGCATCTAAATAGCTATAATGCTACTTTCTCTCCTGCGTCAACAACTATTTATATTGCTTGGAAGAGCTTCCCAGTCTTTGATTTAAAAAGAAAACAAATAACTTATTAGTACCGATAACATATTAATAATTAACGTTGGAGGCTTCAACTACCAGCCAGAGTCCTTGGAAGAGGTTTTCACCTTCTTGTTGCTGCCAACGCTTTCGTTTGACGACCTCCTAAAATATTACAAGAGAACATTTATTTACACTATTGCATAGATTCCATGATACCATTTATGATTAAGTTTGTACCTTTCAACTTGAGCTTCAAGTCCATCAGGACCCGGCCTTTGTTTGCTCGACAAGTCAAAACTTGTTGAGCTGAAGCCACTGGAGCCCGACCGACTCTTTTCTGAATTACTCGAGTCTCTTCTGCTGGGTGGGGAAGAGAATGAGGACTCTTCTTCGCTGCTGCTCTTCCTCTCAATTGAAGCCCTTGGCAGTTGGTAGATTCCCATGTGTTTCGTTTTATATTGGATTCTTGCGAGGGGGAGATGATTAGGGTCTTCCTCATCTTCTCCAGAAGGTTGGGTGGAAATGGGTTGTTTGTGTGGGGCTGGGAGGATGATTCCCCCGCTGGCACCCGAGACTCCTCCTTTAGGATCTCGGCGAGACTCGGTACGACTCAGCAGACCCAGTCCGAAACTGGAAATGGAGGAGCCGGACTGCTGGGAATTAGTACGTTCTATCGGCTTGAATTGGTTCTGTATGGTGATGGGGTACAAGAAAAGCTAGTTTCACTATTTATTGGTCAATTACTCATTATATGTCCTGGAGAAGAAGAAGAGGTAGTGGAAGTTAAAGTGAAGCCAGAGCAGAGTTAGCAAGGTTAGTCTTGGGAAGTTCATTGCTATAAACAAAAGCAATAGTCATAAAATGAAAATAAATTGTTTTTGTAAGGTTGTTCTCTTCTCCACCAAAAATTAGCAGTGGTATTTTCATTTTCTTTGTCCCAAAATTAAATATGGAGCATAGCAGAGCGAAATAAGTTGAATTATTGTTTTTTTAAATGTTTGCATAATTCCAGTCAGCATCAAAATAAAATTAATGCATTGCCTGAAGTTTGGGCACCTCCTCCTTCTGATCTCGTCCTATTCCTGAAGAGCTACTACTTGACGTAGAGTCGCTGGAGTCGCTACGCTTGAGTCTTAATGGGTCAACCTGCAAAAAACCAAATAGTATATCCTTCTTAGGAGAACTCCGCTTTTGTATGCACATTTTCAACGCCGATTAAAGCTACACTACGTGTGATTCTAAATTAATAGAATTGTAGATATAGCTTGGGTCGTTTTCGTGATTGAAAAGCTGAATATCAAATATTAAGAAATAGTATGAGATGAGTTAAAAGCTATGTTATATACAGTGAACGTTTGCTCCAGGCGACTCTGTCTACGGAAGCTGACTGATTTGGGTGATTTTGTGGGGAGCGGTGCAGCGAGTCTGGCAAGTGCAGGATTTCTTGCAAATGCATTTTGTAAAGCAGGACGAACAGGGGTTCCATCAGGCTTGTACATCATGTTGTGAGGGTACATCCAAGGGGATTTGGGGCAATCCATTTGAAACCCTTGATTAACTACTCCATTCGTCAGTCTTCCATCACCATCCTCACTTCTGTCTCGTTTGGATAGAGTTCTAGATCAAATCATTAAGTGCAGGCTTAGGCAGTGATAATCCCTTCATTAAAAAATCCCATTTTACTCAATCAAACTGATTCCCAACAGACCTCAAAAGTTTTCTACCAAATCCAATAGGTTCGGGATCCTCCAGGGACCTCTTTGTACTTCCCTTCTTCCTCCTTGTGTAGTGGCTCTCTTCGATGATGACGTGTCGGTCAAATGGAGTGCCGTAGTCAACCTCAAGAATTGTCGAGAATTTGTGGGGATACAACAAATCAACAGTGGAAATGATAGCTCCAACAAGAAAACAAAGGGATCCTTGAGTAAAGTAAAACGTGCAGAAACAAAAAAAAAGAACAAGAAAATTTACAACTTTGTTCAATGCATAACTTCTTCTTATCAGACGTTTCATTCGTGATCTATATTTTTGAGTTTTTGTATAAGAAACGTTTATAACCCAAGTACCTAGCCTGATTGGGATTAGATCACATAAAAACTGACCAGGTGGATAATAAATATGAGCAGTACAATGAGGGAAATGGTGGAGTCGTGAGCTATTTAAATTTATACATTCTCCTCGTTGACAAGAGGAAAACGCTTTTTATGCAAGAGCTCAAGCTTGAAACCAAGGTCAAAGCAGGACGAACGATGAACTAGGTATCATGCAAATGTAAATTGGGACAGAGATACAGTCCAATCATGAAGCACGTGGACTAGCAATTTTGTAATAATTGAATAATATGCAATTCTCTAAATCTCAAAAACCTTCATGAAAGCAAAATTGAGATGCTAATCCTTGTTTTTTTCGAGCTTTGTCAAATTTTAGCATGAAGTTTTTGATTTGAAGTAAAAATTATGAATATCATTCTGCGACAACTTTTTGCAAGAACTTTTGGTATTGTAAAATTCCAATAATGTTTTGTGCTTCGGAAAATTTAAGAAATTATTGAGTATAGGTTGGACTGTCCACCATGTGGGTAAATGATAATTGGTACAATAGTTTCGAATTAAAATGGCATGTATTTTTAGTACAAAATGTGATGCAAAACGGACATTAAACTATATTGAACTAGTTTGTCTAGAAAACGCCCTCACCGTTCATTTGAGAAGTTGTCTACGCGTACCTATTGCCACTGCCAACTTGGATTTTCTTGCTATATGAATTCATCGTGTTACGCATGAAAAACCAAATATCCATAATATTCTTTTTATCCCTGCAACTTTATAACATGCTGTTAGTTGCTGCTCGCATTTAAGTTCTCGCTGTACTTGCTACAGCATTTATAAAATAATACGCTTTGCATACAGTTTTTCTTATTTATATTGCTACTTTTCCGTGATAAGAACTTCAAAGTAGGCTACTTCTACACAACAAAATCATTATCAAAAGTTGAAAGAGTGGTACGGACGGAGGATTGCAATTTGCAATAAAAATACAAAACGAGTGCGAGATGATGATGAACACTGAAAAAATTCCTACTGTTATAACATCACACATCGTAATTTGCAATGTGGAGCTACGCGGATTACTTTTGATATGCAGTGATGATAATAAATAATAAGGTGGTGGAATGTCCTTGCAGATTCAGATCTAGTTTGCTCCCCATTTCTTTTCTTTACTCATGATAGTGCTTGAGTATAAGGATAAGTCTGTACCATTTCCGGGTACCTCGCTCATGCTACGCGATGGGATTGAGATTCATACCTACTCAAACTTGCAACTACTTTTTTTCCACAGCCTGTAACGCAGCTTACATCACTTGAATTGATGCTCATCATAAAACCATGTGTCTTGCACATGACATAATATAACAATTGTATGCAAGACGGACATTCTGTAATAATATACTTTCCTACAAATTATGTTGTTTGTATCTTCTTTCCGCAGATTACAAAAAGTATTGCAATCAAAAATTGCCAGTAGACTTGACCACTAACTATATATTGTGGTTTGAGAGGGAGACGTGGTCAGACTAATCACTTCAGAAATAGGAATGATATCATTATGAATAGACACAAAAATGAATACAAAAACTCAAATCGTATCCTGAAACGACTAACATTATTATTCATAATGATTTTATACACTTACCGGCTATCATCACGAGCCAGAAACACCATCCAAACTTGAACATGAGGAACTGATCCTCGAACCTAATTACAAGGGGCTTGCTAGGAATTAGCAGGTAGTAGAGGGCATTTGTGAGGAGCATCAGACCGCCAGTGATTACCATCTGGTAGGCTCCATACCGGGGGACCACCACCAGAAGAAGATTCATCAGCAACCATGACGCGAACGAAGCCCTGCAAAACCAGACAAATATGCGATGTCATACTCGATTTCATGCACACGTGTCAATCCGGATCAGTATATTTCTTCCGGCTGTCTAAAAAATGAGGGTTAATTCCATTCAGCCGACAGAGGTCAAACACACAGTTAATTTGACAGCTTCATGCTAACCAAACCACCCACAATTATGGAGAGTGACACCAATTATTCAAAGTTGTGCTCGTTCGGATGGTAAATTTGCATAATAAATATTATTAGTCACGATGAAGTGGAGACGAGCTAGTATAGCTAAGCAAACAATGCATTATTACGTCATAATTAGATTAGTTGAATCTCGTGAACATTGCAATTATATTATGGGATACATTCTTTCTTGTAATGAACCTGTCTTCTTACGCAAACAATCCAAAATAGCCATATCACACTCAAATCACACTAACTCATTTTTTCATCTCACGAGACCTTCCATTGTTTTAGACTGCAGGTGAACTAGAACTTAAGAGAAAAACAGCTGGGGCTGCTGCTTAATCCCCATTAAATGAGACACATATATTGCATCATTTAGTCATTTGCTTTTAACCGTGAAGTGTGATGAATTAATGAAAGAAAAAGTCATTCTAAGTTGAATGCATGACAAACTTATTTGCGTAAGCTCTTTTTCTGCTATTTAGCTACATTTTATCAGTCATGACCATCGTCATCATCATCATGAAAAAAGAGCATTGTCATGAGCGCATTTTAGTTGCAGAGAAAGAAATTAAGAGCTCAGCTCCTTCTGTCCTCCCAGACCTAGCCGGCATCAATGGAAGTTGAGGAACAAAGGGAATTAATGCTAATTCAATAAACAATTTCAAAGGGTTCTCTCTTGACAGTCACACTGCCACCATACCACCTCCTGCTCTGAATTAAGCAACGGCATATTATATTCTTTCGGTAACGGAAAACAAATGGGCTTTGCTCTTTCAAAAGTCAAACGGGACAATGATTTTTTTTGTTTGGTGACGTGCTCTCCACTTCACTTCTTGTGACTTGTGCTTCATAATATAGTGTATAATACTTTTTGGGCTTTTAAAGGCTAGACAAACTATTTTCTTTTGTATCGGCATTTTTTTATCAAAAAAATAATTCACAAAAGAAATTTGTAAAAAAGGTTAGCTCGCTTGATGAGGACACTCTGCTCTTTGAATAAAATCTGAGTGCATTTTTGAGGGATTGTTGAGACAACCTTGTCTTACGGTTACGCAGGCTAATAGCGTGATATCCTGATAAGGCTAATGTGTACACCATGTTTACTTTAAGGAGTCAGCGTTTCTGACAATGGAAAATAAATTCCAACTACACCAAATCATTGAGGTCTCAAACTTCTTTTATGTAATACTAACATTTTTCATTCTATTTCAGTTTCATGGGTAAAGACACATTGTTTGGCGAATATGAAACGTAGTAGTTGAACCTTGTGGGCGTGTTTTCAAGCTTTACACTAATTTGAAGGGGAAAAAATTCCTAGACTTTGGTTTTTTTATGAAAGTTATTTTCAGGGAAAAAATTGTCTACGCGCGTGGTCAAATGGGCGTTACGTACCATAAAAGAATAGCGCCGTAGTAGCCAGCAAGTCGGTACTGACGACCCCAGCAGAACCCCTCTTCATCCACGCTGAAGTACTCGACAACTGTAAGAATAGGATATGGCAACCCTTTGACTAGAGCCTCACGATACTCATCATGGATGTCAGTGGCTGACACCCAGTGGAACCTCTCGTTGAAGTCAATATCCTCCCGCAAATAGTCACTTGCCAATGACTCGTTTCGCGATGGAAGACCTGCAAAATTGATTAAAAACAGATTTTTTTTGTTTGGAAAATTCATAACACGGAATATATATATGGATCGTGAGCTTGTGTTTGCACAGGCTTACCTTGTAGCGTTACATTAAAATGCGTAAGACCAACATGAACACCAATATCTGCAGCCAACTTGTCCCTTGAAAACGCCCGATAGTAACTCATAATAGATGAGTCAGCCACGTGCCACCCTGTGCCATATTTGCTCACTAAAAATACACCAAAATTCATTCAAAAATTAGTTTGCTATAGAGTTGCTCTTGAAGATGGAAATGCAATACACATATTTGTAATGTTATGTAAACGAAATAGAGTTAGTTGACAAGCCAAGCGAATTATGCACAATGACAAGAAATATATATTCCCAATAATAAGCATTCTTCTATTATGCATGAGCCATGAGCGTAAGTAAACCGAGTATAAACTCTTTACGGCAGCTGTGTCATTTTGGGCGTAAACCAGTGACTAATTTTATTTGCAAACGTAGTGGCTAACAATGTCAGCCAGTTTCAGCTGCTTTCAACAACCATGGATTTCTTTGATGAACCGTAACCAGCAAAGTTTCAATCTTATTCGCATTTTAGCAGCGAATGCAAACTTTTCTTGAAAGCAGTAATGTGCAAACCGTAGTCACTCAAGCAAAAGCAGACTCAAATACACAACTTTATAATTTTCTAAATCAAAATCTTGTCTCCACACCAAATTTCATGCATTCGTTTGTGTAGACATTCACGGAATGGCTTGTCGCTTCAAAATCACCCTATCCAGGTATTACGCTTGAATAAACTGGTTAATATGATCTACACGCAGGTGGTTGAAGATTTTTAGTGTGCTTGAACAAATCCCATAGTTAAAAGCCATTTGAAATTTCCAACGTGAAAATAAAAACGTTATAAATGAGCAGATAAATTATGTATAGTTTCTGTAGAATGGAATTAACATGGAGTAATTAAACTGGCATATATTATTCAATTAAAATTGCACTGAGATGATTTTGCAACAGGCGACAGCATAAAAATTGAAAGTAATTTTTCTAGTAAACACAAAGCTGAAGGCTATATGAGCACGTCTTACTCTGCTGCATTAAATCCATGCATCCTTTTTAATTTAACAAACCTCAAATCCAACAATAAAACAGATCCCTTTCCTCTTTTCGTTCGCGTCACCTCATACTTTCCTCGTAGGATTGTGACTGTGAGCGATAAATTAATATGATGATGACGGTAATAATGAATGCTAACTCTTTTGCTTTTGCATACAATTACACAAGAGTTTTTGCTCGCTCTGCAAAAATGCGAGATGGGACGGGATGTGAGTGAGCACGTAGTCAGGAAAATGCATTTACGAACTGAAACAGATGCATACGGCGCAGGTAATTTGATTATCATAAATTTCCACTTGTCGGCTGCTCCACTCTTATTTAGGCCACACATGGTTTGAGGCGCTGGCAACTAACACTTTATTAGTTAGTACTCCAGCACGAACAAGTTGTTTTTTTGAATCTGAAGAAATATTCACGGTGATTGCATAAAAAAGTTTTAAAATTGGAAATGGAAAGGTGTTGTCTCAATTCGACGTTGATATCCGACAGGGTGAGGTTGCATGTTTGAATATTTTGAACTAATGAAATTGCATTTTGGTTCGAATAGTGAGGAAATTTGGAAATTACGTCGCCTAAGGTTAATCCCTCTGTTTTGGCTGCATCATGATGATTGACGAGCCAGCGAGCAGCCATAGTCGAGTCGGTCGTTGAGGCAATGTGTTTGACGCTGCTGCTATGTTATTGTAATAAATACGACGGTTATGAGTGAAGAGGCTCACAAATCATGTCATGTTCTAATTCTCTCCTATGCTCAATTCTCCCATCAAATCACATCGTCACCTCAAGCATTGCTCTCGACGCTGCAGCAGAAACGCCCCATTACGTTTCGTCTTTGGTGGCTTGGCTCTGTCTCTTCTTCTTCTTACAAACAAGGAGCATCCTGGGTACTTGGTAATGCACGTAGAGGTTTTGATTCAATGCTGAATTTTACTTCATTTTTAATAATTTTCAAAGTACAGGTTTTATGGGAAAATTAGCTTGTTTTAATCAGAGTTCACTTTTATCAGCAAGTGGACATTTTACTGCTTCATTTTCCCATAATTCTCGTCTGCATTTGACTTGGGATTCCAAGAAATTGATAGTTGGAAGTCATATCCCTTTTACGACGTTATTGACTCGAAGGAGCCTGTCTGTGTCACCGTGTGAAGTGAATAGATCATTGAAACTGTTTGTTACGCAATGTTTAACATCGTTCGTATGAACGTCACAAGTTTGTTAAATCCATGAAAGAAAAACCGCAAGGTGCAGCAGTTGCTTTTGTGTCTATTTACGCAAATCAAAAGAAGGGCATATTTGAAGTGGAATTGATGACTACATAAAAAGAATTTTTTGCGCGACCTGATGAAAACGGAAAGCGAAGTGCCGGTTTTCAATAGCAAATTGGATACGGAGTCATGTACATTATTTAAATTCTTTTAAATATCTTTCACTCGTTATGAAACGAATTTGAGTAGGGATTTGGGTGCATGCTTCGTTTTGTTGGAGATGGAGACACTCAAGCAGATCAGAAAAAACTTGTGCTGTCGGTTTCACATTTATTGTGGTCTCCTTTCTTTCATTTCATTCCACTGACAACCATAATATTAGGCAGGTGTAGTTAATGCTTGTTACCTTCAAGCAATTAGTCAACTAGGTTATATGGGCTTTGACTCAAGTACATTCATTCAGTTGTCACCATTTGCCTGCCGTAGATTGAGTTTGAAATGGGATCATTAATGGTAGAAATGTGGGCTTGGTTTCCATTTGAAAATTTATTTACCAGCGATTTCTTAAATACATATATTTATTGCTTGATACCATACCCAAAAACTAAACCACGATCTACTCGTTTGAGACTAATTTTTTGGAAACAAAATACATAATCGACGTATAAATCTCCCTCTCCACAGAATTTCCTGAAAATTCCCAGACACGGAGAACACGTTGTTTATGTAAATTTTGCAAGTAATATTTTTGCCTTTAGTACAAATTAGAATACAGCTACACGCGAATTTAAATCTTGTTTTCAACTATATTTATTTCAATGTGGGGTTGTTTATTTGTGCCTTGCTGTTTTCGTGCGTGAGCATGGCATTCAAAATCATTGTCAGTGTCCCGTTTTAAGGGTCTATTCTCAGAGCCATGCAAGGGATTACATAACCCTACCCCACAATTATCTTTCCTTTTTAAAAAAGATTTATCACTTTTATTCACACTCGCTCAAGATACTTGTTCCATTATGTGCAGAATAAATACGTTCATACACTTCCAACTGGCAACCGATAAGATTGTGAGCTCAACTCTTTGTTTCTAATTGTTGATGTTCAGCTGAGCGCATTTTCATGCAGTTTTTATTGAATGAGACACAAACAGAAACCAAGCCAGCGTAGCATACCATGCAGCACAAAACAACTTGCTCAACATGATTAGCATTTATTCGTCTCAAAATTATGAAATAATTAATTCACTCAGCTCCCTATTTATAACGTATGCACTTTTCCATTCAAGTAAGCATCTGCAATAAATAAAGGCTTACCTCCTCACGCCAAGCCAAGTCAAACTTATTTTATGCTATCTCAAATCTCAAACTGTCTCGCTCCTGACAACTAAGACGATAGAAAGAAAGGAATGGTGTATGTATTTACACAAGGGATTTTTATAATTGCCATGTTTGTGGTGAAGTGAATGGTAAAGGGTACACACGTAAATTAAAACTAATAAGTGTACGTATAGCACCTCCCGACTGAGTTTCTATTCCCATTTACAAAGGACTCCTTTTAAAACTACTTTGCCAATGCATCCCTGCACATATACTTTCAAATTTATTTGCGAGTGTCCCATTGATTATAAACTTTTTAGATTATGCACGTAATACCTTAATATACACGTCTAATAGTGTAGTACATGCCAATAATATGGATAAACATCATGGGACATAAATAATTCACCCTGTGAAAAACAACTGAATAAGACAAACACCAAGCGTGAAAGATGTCACTCAATCATCCAATGTTATAAATGTGAAGAATGTTGAATACATTAATAATATTAAATGAATTGTCCTAGGCATTCGTGTGGAAATTTGAGTGACATTCTTTCCATCTAGACGTGAGAATTATTGGCTGGTCAGTTTACTACTTTTCTCAGCTCTGCTGACAAGTTTTTAGATCAAATAATGTAATTGATGTTATAGCTTTTAAATCATTCCCCAACATGAATAAATTCTAGAATTTAAAATAAATTCCACATGTTAAATTCATCCTTATCAGTTCTACCATTTAATCAAGATTCACAGCAAGCGCAGAATCTACTCTCCTGAATATTCATATACACCTTTTATGAAACAATTGTGACGCATAACTTTAGCACAATCAGCAAGTAACTGAAAATGATACTTACGAATCGAATGTCATTGTAAACCGCAAATCAATGCCAAGACAGGAACAACATTGAACTTGGACTTAAGACAATTTGCCTCGTCATTCTTTGTGTAGAATAATAAGCTCAAAACAAAAATCAATGCTAATTCACTTCCTCCTTTCCGATGGTGATGGGGAGTACGTGACTAACGCATCATAAATTTTGTCATTTAGAAAAGAAAATGAAGAGCAAAATGCGAATGCGAAGAGTTGCAAGGAATCCTTCCATTTGTTACGTACTAACAAGAATAGTTTAAGAGCGAGCAAAATAATATAATGAATTACACTTATATTCCAATTATAACGAAGTCTCATGAGCTTTCGTTGTAATTGCTTATTAATAGCAAAATACTTTAAGTCAAAGCAAATTTTATGGATGTGTGTGCTGTGTTCAACAACAAAGACTAACCACAACAAAACGATTGGGAAAAACGAATGAATGAAAAGCAAGGTCAGTTGCGTCCATCCGTGACAAATCACTTCCATTTCCATCTGGAAGGAAATGAATGGTAAATGACGGGAATGGGATAACGATACCAAAGATTATTGCCAGCAAGAGATGAAGCTAATTGACTTGAGTACACGAAAAGCTAAACCTACCTATTCAATATTCTTCTTTAGCCAAAAGGCAAATAAATGGATAATAATACGACTTAAGTTATGTGTACATACACCTTTCAAGTAGAATGACGCATATTTTGTTTGTAGGTCTTAGTTAAGCCATCTCAAAATTTTGGATGAAGAGTCTTTTGTAACGTGTCCAGTGACATTGAAACCAGTTACAAATGGGTAAAGGCAATAAAAGTGCGGAAGTAAAGTGGTCTGGTCTGGCTTCGTCTGGTTATTCAATGTGCACAGGTAGCAATGTAATGTACCTATGTTTGGTGACGGACGGATGATGATGGTAGGATACGGAAGTGCTTTAAGAAACGACAAAAAACAGGAGACTTCTCAATCTCAACTGTCCACTGATACAATGGCTTGAAAATATTAATTTGCGCGTGTCTATTTCACAGCATGCGGACATCTACAGAATATTTCAATATAAAACTAAAACTGATGACTTATTTCAAAGAAAATCAATGACCGTAAGTAAGTAAATAGAGCAGATGGGACCATCATCAGTTCACAACGATAAAAACCTTTTCTGCTCTTCTCTCCTAAACATTCTTTTCAAACCATAATATATTAAAACAGCAAAGTCAAGTCAGAATCTATCAAAGAAGCAATGAGTCAAAGTCAAGCTGTATCATTTCTAAGGAATCCTTCTTGTAAGGATAAAATTCTATTCACGTTCGTGTACTATGAGTAAGTGAAGGTATGTACCTATTATATGTTTGTAAGTTTATATGTAAGGATCAAAGAAAAGAAGTTGTTGATGCTTGCGATATATTTCACATGTGTGTAATGAATAGCGTAACGGTACAACGAGTAGACGGCGACCTTGAGCAAGGTCGCTTTGCACAACGTTGGCTTTAACACAGCTGCTGCAGCTTGTCTTTTATACATTCATCCATTTTCTGTACTTTATCAAACTTAAACGTTCTTCTGCGATTTAAAAAACTTAAGGCACTTTTGCTTCGTAATAGGTAAATGACATTCTAGTCTAGAATAAATATAACTATATCAAAAATCGACTTATAAAAAGTCGATCTCAACTTGTGCCCTTATTGACATTAAAGCAATGGTCACTGATTTTTTGTCAAAAATTGATGATTCCATTAAACTAAGCCTTCTAAAGTTTGACACGCGGCCATGCACACTATTTGATTAGCCGGCCGGCAGACCCGTAGGCAAAATGCTTTATGACCTAATCCAATCAGTGATGTTTGATTTGATGACGAGTTGATGCTGAAGCTGACCTAAAAGAGGGCCCTGACGTTAATTAATCCAATCATCATTATTCACCATATGAACCGCTCTGTTTGTCTTATACAACTAGCCTAGCCTCTTCATCTTCACTGTTTTTCAACCTCACCTTTCCCATAAAATGCAAATAAAATAGCTCCACCATTTTTCTTAATCTCAATGCTCTTTATGTCATCAACACATGGATTTTAGATGAGCTGTATTCCATCACGAGTCACAGGAAACGCACGTTTAAAATGGAAATGATGTGATTGTGGTGTGATTGGCACGCACGTTTATTGAATCAGTGAAATATATCACATAACTTTGGAGGAAACTGCATAGTAGTCATCCATAATATAACCGCATGTAAGAAACGGTATTTCCCATCAGTTGCAAGGACAGTAATGCAATTTACAACTTTTATGTGCGCAACTACACATGTGTACATGAGTATTGACTGCAAAAACGTTTTGATGGTGTGATTTCATTGATTTATTAATTAGCTGGATTTCCACTTCACTAAATTCTTGAGTCTGTCCATCCCACCCAAAAAATTTAACAGGAAAGGAAAATTATTGTTATTGATAGTGAGTTTGTTGAAAATATTTAATATCCAAGCGGCTCGTAAAATTGAAAGTTTTTCGACAAGATTTTTCACACGTTTATGACATCTTGACGTTCTTTCGGTGTTGTTTGCTACTTTTTACGCTCAGTTTTTAATGTGCTAACATACGAGGTGTAATTCTTTTCTTCTTTTCATGAAGTTGGTTTGGTGCTAATAAGATAAGATGGCTAGTGACAAAAGTAATGCGTGCAGAAGTAAGGTTATAGTTCCTTGTGTCGATGTCCATGCCCAGAAAAAAAACTAATGCATTTTAAACACATCGATGACCCTTAAAGCGTGCGTACATGAAAGGAAAGAATACACACAAAGAATCATAAACAGTCATAACTGATTTATGACAAGGTGTTCAATTTTTCTCACGAAATTCGATTTACAATAAAGAAATGGAAAATCAAAACAGTATGACAAGGTCAATCTTTATGCTAGATACTTGATTTCATTTTCATGCTCCTTAATACGCACATGAATACATGAATACTAAAAAGATTTATAAGGGATTCAATGGTACATGGTAAACATAATCTTTTTTTAGGAAATTTTCTCGTGTTAAATTTTCGTTGTTTAATTCTCAAGAAAATTTTGGAAACTAGAACACCAATTCTCAAAAAATGTGCATCTATTTATGAATTCAAATGTAAGTGCATATTTACTCCAAAAGCG
Source organism: Orchesella cincta (assembly GCA_001718145.1). NCBI lineage: Eukaryota > Metazoa > Arthropoda > Collembola > Entomobryomorpha > Orchesellidae > Orchesella > Orchesella cincta. The sequence goes on from LJIJ01000008.1 coordinate 195,497, forward strand.
GAAAGTAAAATAATACAAGTAAAAAAATAAGTAATTTATAATGGCTTCTGTTTAGTTTCTTTGATATCCTGCCGTGTTTAACTGCAACTGCACCAAAGTCAACCTTTGTGAACTTTGAAGCATGAAAACGAAACGTGAAAAGGTGCCGACTTCCACCTTGACACATTATTACGATAATGCTCTTCCATTTTTGAATAGAAATGATAGTGGCTTTATGATATATGCCCACATCAAGTGCAGTTTTATGCTTTTACGAGAATAAAAGTCAAAGTGGTTGTGCCGTGCACAATTGTAAGATCGGATGGCATTCAACTATTTTGTCAGTATAACAAACAATCATATTATTGTAGAAGGAGTCATTCTGTAAAAAGATAATCTTGATCTATATCTTTAATGAATATAGTGAATAGCCATGTTATGTTGATGCCATTGATTGACTCACGAAACTACTTGAATGCAGTAAAAACGGGTGCAATTTGTATGTAAAGTAGCTAAAATTCACCAGGATCAGCACCTTAAATTCTTGCCTAAAAATAGTTACATGCTCGCTCATACCCACTTGTACAAGAAACAAAGGGGACATTTTTGCACGACAAATGTTAATTAGGAATTCGATTAAGCACAACACAGCCAAGCCTTGTCACTCAAACCAAGTCTTTTTGCTAAACATTTAACTTCAAGATTGATTTTCCTCCTAAACTAGCTTTTATAGCTTTGCTTAAACGCTTTAGGAATGTTGTTAACACGAACCTACCACTTTACATTGGAATGGATGCAAAAGTTTGTAATAAAATCTATCGAACTAGTAGTTGACATTGACGCTGATTGTATGTCTGGATATCAGCAATAAAAAATTGTCACCAGTGATCAGACCAACTCTTTAGCATCATGTCGAAACGTGAACTAAAAATTATTGGAAAGCTATAAAACTTGAATTGACATAATTTACGCAGTACGGAGCTAACATTCTATCAATTTAAGATCAGCATTGGCATTACCCATTGACTATACATTCGCAGCTATTTTATTATCCAAAAAATGAAAAAGATAAATCTATTCCCTATTTCTGCATTTTGATTTTAAACTGAGATTCAAAACGTTTTCTGAATTCTGAACTTCTAAAACAACTCTCATTATTATCATTACCAAAATCTCGAAAATATTTGAGTTTTATGCTCAAAAAGGTATTATATACTTCGTCACTTTGTCGAAAGAGGATCGTAACACAGCAGCCATGCAATCATTTCTTGCTATCATCTCATCATCGTCATCCTCACATGATGATCATCCCTCGCAAAAAATCACTCTCATTCATCACCACTTGCAATTTTGCAAAACTGCACGCATGACTGCCCCCCACATTGAGTTTGAGTTGAGTACCTTATTGACATAAACTTGAAGTGTTATAATGGAAGATGGAGACAGTGCAATCCATGTTATTTATTTCTTTCCCAAGTACCTGTTGAAATTCAACCCGAAGGAAAGTGAAATCCCCCAAGAAAGAGCAAAAAATATCACATCACATAGCGATTGCTATTGCAAACCAGTTGATAATGCAAAGCAATGCAGGAAGAACCTTGAGAGACGACGTGCAAAGCCTAAATAGGTCATGGCCTAATTGTTGTAGTTGTAATGTAATGCATTATGACTCTGTGATATCATCACAATGCAAAGTACATTGCTATACTTGGTTTGGTGCTCTATTCATCCAAGTCAAGTCACAAGAACCCACAAGAACGTTACATTAGATATTAGTAATCCCATAAAAAGGGCTATTCTCGCTGGTGTTGGATCGACTTGTCTTGTAATGCAAGTTTGGTTTGGTTTGATGGTGCGGCGAATGAGTGCGTTATGTGTAACTTGCAAAAAGGTGTTCTAACACCAATACATTTGTATGGATGATGCTTCCTACTTCATTTCAAGATTGAAAATAACATTTTATACAGCTCATACCATTTTCCTCAATGTTGGGTATTGGATTTTACAACCATAATGGTATACATGCATCTTTAGGTTACATTGTATTATTCATTGCTGAACGTTGCTACTCAAGTATCTCTACACTAAAGACGATTTCAATACTGCAAATTATGAGCACAATATCAGTTTTCTGCAATTTTTCTTTCAAGGTCCTCAGCATCATCCTCCTTGATTTTGATGTTGTACATAGGTATGATATAATGAGCATAATAGTCGAAAAACTCTTTTTTCTGAGATAAAACCAGATTTAAAGAGATTTTTACCCTCGATTACGTTACTGTATTATGATGCTATTTTTAAATGCTTGGATGATGCAACTATCTCTGTAATATTCCATCTTTCTCACGATGTTAGGCTATTGTGTGAAAAATATGTATGATTTGAGTTCCTCTCACTACGAAACTTCACAAGAAGGATACCTGCTACTTAAATTAATATTTAAAATATAATCGGTATAAATTTCACCGTCATAATCATGCAATAAAACTTTTTGCAAAAATCTATCTTTCGACTTTGCATGAATGAAAGATAATTATTTATTCATGATGCAAGTATTTAGCATAAATGGCACTTGAAGGTTCATCCGTGTTTAAGCCTAAAATTATGCGGATGAAGCACTCACATTTTTTTTTGCAAAAAAAAATTCTTGTGATTGTGAATGTCACGTTCGTTCAAATCAAAGCTAATCTTCCATGAACCGGACTTGAGCGTCATTTCACAACCACACGACTGGAGTCCTGGAAAAACCATTAGTCATAAAAGCCGTCAGCCCCATATAGAGAATAATTTACAACAATGTTAATATCATCTATTGCCCATAAATATGTTGGCCTTTTTTGTGAGCAGCGGACCAGACAAACCTGCCATTTTTTGTGAGACTAACAGTAACTGTAATTGATGAAAATTGCTTTAATGACTTGAGTTATGAAACTAAATCTTCACCATAAAACAACCCTGTTGCTACCTGTTATAAAGCTGTTTATATGCAGATGTTCTAGCAGTCTGGGTTGCTTCCAAGCAAGCAACAATAATAATTATGTCCCCAGAAAACCGTCCTTTTTGGCGAGTATCAATGTTTTTCTTGGAATTATAAGCGGCTACACAATGACAAATATGAAAATCATGTAGATGGGCAATCTCTGATGTGAAGCGATGACGATAATGTGATGGCATTCCCATGAATTTCAAGTGCAAACCAATGTCTTTTTCCACCACTACAAATAATAACATGCTTATTCCAAAAAAGAAGCGTTTTGTTACTTATTTTTAGCGTGAAATCACGTAAAGTTAATAAAAACGACCTGACCATATCAGATGATCGCTAACTAAGAAGCAAAATGCGCTATAAAGTTAATAAGCAAAGACAAACATTGCATATTATTAAGATTTTTTTTCGCTAATAATATAATAAATAAGGATGTGTGTACTCCTGGTGACTGACTATGTACATATTTCACATGCATATGAATTCATCAACAGTAACACTATTTGAGAGTTGATATAAAACTTACCAAGAATTGCAGATCCAACGAAGAGACTCAAGGTAACGCTTGTGAAGGTTGTGAATCTCTGCAAAAATTTATACACACAAATGTTCAGTATTCAAAATGACATAAAAGTTGTTTGGCAAATTTATCCTTTGGCAGCGGCAGCATAACAGCTACTTACTACTGCAGCAATTATATTTTCTTCTAGTAGAGTATGGCAGCGGCCACACTGAAACATTTTCCCATTTTATTTATACCAAACAACCAAAGCCAAGCCATCATATCACAGTTATTTTTTTGCATAAATGAAAAACTTGGGATGCAAAGTATATCTTGATTTCATTTTTCAGCATTTACTAAACAACAACAACATGTCTGTACTATGCTGTTCAAGCAGCAGCTTGGTTTTTGGTTCTCAAGCATCAATATCGACTCGTGTGGAGTGCATGCATCTACGCGAGGAGACTGCATCAATGATAATGTCTAATTTAATTGGCATCATCCACTCCACAACAACGTCCACATCCACCTCAAGTTGGAATGCAAAGGGCCATGGAAAAACTCACATGACACATGCCGTCCCATGAACAACTAGCAGAGTTGCTTTTCTTCAGAGAGAATCCAACCCAAAGCCAAGCAACCTAACCCTTTGATAATTTTCGCATAATATAATGCATCTTAGTTTTGCTGGGCTTTTGATTTGAGGGAATGTGTAATGTGAACTTGAGAATAGTACAATTATGGTATCAAGTGCAATTAAGAATCTCATAAAAATGGAATATACATACTGCAGCCGCTTTGTTGGCTTCAAGAGCATGAATATTACGTTGTTTATCAGCAGGATTTCTTGAGGGGAATGGCTTTGGCTTATCATATGGTTTTATGGTAATAAAATAAAAGGCTATAATTAATCATTATATTATATTTGTCAGCTTGACTTACCTCCTTGCGAACACCTGGAAAGATTATGATGAACGCTGTAAATAGAGTAAAGAAGACGACGTATAGGGTGATGGTGGGCACGTCACCGGTGACGGGCGTCCGATTACTGTAACTGTAGAGTGTCGGCCGCCATCGGTGCGGAAGGCATCGAACCAGCCCCTCATCGTAGGCCAACCTTCCGGAGAAGAAGAAATGTCCAACGACCGTCGTCACCTCTACCTGCATATTTATAAAAATGAAAATAATTTAAATTAGGTGGAAAACTTGAAGGGAATCGAAATACAAAACACTTCACATTCAAACGTTCTTCTCTTCACATTTCTTCACACGATATGGTTGAGAGTTCGATGTTCGATTGGCTCTCAAACTGACTTTCATATAAAGTGCATCCAATTACTTTTCACTTTGTAACATTTTGCTAATCAGCTCCCCAAACAGATAATAATTACTGGGTTGTCTCTTGTCTCTTAGCGTTTAATGTGGCTCGTAAATCATTAAATGATTTTTTTCTGTGACCTGAAGGTACTTTTGCGCTCTATCAAAACCATAAAATATGAACGTTTTGTATCTCTTTGAGTAATGACTCGTATACCTAACTAGCATTAGCAATATTACAATCATCATCATCAACTGTCACCGTTGGATAGGATGCTAGCATCATCTTATTGTCAATTGATTCCTGGGACAGATTGATTTATCAAGCAAAAGTCAAGCCAGTTGGTTTAGCAAGAAAGAATGGATTCTCTTTAGAAAAAACTGAAGGACCTCCACACAGCCGAAGAGAAAGAGAGATGGAGACGATTATGCGACTGTCAACAACCGAATTGATGCATGCTAATCCGTATATGGTATGTTTTATTACTCAAGATTAACTGTGTTTGGCATCAAATGTCATTCGTTTGAGGAGATGCTTGGTTTCATAAATTTTGCTTTTGTAAATACACACACCAATCCAATCACGGGCCTTGTGATTTCCATTCATTGGGAACAATAGGAATGACATCCATTCTCGCATGATGCTAAAAATTCCATGTTTTTATTGTCACGTCAATTTCCACCGCAGAGAGGAACCTTATGGCCAAATAAATACCAACGAAATAATATCTTGTATCGGATTGGATTACAATGTGACTCATGACGTATGACATCTGATTGGGCATAAATATAGACATCTTTTCTGCGAACTACATGACAATCCTCTTGTCCTCATACAAATATAAATTGGACTGATTAGAATGGTAGATGAATATTAATTAGGTTGCGCAATCCTCAAAGATTTATTCACACAAATGAAGACGCGTTCTTATAATTCCCTTGTTTGTTGGTGACATTTACATTCATTCGAATGTACTTTTGTCTGCTCTTTGACATGCTGATGATGATATGCAAATGCAAACAAATACAAAAGACAAAAATCAGACAGGTGACGATGAAGCAGTTGATTCAATAGAAATATTAATCTTTTCTGATGAATGCTAGCTAGTAATCTTGTGAAGAGCTGTGGGCATATCAAGTCCCATTTTTGAATATATGTTGATGAAGCTATGCAGCATTGTCAATGCGAGTAATTTTCTTTAAAAAACTAAGCTTACCCTTTCAGCGTGTAATTATTATGTAACATAGTAGGCTTAAATGTTTAACCATATCATTTGTGAATTCAAACCATGTGAACTCTCTCATGCATAAACCAAAGTCAGACGGCCAGACGCTCGACTAACAAACATGTCTAATTCGAACGTCATACGTTCTAGAGTTGTATACCTAACAATCGCTACAATTTTATTTACCTACAACGTTGATATACTTATACGCTGCTAAATAACACAAGTAACAACGTCGAAGGGTAGCAAGTTAATGAGTACTTCATTTCAAGCTTAATTCCATTATTCTAGTGAGAAGGTAAGGTGTAAGGGAGCCAAGCCAGGGTTTATTTTGCCGAATGAAGTTGTTTAATCAACATAATATTACTTTTTGCTACACAGAGAACGAGTGTCATTGTTCAAATTTAATTGAAAATTATTCCCTATCCTCCAAAAAGTGCGTGCATAGACAAAGATATGAGATTCCCATGTAGCTATCAATAGTTGTTGGTTACATTTTCATCAATAATAATAATTGTTATCACAATGCTGACGACTGATGACAATGACACTCAACAAAAATTCTACAGAAAGAAGCGAAATGCTCAGAAGCCAAATTGAGTAAAGAATGGTAAACGAAAAGGATACCAAATTCCAAAACAATGCGACATTCTCCAATTTAAACTTTTGAATATATCCGAGTGGAACTTGAATGAATGCACCTGTTTTTGACATGACGCAACATATTGAGTGTTGTTCATCCCAGAAAAACAAACCAGAGTGTTAATAACAGTAAAATAGGTACTCCTTTTGTAAACTGCAACTCACGCAATCAACTCGAATTCACAGTAGCAAAAGGAAAGTAAAAGAAGACAAAAGGAGTCCTACCATTCCCAGCAGGATGAGCAAATACAAAAAAACGGTGCGTGCGTGCGAGAACAAGTAGTAAAAATGAATGTTTGATGTTTGCTAATGCAAATTCAATACAAGTTAGAAACAAACGATTTTCCTTTCTGTTAATTTGACTATGTCACAGTTAATGTCCATGCTTGTAAACTGAGGTGCTTGAAATAACAAAGATATAAAAGCTTGGAGCTTTTAAAGCAACAGATAAAGGACCTTGGAACTTGTCGAGTTGAAAAGGGAAGATTGAAAGGAAGAGGTCCAACATGATGTGGATGTTTGTTTGCTCTTAACACATTGTAATAGCTATTATCTTTCATTACAAGATCGATTGCGAGATGGAAGGAAGGATATGGCTATAATAGTTATTCCTGCCATATATAAATGTAATCATAATCATCTTCATCTTGTACATCTTCTCAAGAAGATGATCATGATTAATACAGATTACTATCCATCCGCTTGCATTCCTTCGTGTTGAGCTCGCATAGTTTTGTACTTTGAACATGCATCTTCCTTTCTCAAGGTGAGGCTCACTCATATTGATGACACTTAAGGGAAGAAGAAGATGTATTTTTTATTTAGTCTGCAGCCTCCTTTATTCTTGTCTTGTCAGCCAGTCAATATTTTATGTGGAGAGATACCTATCTGGCTCTACAACCTACGCACAGTTTTTGTCAAAGTCACAGAATGACTTGAATCTACACAGCAATGATAGAAATACCAACGTAGGTATAATTTACAAATTGTTGAAATGTTATTGCCTTAATGAGGCTAATAAGCTCTTTCTCAGAGTATTAGTTAGCACCTCGAAAATATGAGGTGTGTAAACTGTTCGTGTCACGTCTCTCCTCAAAACATTGTATGAGATCACTTGAGCACACACCTACACTCTTCTTCAGCCCTGCTAATAAAATTGGCGGCGGCTGTTGGGAGCCCTTCGTTACATCATAGATGTAATGTGTACCTATATAATTGAGTAGAGAGGTAACCAATTCTTATTTACGGGAACAGATTTTTACACGCACTCTCAAAACAGACAGCAGAATTGATCTACATGCTATGATATTCTTTAAAATATAAATGAAATGAATACCAGCGTAGTAGCTTATCATATCGTCAAAACTATAATATTCTCATTATTTCAATGATATGATGATGATCCCTTCAACAAACGTCCGTGCCATCATTACCAGTAAGAATAGGACCAAAATCAGAGGATGACACTCACGCAAAAATGCGCTCTTGTGGGAGGATTGATAGTCACGCCTACGCTGTCAGCAAGCAGCAGATCTTGTAAATAAATGTACTTTTGTGTAGTCTGCTCAATATTGTTCTACTCTCGGAGGAAAAGATGAAAAATGCACTGTCATTAATATTCCCAACAGCCCCAAATTACTCCTCACTTTGAAAAAGGTAAAATAATGTGAAGCTATTTCAGTAAAATATTACAAAACTTGGAAAAAATGAAGAAAATGAGTTCACCGGTAAAAGTGAGTGTGATATAATATTGCATAAGAGACACGGACTGATCGTGTCAGTTTTTAGTTATGTCATGAGACAAATTTCCGTTTGGGTACATAAAAGAACTTATAAGGGAATAATATTAGCCCATAATGTACCTATATATGCGGGACTAGCTGCCTAAAAAGACTTTTACGATGACATGTGTACCTGTCTAAAATGATTTAGTGCCTATGTGGGGGTTTCCTGAAATTGTTCTGCTTTTCTTTGCCAACAATTTTAGCAATATGACGTCATCAAGAAGAGATGTGGAAAACTCCAGTTTTCAAAAAAGAACAAATTGAGAGTTGCAGGGATTTATGCTATTTTAAGAATTATATTAAAAGTTTCAATTCTCGTTCCTCTGACTAACAAGTGTTTGCTAACATGCTTAAGTTTAGTGCTGACAACTTTTTCCCAAAAATAATTAAAATCATCAATAATTGATGGGTAAGTTAATCCATTGGTAGTTCGAAACTAAATCAATGAGATGGTTGTAAGGTTTTTCTCTAACAAGTAATTGTAAACTTACTGAAGAGCATCATATAATACTAATTAATAAAAACTATTATATATTAATATATTAAGTCGACGTTTAACGTAATATGTGAACTATAATCATCATGTTTGTGTTGTGTTTCAAACTGAGCAGCAATCTTTCTTTTTTTTTTTGCGAAATTCTTAAGGCAAAGGATTGACAGAACAAAGCCCTGTTTTGATCTCATACGTGTGCACTTAGAAATCGGCATAATGAGTCTTGCCGTTTAGCCATCGCCTACAACAATCTGTACAACGATGGTAGGCCATCATCATCATCATCAACGACAATGTTTTTGCTCTTCATACTTCACTGCACTAACTTGCACAACAAGTTGCATAATGAGCACAATTATACCACACACACAAAAATTTATGATCTTGGCTCAACCAACAAGCCCAACGCACGACGACAACATGCCAAACCAATACAACACTGGCCCAATTAATACCGGCATCAGCTCACCAGCATATATGTCTACTAATTGCCGAGTGTGCAAGTAATCCCATTGCGAAGATGCATTCTAACATTTCACCTCTCCATTTCATTCATGACAATGTAGTAAACTATTTGTTGCGTATTGTAAACATAAAAGCTCCTTTTTACTCAATATGAGCTAATGACTGTAGCATGATTAATCTATATATTCTTACGCGTAATTAAATGAAATGCAATTTTTGTATTGACACTTCGATGCTATCTGCAACAACTATCTACTATGAAATTTGGTATTAAGTTTAAACCTCTGACAGATACCAAACTAAAAATTAGCTTATTAATTTCTCTATAGAAACCTGGTCTTGCTTGATTAGCTTTGATCTGGTTAAGATTACATTGCCTCAAGTGATTTATGTAAAGATTTAATACTTTTTGCTAATTGAAAATCAGCCGATCGAAAGTCTAGACCGAAAACTGGTTTAGTATCGAATTGACTTACACTATGGCACACGAAAATGTGTGGCACACTTCTGCCAAGATCCAACCACTAGGATTCAGATTATCCAGCACTTTCCTTCCGTATTCGGGCCCACGTTCCAAACAATTTTTTTTTTCCAGAAATTTAATCACAATTTATTCGTTGAGTATTTCACAATCACCGAAATACATTCACTGATACGTTTGATATCGTATCGTATCACAATCCCCAAAAAATTGGGTAACACGCACAACGCACACTCGACGAAAACGACAGGAAGATGAGTAATAGAACGATAGTATGAAATGAAGGTGTGTGCATAAGTTTACGCAAGCAGAGAAGAGGAACTCTGAGCGTTGCTTGCTTCTATGAACAAAGACAACATGGGCCCGGTACAACTTTATCCAAATCCAAACTACCAAAAATCCACATCCATTTGGCCAGAAGTTTGAGAGTGAGTGCAATAAGTGTCTGCTGATGAGGAACTGAGGATCACGACCAAAGAATCACTTGTAGTCATTTGGCAATGGTGACCCTCAAAAATCCACCTCAAAATCCCTCGTCAGTCTCATCCAAGGTCTCCTATCCTTATGCCATGCCTTTGCTGAGATGCTAACCCATCTACAATAGCAATAGCATTCATTCCTTATAGCAAATGCATAATATATTATGCTTATTTCGTCAACAGGTTATGCACACACATTTTGGCTAACATGGAGTGAAGAATGATATTGTGATATGATCACGAAAAGCATAATACTACAACGCAAAGCATATTACAAATGTGACTATTTTTTCAACAGGAACCAAACACCAAATCACGTTGCATATTACTTTTGCTATACATTCTTAGATAATGTCCATAGTTGTCCATACAAAGTTTGAGTCTTCTTTAGTACAGAACAGCACACACAATATCATATCTTCTATTGTTGTTGTTATATTTTACTATATGAATGGTATATGCCAACCCTTCCATCAAACAAAAAAGTGAGTTAGCCTTGAGTCTCCTTTAAGATGCGAACCCCGGGTCATTGGCTCTTCCGAGTTAGCCTTTCAACTTTTCAGTTCCTTCCTGATACCTCACTTTGCTTGTTGAAGCAAGCATGATCCAAACCAAACCATGATGTGTGTTACTTCATTTGTTTGTGATCTGCATCTGCATCATCCTCTTCTTAGCCTACGCGTAGCAGACCAGATCAGCCGCAGGTATGTATCAGATCAACATCTTCAACCCACACAATCCTTTTTGATATAATGAGGAAGAGCCCATTTATCTCAGGTATGCACCTATCTACACCAGCATGACTTGTGTACAGGAAGTGTTTTTTTGCTTCTTACCTGGAGAAAAAGGATGATGATTCACTGCCCAACATAGTTATTGCTTGGGTTGCCCATAAATTATTAACCATTTCGTGGTAACCTTACTCAATATTACTTTAATTTATTTTATTTATTGCTTATTGCTTTCATGCATTATTTTTTTACAACAATGACAATAACATCAACTGCATTTCCGATGAAAAATCATGAGGGTTCAACCAGGAAAACCAACAAAATTAAACTACCTCATTTCAAATTAACTCCTTCCAACCCACTCTACATGATTATTACCACGTAGAGTAGCTAGTTACCTTAACACAGAAAGCTGATGAGATGCGTCGGGTTAGTTTCAACGATGACGAAAATGTCTTCATCATCATCATCATGTCGATGTCCTAGACAGAAGTGTTTCTGCATCTAATTAGTTTTAACGTTTGTTACCAAATTACTCTCCAAACATTAAACAGCTCTATTTTGTAAGCAAGAAATCAGAATTGCTAATTCTCAAATTTCCCAACCCCCACCTTGTTATTTAGGCAAATATAGCAAGTTGAGTTGGTGAATTAGCAATCACTTATAATATTACAAACTGGTTCGCCAATTGGATTGCATATTGCACACCCAGTCTCTGCTCAACTCAATGTTACGATAAGTTTGCGAGATGTGAGATAACCAATCAGTTGGATTGCCCCTTTGCAAAACACTTTCCAGTCAGTGGTTTTACTGTGGCTTATTTATTTATATTATAAGGTGATGATTAGCAATGTCGGAGTGACCTTTGCAAAATACTAATAATAATCTAGTTTAAGCCATCAACAAAAACAACAGCATTTTTATGGTTGTAATAAACACACAAAGCAATTACCATTTTTTGAGAGCAATTAGAAGCAGGTTGTAAAATAAGGGGCATTTAGCAACAGTTTTGTTCTTGGAAGGAGGAGTAGAACTGTTTCCGTTCAGCCACTTTAAATCATTGGGTTTGCAAGGGTGAGACATTTATTCCCCTTTTAATTTTTAACTTCACGCCTACAATTAATACCTTTTTGTTTGAATATCAAACCAAATGTGTCAAGGAAAATATTCTTTTATGAGCGAATTTAGAAGCAGCAGCACTTTGCTCATTCAACTGATTGGATGGGAAGCTCATTGTCTTGTGTCGTGTGTATTTAATTATTTATTTGATTCCGTTTATGATAAGTATGATGATGACTACATTTCATATCCTTCCGATTGCTAATATCCGTTAATTTCAGCACATATTTATTACGCACTTTAAATCAAAGTAATGATGCGGAAATGTGGAGTAAATCGCCCACATTAATAAGTAGCCACTTCCTTCCTTCCGTAAACCAAAGACTCATGGATAATCATATCGATTAATAAATCTTGAGCCTGAGCTCTCGAACGTTACGCATGATTGAACACGTATGATAATATTGATTTTTTGCCCTGCAGCAAAACTGCCACTTTTGCATGTAATTGCTAATGGATTCAGATATCAGAAGGAGTAGCAGTCTCAAAAGCCATAAACACACCCAGGCGGAAATACCTTTGTCATAATTAGGTCTAATAAGAGTGCAAGTTGAGCAAAAACGTTCCATCATCCATATTGGTCAGCAGTAATAAGCAGCTATTCATCTCCATCCGCATCCATAACTATGATGGCTGCTGCTATGCTCATTATATTTGTCAGGAAGGCAGTCTCCAAACTGGTCAAGAAGCATTGTCTTTGGAATAGAATACAGAAGCACTATATGCGTAGACACAGCGTGCCATTATTTACGTGCAATTGTTTATGCAATCACGAGTCGTTAATTTTGGCCCACCTAGACCTTCATGAGTGGAAGCTCTAATAGCGGAAACTGTGCTTTGTAATCAGCCTAAGAGTTATGAGATTCAATAGAACGAAGGAAGATCGTGAGCCAGCAGTGGATGTGGAAGGAATGGCACAAACATTTTTTGTTGCCGGCTGATATATAAATCAACAATATAATAATAATATTATACTTCAATCTTAAAATCAAAGTTATAGACTGGCGCTTGCTTGATCTTGGTCAGCTTCAATTCAACTCGGCGCAGTTGCAATCAAGAAGTCTGTACACAATCTCTGAGCGTTGATGTTGCTCTGCTACCTGTTGCTGCGGTTTGCAAAATTGTGATGATAATGATAGGCAAAAAATCATGAGCGAGAACAAAGACGTCATTTTTCCTACCAATATGATTTACTGCAGAGTAGACACACGTGTGTTGTGAGCTGTGAGTGGAGTACCAATAAAAAACATGTAAAAATTATCTAGTCCGCAGATCAATCACAAAATTGCAATTTTTGTGGCTTAACTTTAAAAATCTAAACAGTTTTATGTTTTTCTTCATACGTCACTCAGACAGTAGCAATCCCAATCACAAGGTCTAGTTTGATTGGGAGTATTGCTGCTGTTGAACAATAAACTTTTGGTGAGGAAAGGGCCTGTTTCAACTGAAAACTTTCAAATAGGTACTTTAGATTAGAATGAACTTAACATATTAGTAGGTATAAAACACGCGTGTGAGAATGCATGTAATAAAAATTGGTGAAAATATTTTCCAATTTTGGATAATTGCGTGCATTATTAAACATGATTCCCTATTTATTCACAACTTGATACACAATTAGTTTGCTAAATTTTAATTGGAAAATTTATCTCCAAAAGCTGTTGCCGTTAAAATCAAACAAATTTTTCAGGCTAGTGTCACCTCCTCTATAATATGATGATAATGTGTTAATTTGAGGCTATAAAATTTAATGGGAAAGGCAAAGCATCATGTTATCATCAGCTTATAAAATCTGAGTAAAAAACACCCATAATCACAATCAGTTAATGAGAGCCCATTGCGAATCAATCTTGCACCCACCCTTAACTTAAGTATATTATAGTGTCCAAAAGTCCTTCTTGACATACAACAACCTTCATGATCAAAATGACCATAGCTTTTTATCGGAATCCACGTCAAAGCCAACCAAAGGTATTTACCATTCCACAGCATTTAAATCATAATTTTTGTATTTGCAGCAGTGACATTTGTCGTATGTTATTAAAGAAAGATGATGATGATTTGGGGTTGGACAAACTTGGACTCGCGTTTGCGACTCTTTTGCATAAAGTGTGGATGAGTGACGTTGAGGGGCATACGAATTATGCTTGAAAGTCGCAAAGCGTGTAAACTATCTTAATAACTGGCTATTATCACATTAAATGCATTTATGTGATTTTCTGTAAAAAAAAACGTCCAAATCAAGCAACGCTACCTTCACGGTACGTAAATCCAGGTGCATAATGATAACATTGTTACAGGATCCTTGCTGTCAACTCAAATCCCATGATGATCATGTTTATGTGGATTTACTTGGGTGCAAATAGCAAAGGAAATTTTTTTTATTGAAAATTTTAAACTGGTCATTTTGACAAGAATTATTTTGAGAATCAGAATAATGAAGGCGACCAAGACCAACCAAGAGCAGACGTATCATTTACACGATTATTCAAAAGACATTGAGGCTAAATTGGCTGGAAAAGTTAGTTGACTGCGTATAAGACGATAATTACGTAATGACATAACAGTGCGTAATTCATCATCTTCTACTGACTTGGCACGGTGTGCCAGTGCCATGTCAAAATCATACTTATTCCTTTATCGCAGTTTCAGTCATATAAATTAATGTCAAACCTAATTTTCATAATGAAAGACCGCCATGTTCTCTCAGTTGGCGATTATGCATCAACAAAAGAAAAAAAATCATTGTGTTGTTCAACATTGGAACAATAATTACAAGAAACGTTGATTCCTTGATTACACTTGGATTGGAAAAATGGAATTGATTGAGTGAAGCCAACAAGTCCACGTGCAATTCCCATGTTACAACAATAAATGCAATAATAGAGATCCAAGGTTGTAGCAACACATAATGAACTCTTATCACTCTTTTATTGCCTTAATCTATTCGTAATAAGAAATTTGAGCGAAAGATTTCCAAACACATAAGCCCGATTGACCAAAGACACATCAAGTCAAACCAAGCCAAACTGTTCTTTAAAAATGTGTAACATAACATTGTCAGTTGAGAAAGGGGAAAAAATGGATAAACCCAACCGCATAATTGTGTGATTTGCATATAGTTCATTTGAGCTTCATTGCGACAAAAACTATTTCACTCGTTTTTTTTTTGCGAAAACCTCCACGATCTCTCGTAAACATGATCACTTTTTCGCTTAAAATGGTGCAAATGACCGTATAGCAGAGAGGTGTTACGTAACAGACTCAAAACCAAGTTGAACACATATACCTACGCCTTTTTACATCTTCTTGAACAAGTGCTCAATTATTGTTACATCAAACATAGCATGAAATGCAACGCAATGCAGTGGCCAGTGACTTAGGACAGAGATGTGATGAAGAGATGCGTTAAGATGAGAGTGAGTGTGAACGCAATAAAACAGGATAATGGATGAACTGCATCTTTTCATTTCAGTGACTACCGAGGCGAGGCGAGAACCACTGCAGTGTAGCAATCAAGGTTTAGAGCAACTTTGAGAGTGTGATTTGTTGTGATTGTGATGTCAGCTTCACAATACGTACTATCGCTCATAAGCATGGAAAATGAATGAATGAATGAATCAGGGACTTACTTAATTTAACGAATTTCTGTTCGCTCACCACACCAAACCAAACCACGAGTTGCATTGAAAAAATGTTCTTTGCAAAAAAAATTTGGTTTTTATGGAATTGCATTTCTGATTTCTTTGAACATTCCACGCAATTTGCATTCACTTTTTTGCAATGCTAAGTCCACTTTAAAGCTACTTAAAAATGCAGATTGGATTGGATTGCAGTAGTGGCGAGATTCTAGTACCAACCAGCTAATTACGAAAGTGATTTACAACAAAAATTTACAAACTTTGTATTGTATGTGTGTGTGAGAGAGAGAGATGAAATCAACTGAAAAAATTGCATCGTAATTTCAGAATCTCCACCTGCAAAATTTTGTATGAAATTTTCCTGTTTCGCCCTCCTGAATTTAGTAAGAGTTGTACACGTGCAAAGATTCGAATTCGAAGCATGGGTTAAGTTAAATGTACATAAATCATGCTTCATTCTTCTTCTCAGCTGCACGCGTGTCGGCAAGCCAAAGCCACGCCAAGTCTGATGTTTTGCAACAAAGATGAACAATGGGGATGCTGATTGTGACAATGATGATGTCAATTGCTACAACGCAACTTCCAAATCTTTTATCTCACTCGAGTGTCCATCTATCGAGGAACAGGATAGGCAGGACGGGACAAAGTAAGAGCATTAAAAAAAACTAAAGGTCACTTCCTGATCTGGCAGCTATTTCATTATAGGTAATTGGATTGTCTTGCCAAAGCTACATATTCTGCGAGGAAATCATTTGCATTTTATTATCGTGGTTCCTTTGTGAATCTACTTATTACATAAAATAAATACTTCATGCATAAATGCATTAGCTACTAGAACTCAGCCAGCTCCTTCTGCTAATTTTAACGAGTCATATTATGTTAAATTTATTGATTTTGTCGTATCGCTGTTAAAGCAATCTGACCTAAAAACGTTGTGAGTGAAATGAATAGAGGCCAAGGATGACCCGAAAATATTGCTGCATTACTTCATCCTTCCGTGATGAATGTGGATGCAGTCAGAAAACTATAAAAAAGACGATTTTTACTGGTTATATCTCACTAGACGTATCATAGACCAGCTTTCCTCTGAAGAATGACACAAGCTTCGAATTTAGCATAATTCTATGAATTTGTAAGCACCTAGTCGAGTGAAGGGTGCACTCCCACCAACACGTTCTACAACGTTTGCCGTTTGAGCCTTGCGACATCTCATCATAACAATGATGATGATAATATTGTTGAATCATAAAAAAGTATTGATTTATGGAGGACCTGAGTAGCAACCTAACATTTCTTTACTTCGATTGAAGTAAAGTGGTAGCTCATAAAATAATCCCTTTGATATTTGCATTTTTTGACGGAAAATGTTGATTTGTGAGCAGAGCTGGGATGAAGATGTGCATTCTTATGGCACTATTACAATCACCATTAACCAAACAATGTGATATTTCCACTTGATCAAAGCTTCACCGCAAAAGCATCCTCTAAAACTCGTAAAAGTTTATACGAAAACGAATAAAAGTACCACTTTGAAATTTCAATGGGTTCAAAAAAAAGTCACAACAAAAATGATGAGTTGTGTTGTTGTTGTTTGTTACAAATTCGAAAAAAACGTCAAGTTTTTTTTTGATAGCGTGACAAAACCGGTGGTGGAGATGTTGTGCTGGCTGCCAACACATCCATTAAAAAATCGTTACAATCCCCAACTAATAAAATTAGATGAACTATTTACGATAAATTACAAACATTGCGTTTTTTATTACCCCTAATTTGGCACATGACTTATTATTACATTTTTGTGCATATGAGCATAATATCACACACTATTTTTTTTAAAACGTGCTAACTTCCATCATTCATCCTCTTTTCATTTCATCAAGACAAAAAAAATCACATGCTAATTTTTTATCGAACAAAATGGTTCAGTGTGTGGGGCAGAGCTTTAATGCTTCCTTCCCCCTATATAATTGTTGCATGCGCATGCACTGCAACACAATGCAACAGCTTGCGATAACGTTACTCAAAGTCTTTAGCACTTTTGACTTTAAATCCTTGTGATTTTGATCGCCACATGTAAAACACAGGTTGATGTTAATAGTTGAATGCACAATCGACAATGCGTTTGGCAAACCAGTTGTTTCTTCAATGGGATCGAATTGAAATATGATATATGATATTATAGTTGGAATCGATGTTTTTCCCCCTATAAAAAATTCTCATATCTCCCATAAACTACGTAAGTAGTTCAATATGCATGGGAAAACTTACTGTTTTGACGACGACGATGTCGACGGCGATAGAGAGTCATATGGTGCCACATACTATAATCACAATCACAATCATCAATGCCGCTTTCATCAGATATTAACAAAGTTGTGTTTGCTTTGATGTGCTAGATTTCGAGAGACGGAAACAATTGTGAATTTATGTTAGCATGGCATGCCGCTACAGCTATCAAATAGTATTATGGCTTTGCACACAAGAACATGATAATTTAGAACAGAAGAATTGCACTCTACTCCACTATCAAAAAATTTTCTTAAACGGTCAATGGTAATAAGTTGGAGTAATAATGGGACACACGCACATTTTTATATCAAAACAGGATTATTTTTAGAATATCTAGAACAAGATTCTACTGTCCCAACATCAGAGTTCCTTAGATTATTGAAACAAAGCAAGTGGTGATGAGGACGACTCGCCGCGAGTACGGCCAAGTTCACATAATAACACATGTTGTGATTACTCCTGTTTCCGGATTTTTCTGTCATTTTTCACTTCACGCAACTAACATGACAGGGATTTATTATAGGGAGAAAAGGTTGCAACAAAAACTATTATTAATTGAATCTTGATTCCAAGTTCCTCTTTTGTACGGTAGGTCTATATATTTGCATGTAAAAAGTTGTTTCTGGATTGACTGCTGTTTTCTTGACACCATTTCCATTCTAACGACCTACGCACACGGCAAACTTTATTATGCAGCCTTTTAGCCAAGCTGATCGGATAGTGTGTCACTCATTCACTTTCATTAAGTTAACAATTCACAAAATATTTTTAAAATCGAAAGTGATTCCTTAAAATTAAAATAGATAAAAATGGCCAAATTCAGACTGTGGTACCATGCCGGCTGAGGCTGACTCATTCAGGACGATTTGAAGATTGAAAATTCTTAGGCAAATGAAAGTAAGTGTTCATTGGAAAATTATCATATTCTCCGATTACATTTTACCTTTGTTCATCAAATAATGCATAATATGATATGATATGCATAATCAGTAAATTTCATGCATGCATCCCTTCGTTCGTTCGTTCGCGTATAATATTATCCCGTTCTACATAATTTGCATGCCTAAATAAGACTAGACCAATTCTCAGCACTACTCCACCGCCAGACTTTGACTAAGGAATGATAAATGCAAAACGCTTGTCATCTTCAGGGAAATTGTTAAATGTATCCCCGTAATAAAAACTGTTGGTGCTGAGATGAAAAAGGGAGACAGACGGCAACAATGATATCTGAAATGATTAACTGTCTCCAAATTCAAATCAATAGAGCCAAATATGGATGTGTAAAGTGAAGGCATGCATGTAGAATGCAGACTTATCACTTATGCATTTTGTACGTACACACAACTGACTTCAATTCACCATCATCATCGTCACACAACACCAAACCAAAGCATTTGAGACATGCGACATAATATTATTTTCTTTCTCCGCTTGAACAAAATACACTCATGTGTTTGTAATTAAGCCATCTCTTAAGTTGAGAGGAGAAATCCATTGTTTTTATGAGAACAAAAAAAATTGGTACTTTAACAATGTTGTGTATCTTTCCATTACAGCCGCATTTTTGCCGTTAGTTACATCATATCATCATCATCGATAAGATGTTGTTTGGGTGTGCATGTTTTCACATTAGGCTTACTTAACAATAATCATCACGAGTGATTCTGTCCTCATCCTCATGCATGATCCTCAGCGTTAGCCCCATAATCAGAATAAATTACTTTCATTATCATCATCAAACCTGTGGACTAACATTAGCAAGTGAGGCAGAACTATTTTCTTAAGTGATATGCCACTCTCACGTTCTATCTTGCAATCATTCACTTTGGGAATTACCTATGGTCATCTCATCTTCGAAAGACAAAAGCAAATTTGTGCTAAAGTAAAAGGGACATAAACGGAATACTTGAACAAGTTGTTGAAAATGACAGTTGGGCTAATACACCGCTTGAGCTGGGCTTGAGGAGTGCATATCATTTCATATACGAATTTTTTTGCAAATATATGTATAATATCATGTATTACGCACATACCTAATGGATGGGTTGAAACTGATATACCTATAGAGCATCATAATATGCAGCGTTGCATTACAAACAAATTGTTCACTCTATTATGCCATTATATTATTGCAGGATTGAAAAAAGAATTTTGGGATTGCATTGCACAGGCGTAATAATTATGAAGAAACTCTCTCTTGTCCCATTCGCATCATCGCGTAGTCCTATTGATGACATTTTTCGTCGCCTCTACTACTACTACTCCTCATTCTTGTCATCTCTGTGAATGACGAGACCTCCTTCGGAAGACACCTTGCTGTGTAAGTCGTGTAGTAATCCTATAACACGTAACCAATTATGATGATGATTTTAGAGCTAGTCAACTCGTTCTTATGATGATCTAAATCCACAGTCAAGTCAGCATCAGCAGCACCCACAACGGGGTCTATTTACTTAAGGTTTTGTGAACAAAATGTTAAACATTTTGTTTACTAATGCGATCATCTACAATGTTGAGAATGTTCTACATGAAACAGCAAGACAAGCCAAGACAGAATATTATGGTTGGGACTTTTGGTCTTCACATCTTTCAAAGTTCCTCTTCCGTGGTGTGGTGATGGTATCATCATCATCATCATTCAAAACCAGCTAGAACATATATACCCATCCCTATTCCAAACCAATCACCTATACCTAACCACTTACCTAAAAAAACGCTGATAATCTTCATTATACAGCGCTTCAGAGTCAAACTTCTTTCATTGAATACATTTAAAATTACATATTATCGTATCTAAATAATTTTTTGATATATAAAACACAGAAGTAGGGCTTCTTAGTAAACATTACAGTAGCCGAATGCCAAATTTGTACCTTTTTCGTAGTTAGTATCGTTTATGTAAACAAAAATTTATTGCTGTCATTTCATGATTATGCACGCACAGTCAGTTTGGTCTCCTGGCCATTGTTAATTCTGCATGCCTGCTGCTGATAAATGGCTATGCAGTCATGAAATGGCACACATTATGGTTCGTATTTCCCACAGTAATAATCTCTTTCGCATTTATCCAGCGCAGGTGCAAGGCGTTTGATCTTAATTTATTTAAACTAAAATGCGTAATATATACACAAACACATGCAACAGGTAATAATTTAAGTTTGGCAATTTTTCGAAGATAATAATTACCAATTTCCCATTTAGGGATTTCAGCCAAAGTTCTCGACTCTTACTCCAAGTGAAGTAATAATATCTCAATTTTCAATGATGATCTAATGTATTTTAAAAATTTTAAAATGCCGGTGGCACACACACCACCACACGGTTATATATTTTTATGCGTAATGGAGATTACTCTCTCCCTTTTGATTCTTTAAACAGGATGAGTTTGTAAATTAACTTGTGTAATACAGCGATTGTGCTAATTTTTGTACACTAGCAGAATAATTCAAAAGACAAATATTATGCTGAACCGCAAATTTTAATTGATTTTTATCTCAACCAAGTTAAAATGAAGGGGTAATGGAAAGGAAGTGGATAATTGCCCTGGGTGTGTTTTGCTATATTGCCTATTGACTCATACCCTCACGATGTTGGTGGTCTGGCCTGGTCTCTTTAAGATGATCATCTTTGTTTGTACACCACATTATCATGATCAGTGCGTAAGTAAAGTGTGTATATTGAAATTAAATTAATTTTTCTCAAACTCATGTTATGTTCAACATGAAATGAATGAGTAAAACAATCATGCCTATTTATGAATGTACATTATTATGTACGTGCATATTGCAATATATTTATAGGGAACAATTACTAAAAAAAAATTATATACACACTCTGCCAGTAATACATACTAATGGATGAAGCATGTCACCTTTCATCGTCACATCATACACAGGTAAACAACGGGATGGAAATGTGTGCCTATTTCTAAACGACTCGCATATGCACATTTACACTCGTTGGTGAACGGTCGGCGCAGTAGAACTTGGTCTCCATACAAATGAGACCAAAATACACATCACAACTTTGTTTGTTGTCGACCATAAAAATATACACCTTACCTTTTCTTGTGTACCTGTCTACTACCCATATTAAGTATTTATGCACTATTATGCAATTGTTCATGTTGAGGTAGAGCTATAATACATTGCCTCTCCATTATTGCACACAGCGACATATGTCGTCTCGGTCGCCGTATTTGAAATACTCTTGTCGTAGTATGACATCCGCTGCTACCCGAGACATATCAACAACATCTTGTATAACAAATTGGGGGAATGCTACTGTTTTTCTAATTTCCATTCAATAAAAATCCCACTTTGTAAATTTACAATGGGAACAGTGTGTCTCCTGCATATGAATCGGGGGACTTTCATAATAACATGCCTATTTTTATGTATGTAAATGTGAGTCGTTCATTTTGATGTGGTAACAACAAATCAAGCTGAACGCGAACCAATTGTTGGATTTGAATTGAACAATGGACAACATCGGACAAGTGTGTAGTAAATATAAGAAGCCAAAGCGGTCCTATTTCTATGCGGCAGCTCAAAAAAGCATTCTTTTCTTTCATATCATATCATGCAGGTAAATGGATATTGACAGTCCTGCTTTTCATAAAGTGACACTATGTTCAAATACTTGAGTTATAAGGGATACAAAACCAATCTGGTGTTGGCTATCAAGTAGCATTGCATATTAGCTCTGCATTATATATATCATATCACATTAGTTAAGAAAGATTATTACATAACTTTTTATATATCAATGTAACTCAGCTGCTTTATATGCATATCCTCCATTTTAATGGTTGATATCCTTCCAAAAAATTTAGTTCAGTGCCTGACAAAAGAGCTCTCGAATATTATGATTAAGGAGAGAGATCTGTATGCACGCTTGTATGCACTTTTATGATTAAACACATGATGACATTACCATTTTCTTGCGGTGGTGGATGTGGATGGCTAGTATCTCTGCTGCTGTTGCTAGTTTGACAAACTTGTTATATAACATATTTACTAACATAACATCGACTTATGATGACATTCACTCCACTGGTGATGCTAATATTCATTTATTTTTTGGTGCGAAAGGGAATTCAAGGAGGAACCAGTTCTAAAAGGGTAGAACTGGCCTTCTGTACCTAGAAATTAGTGTTCCTTTGGTCCTTCTCTCCTGACATTAACGAACAAAGAGCCTTAGAATAACCAACAACCAATCTCATTATTATGCAAAGTCTTAAAAGGACTTTTCGCTTGTTTGGACTTTTTGCAGTTCTGTGAAATGCTGCTCAGTCTAAGGTTTACATGAGAAGGGGCACGCTCCTCCTCAAGATTTGATGAGATATTTGATGAAAAGTCAACCGCTAATTTACATAAGGGATCCCTGGGATCCAAAACATAACATTTTAAGGTTTTCCTTCCTTCCCCTCACAAGTACGGCAGCATCTCATCTCATCATTACATAATTGTACACATTAGATCATAACAAGCTAGAGAGCTAGGTACTTAACTGTGGGGCTGGTGAATTGACATGAATGACATGTGCAGTGCATTGCAATTATAGCAGCCACTTAGCTAACTAACACTTTTATTCATAACATACCTTAGTGTCAGGCATGGAGTTCATTATTTTCAGTCCCAATTAATATTATCCATGAGTGGTGGCAGTGGAGCCAGCACTGACGGGATTTCCTCGACCCTTTGTGAAGGTTCCATCCATACGTTGTTGTAATTTTAGTTGGCGTTTTGCATAATATCACAAATAATTTCAATGGAGTTTCATGAGGGATGGCAATGAAAAACACAATAACAATATAATGTGTATTTCTCTTTTGTGAAAAACAACCAAACACTTTTTGCATAAAACCAATGCTACTTTTGCACACAATCCCACAAGCCGAAGGGAACTATATATGAAACTGTATCCAATTTTAATTAAATGACACAACTCGATTTCATAACGTCAGCAAAATAATAAAAACAAGGCTAAACCGTTTGTATCTGGAACGAAACAGTTATCTCACGTTTTGTTCAGCAATTTTTTTTTGCATGGAACCTACTCACTATTATGCATGTTCAATGTTCATGTAACGTAACACTGCTTCATAATCACTGAACTTTACAACATTTTTTGTATCCAAACCATTCACCGTGATGAGGAGAACACCTTAGATTTTTTTAGCAAATTGCCAATTTTACAATATCATTCACCGTCAAATGGAACACGTATACTTAAAGAGTGTTATAAAGACACACAAGGACCTTGGAGAACTGTTACACTTGTCAGCGTATAATCACCACACACGCCATAAGATGTACATGTGCTACACTACGGTTAAAATTGAAACTGGCACTTTAAATACGGTGATTGTCATTTGATTGTTTTTTCCACGCTACAACAATCACAGCAGAGAGGCTCACCATTCCACCTGAAGGTCGTTACACCATGAGCAGTGGCACTGTCAAAAATAGACCACTTCTTGTGAGCTTGCGTCACATAAAAAATGTTATTTTTTTTGCTTATTAGCTGCAATTTATGTGTGCCTAACTACTAAACACGCGAACACAACCGTTCAATCGAGTTGAGTTAAACACTCCAGCAAAAAAATGCAAAATTTGTATACGTTTCCAGCTTTAAACGTTTAACGACTGGGTCTTTGAATCTTGATTGGGTTAATGTAAAAAAAACATCATAGATCACTTCCTCAGAAGATACGGGACCACCGCTGAGCTGAGCTTGAGTTAAATGCAAATTCAGATTACAGTTTAGACAGCTTACTAGCTAAGATTGCAAATAAATGCATGTGCTCACGAGCAGCTTGCGGTTGAAAGTGAGTTTACTATTCTACCAGCTTAGAACAATAATGCACAGTTCACATGACATGAAGGATATTCTTGCGGACCCTTTGCTGCTGCTAGTGCTATAATATAATGTTGACGCTACCATGTGCAGAAGAAAAGAGAGAGAAAAAAGATAAACATAGACGTAACACTTTTTTATTACAGCATATATGCATGCATGTCTTTGTTGATGTAGTCAGTCAGCTAGAGCTCAGTTCATCAGGTTCGTTTTGTGTTGTTAAATGATAATCTTATATTATGCATATGCCTAAATCTTTTGATGTAGTTTGTGTAGTTTCTATCTATGCATTCGTATTCATCATGGCTTGGTTAGCTGGCGTTGGTTTGGTGCTTTGTTGTGGCTGTTCTGTTCCCAATGAATATGAATAAGGCATAAAATGCATTTGACTGCCAGTTTTGTATCTTTCTTTGAGACCTTTCGTGTCGTGTCGAAGTTGATAGAGAAACATTAGCGTCACAAAGCTGTACGCCTTATGCGAGCTAATGTACAGAATTATGCAGGCCACTATCTCTGAGGTCTCTGAGGGCACCCCTTTGAGAACTTTTTGCATTTTATGTTTGCGGGGCATCCACAACTCTGTTGTGACTAGCATCAAATCAAGTAAATTAACTGGTTGTGCGAATGTCTTTGCTAAATATTAAGATAGGAGGGAGCGATTACTCTCCTAACTGCTATACACCATGGCTAAGCTATCTCATTACTGGGCTCTTATCATCAATTGCATTCCAATATTAAATCAAGTACTTCCACAGTCCACATCATATCGTATGACACCACTGACATAGAAAGGGGTCAACGTAAGTCCATATCCTGAGAATTTTCAGTTTATTCGCAAGGATATGGGATTCTGTCCCTTGCTATTCTTTCAGTGCTAATAACATAATAATTATTATGTTCTGAAGAAGGAGCCCTTCTTCTTGCATCTACTAAATTCATTTTATTGGTTGAAGGGTACGGAATTTTTTATGATATGCATATTATATGTAGATAGAAGGAACGGATCAAATATGTGTATTGAAAAGACAGAATGCAGCGTTATAATTTTCTCCCGGAACATTTTAAAGTTCCAAATCATATTTCGGATCAATGAACGCCGATGTTAAAAGGTTTGTGTTAGCAATAAGGTTGCGGTATGAATGCAGGTTCGTCTGCCTTATTAAACCAAAGAACTAAAGACGATTTATTCTTGTTTGAGCATTTCTCAGCAACTGAATTATTATTTATTGTCAAAATGTGAACGTAAATATTTTTTTAAATTGCATATTACAAAGAATTATTATTATTTTACACTGTTAAATAGTCCGAATAAAATAAGTGAGGATTTAAAAACACCTTTACCTGTGTTTGTTTAATGTGAACAAAGCGAAAATTAAAACTAATTACGTACAGTACGAAAACTTAAATTGTGAAAAATACACTTGCGATCCAACTCTGTCGGTTAGGAAAATATCTTACAAAATGTTTGAGAACACACGAATATAGTAATAATAAATACAACTGTATCAAATGGAATCACTGAGCATTATTTTCATTGACTTCATCAAAACAGACGTCAAAGGCCAGTCCCTGCTTGGATTCTTTCTTGGCCGCGCCAAGAACTTGGACCTGAACCGTAGGTTTTGGATGTGGACGCGGTTTGGCAACTGTAAACGTAGAGCGTGACTCGGGTCCTCGGAGGTCCTACAAGGTTTAGGAAACAGGTTGCAGGTTAAAAGGTTAGGGTAAACTACATACGACGGAATAAAAATGCGGTCTCAGTCCCAGAAAATTGTCTTATTGGTGTTATTACCTTATCATCCTGTTGATTTGGTTCTTTAAGCACTTGTGATTTAAAAGCCAGGGATGGATCAAATCGGCGACGGGTGCCATCAGCGGGGTGTGTTTTAATCTTTCGTTAAGTTTTGCAACCTGTTGGCGGAGGACTTCATTCTCCTGTACAAAAAAACAAATCATTTAATGATTGTACCCATTAAATAAACAAAAAAGATGCTAAAGACTAAATAATTACTTACCGATCTCAATTTTAAATTTTCATCCTTAATCTTTACCACATGTTGAATTCTCTGTCGGGAGTTATGATGACCAACAAGAGTAGCATAGTCTGCGTAGATGCCCTCATAATCTTGAAGTCTTTCATTGAGATTTTCAATTTCTATTAGCAAATCTCGTACTCTACCTTCCAAATGTTCCTTCTCTTGTTTGTAACACTGCATTTCTTCAAGTTCTTTTTGCTTCGCATGAAGCTGTTCAGCGAGCACTTGACGCTCCACTTCTGTTTCCTGAAGCTTGGTTTTCATGGCTTTACTCTGATTCTGCAGTGCAAAATAGGACTCTTTAATCTTGTCCAGTCTATCAATCAACTGATTGATACTGTGCATATGGTCGACCTTCTCGGATTCGGCAGTTTTCAGTCGAGTTTCTGACTTTTGAAGGGCATTTTTGATGGTTTCATTTTCCTTCTGAGATACTTGGAGCATTGCTAAATTTTCCGCAGCAAGTTGTTTTGAATGAGCTACATCGTTTTCAACTGATGATAGCCGTTGCGCAAGCTCATATTTCTCAGTTTCAATCTCCATCAGTTTAGCAGACAGTTCTGTAATATTCAACTTGAGCTGGGAGTGCTGGATTTCATATTGCTCAATGCTTTCACTGAGCCTGTCATTTTCGGCCATGACTTGTTGCAATCTGGATTCAGCGTCCTCCTTTTCCTTCTTTACAATTTCCAATTCTGCTATCCTCTCCTGTGACTCTTGAAGTTGCACAGATAAGGAGTGGTTTCTGGTTTCCAGCTCAAAGACCCTTGCTGTTGATTTTTCTTGCTCAGATGTAAGAAACATGTATTGCTGTTGTAGTTCTACCTTTGACTCTTTTACCTTCTCCAACTCTTCACTAATGTCACTGATTTTCTCCAAAAGTTCCGTCTTTTTGGTCTCTGCCATTGTTAGTGCTTCTGTTGTTGTACTTAGAGTATCTCTCAAAGTTTCATTGTCAATCAGACAAGTCTGATGGTTGACCCTGTTCTCTTCAGCAAGGGTTTGCGACTTTTGTAATTCTGCTTGAATTGAAGATAATTGCTGTTCAATTTCAGACTTTTGGGCTTCAGTGTGAGCCAATTTATTGGAGATCTCTGTGATCTTTGTATCAGATTCATTATATTTGTCTTCATAATAATCCAGACTTCCTTTGAGGCTGCTGTTTTCAAGCAAAAGCTCTTTGAGTCGCTCGCCCAAAACCCGTTTTTCCTCCTTTAATGGCTCCAACTCTGAAACTTTCTTCTGTTCCTCTTCCAGTTCCAAGGAAAGAGCATCGTACTTTGCTGACATCTCTTCGGAACCGGCTAAAAGAGCTTGCTTCTCAGCTTCCAATGACTTAACAATTTCTTCTGTTGTAGTAAGTGTAAGCTTCACAGTTTCCATTTCATTTTGAAGACTGGCTTGTTCCATTTCCAAAGTTTTAAGGTCGTTCGTAAGTGAATCATGCTCTTGTTTAAGGTCAGCGTGATGTGCTTCCAACGAAGACAGTTTATTTGTGATGTCATCATTTTCTGATTCTAAAGACTGCTTTTCTGCTTCCAAGATTCTGATTGTGTCTTCTTGGGAATCTAACCCAGCTGCTGCATTGTTAACCTCCAGCTGCAAATTATTTATTTGAGTCTGCAGGTTTTGATTTTTAATCGTAGCTTTCTGGAACATGTCCTGCAGTCGGCATTCTGTTTCGTCTTTCAAATTCTTGACCTCTTGCAATTCTGCAAATGTGACTTTGTACTTATTTACATTTTCTTGGGAGATGGCAATGGACTCTTGCAGTTGTTTTTCCAGTGACGAACATTTGTCTTCCAATGAACTGTGAGATGTTTCCAGATTTGATAGATTTACATTCAAATCTTCAATTGTCGCTTGAAGGGATTGATTTTCGGCCTCCAAAATTCCGACCCTCTCTTCTGATTTAGTCAAGCTGATTTTCATTGTTTCAATTTCATTCTGCATACTTGTCTTCTCTGACTCCCTCACAGACTGCAATTCCAACACTTTATTGTTTTCTGCTTCTAGCGACTCCTGGAGAGACTTTGAATTTACAGCATGTTTCTCAACATCAGCTAGGAGGTATTGCTTCTCAGTTTCCAATACCTGTAATGACTCTTCCGCTGCATTCAAGTTGAGCATCACTGTTGAGATTTCATTCTGAAGTTGGGTATGTGCAACTTCCAAACTCAGCTTGTCTTGTTTCACTGCTTCCAACTCGACAACTTTATTTTGCTCTTGTTCCAGCTGAAGGAGAAGGTCTTCATATTTTTGAGCCTTTTCATTGTAATTTGCTAGCAATGACTGCTTCTCAGATTCTGTGTTTTGTAATTCAAGTTTGATTGCTTCGATTTCACTTTGGGATGATTGGTACTTTGCAGCATTGTCTACAGCAACTTGGACAGAAACATTTAGCTCATTTTTAACTGAAGCTAACTGCTGTTCCAGATCGAAATTGTGGGCTTCCTTCTCAGTCAGGTTTTCTGACAGTTCTTCGAAATTTGCCTGAAGCTGGGAATGCTTGGTTTTGTAATCTTCAATTCTTTCATTTAGTATTTCTAGCTCCATTAGGGCATCCTGCAAATTTGAGTCGACGACTTCCTTGTCCTTCAAAAGTTCTCCCAGCCTTGCCTCAACATCTTCTTTCACTTTTCTTTCAGCATTCAGCCGTGACACGACCACTTCTTTCTCTTTCAGAACCTCTTCAAAGTTTGAGTCTACGTCCTCCTTCATTCTCATTACAGCTTGCAATTTTGCCTCAACGTCTTCTTTCTCTTTGAGGACGGCATCCAAATTCGACTCCAAGTTTTCCTTCTCCTTTGAAACATTTTGCAATTTTTGGAAGATTTCTGCATTATACGTCTCCAGCTGGGAGATCTTCATCTGACAGTCACAAAGACTTTCTTTAAGGGAAGCATTTTCAAGCAAAAGTCCATTAAGGTGTGATTCTACAGTCTGCTTCTCCAGCTGCACCTCCAAAAGCTTCTTCTCTTCCAATTCCTGTTGTACGAGAAGAGCTTGATATTTCGTTGAAGTCTCATCAAGATTTTCTTTAAGGGAAGTAGTTTCAACCAAAAGCTCATTTAGACGGGATTCCATGGTCTGCTTCTCAAGCTGTAACTCTGAAAATTTATTTTGTTCCGTTTCCTGTTTTAGTAGAAGAGTTTGATATTCTGTGGAAACTTCACTGAGACTTTCTTTGAGGGAAGAAGTTTCAAGCAACAGCTCGTTCAGACGGGATTCCACGGTATGCTTCTCAAGTTGCACCTCTGAAAATTTATTCTGTTCCGATTCTTGTTTTAGAAGAAGAGTTTGATAATCTGTTGAAGCCTTTTCAATTCGAGTCTCCAGCACTTGTTTCTCAGATTCTAAATTTTGTAGTGCTGCTTCGGCAGTTGTTAAGGAGGAGGTTGCCTTTTCAAGTTCCTTCTGAAGGCGTGTCTGTTCCTCTTCTAAAAGAGTTTTCTGCTGCACCACCGTTTGTAACTCTTCAACTTTCTTTTGCTCTACTTCCAACTTGAGAACGAGTTCCGCATACTTTGTAGTAGCTTCCTCCGTTTTTTCTAATAACGATTGCTTCTCGGTTTCCAAACTTTTGATGGTTTTTTCAGTTTCGTTAGATGCGAGTCTCGCCTTGGCCATTTCATTCTCAAGGTCCTCCCGCTCTGTTTCCAAGATTGTTATTTTTGCTTGAAGACTTTGCATTTCTTCATTTAATGATACAATATTGATAGCTTCAAGAGATTGGAGGTGCCGGATGAGGGTGACATCCTCATCTTGTAAGGAAGAGGCAGAGCTTGATCTCGATCTTGACCTTTGTCGTGGCCTGACCCTGGCACCCGAGTTTGAACGAGAGGACGCTGAGCCGCAAGTAGTCCTAGCTCTCCCCTGCCGGCTTACACTCCTTGGTTTGCCTGGCGTTCCGGGATAAGCAAATGAACCTCCATCATTGTCCCTCTTGGGTTCAGTGCGACCACTGTAATGTCCAAAATTGACTTCTTTTCCTCCAGGTAAAGGTACTTTTGGGTCATACTTGGTTGGTGGTGGAGCGCAACCTTAATACAAACAACAACAAAGTGTTATGTTCGCTACACTTGTAAATAGTTATTAGGGCAGTAAAATATGAAAACAAAATACGCTCTTCGTTAGAGCTAGCTTACTTGACTCTTCATTAAATCGCCTGACTGGGGCTTTGTTAAACATTTTTCCAATTCTCAATCTATTATGGTGAGCTAAGGGATCTCTGAGATCTCTCCGTGAACAAACTTAATAAACAAAAAGAAATTCTGACATTTTAATCTTTACAAAACCACATAATCAACGTTTAAAAAATTAATAATTTAAAACATGATCTGTTAAACTCACTGGTCAGCCGTCACGCTGTCACTTCTCAAGTGTCAAGTGTCAGCTCAAGCTTGGTCCGTCTCAACAGTTGTCCATATGAATATGAAAATAATTGATGATTAGTTACAAAAAGAATGATGATGACAAGAACGATGAAGACAATCAGTTGATTACAGGACGATCACCCACAAAATGTTTCTTCTGTCGGTTTCACAGTCGTTTCTAGAATCCCAAAATAAATAGAAAACATGTTGACAGTTAGTTGATACGT
Source organism: Orchesella cincta (assembly GCA_001718145.1). Taxonomy (NCBI): domain Eukaryota; kingdom Metazoa; phylum Arthropoda; class Collembola; order Entomobryomorpha; family Orchesellidae; genus Orchesella; species Orchesella cincta. Next base: position 227,134 of record LJIJ01000008.1, read on the forward strand.
TGCATTTAAAACAAAATAATTTTTGCTGGTAATATTTTCATACAAAATTTTATTAAGCTCGCTGAATTTGAAGTCACACCTTTCAAAATACTCACTTTTATTTATAAACAGTCTTGAATAAAGAATAACTTTTCAATTTAAAACTGGATCACTAATTATTATTTAAATACAACACAACAAATGATCTGACTGAGATGGACTGAAACAGATGAATGAGATCAAGCAAAGGCAACAGATACTTTTCTGCTGAGGCTAAAAATGACCGTTGATTTTGTTCAGATTTTTATGCATAACAAAAGTACCTAAAGACCTAAACCTTGTTTGTGTACATAATATAGTGCTCTCAATATAGCCGTAGTAAAAAGTATCCCTCAGTCAACATTCAACAAAGCCAATGAGTAGCTCACCAACAGTCCCTTTTTCCAAGCTGAGCCAATGAACGACCTGTGCTTCAGTAGGTAAATGGGGTGAAGCGAGAACGTGAATTGTCTTTGTTCACAAAATGGTCATTTTAATTGCATTGCATTTAGGGAATCTAAGCAGTAAGCAGAAGACTGGTTGACGTCGTTATAAAAAGTATTTTTAAACGAAATTACACAGTAGTGCACTAACTCAAGAATCTTGAGTCAAGATGATGGAACATGTTTAAACTAATCTTTCAATTCAGTATGATTCAACTGTTACTAATTGATCTACAAAGATAGTCAGTATTGAGAAGGGATGTAGAAATAAACTTATTTGAGAAAAACTCTTGCGTCTACTACTTGGGCCACCTGCTGATTGGTACTGGAACATTATGATTCCTCCTAGCACATAGGATGATCATAATGGTTCCAGTCAATCAGCAGTTAAAATGGGTATTAAGTGTTCAGACACCCCCCCACCCAGCACCCTCACCCCCCCCCCGACCGAGCCGCGCCCGCCCCAATGGTTGGATAAGGATCGTAAGGAATAACAATACAAAACAGAACACATCTCCCAACTGGAGAAGATAAAAGGAATTTAACATTTTACCAAATTGACATCAAAATATCAGCGAAATTTACAGACAATTTTTACACGCTTTCCATGCTAAATGATTATGATATGACGAGAGAATATTGCACGATAAATTAGATAGAATTGTGCGATTTGAAACTAATCCACGGATAAAATTGAGAATTGCGATGCAAATCGTCTTCAAAACTATTTTTTTAAAGAATGTGATAATTGTAAGAAAATACATGTAACATGCTGTCAAAATCGCGAAGAGAAGCTGCAATAAAAAAAAAGCACAAACAGCTACATACGGTTAATCTGTTATATAATTTGTTCTTTTGAATGATGGATGCTTACTCTACAACATGACTCTCACTTTCCGTACTTTTAGGGCTTTGTAAAAAAGATTATCATATTAATATCATTAAACGATAAAAGGCTACATAAGCACCATGTTACACTGTTAAAACGTTAAAATTCTACTCTTCTCAGACGATCATTGTCTAACTCTTCAACTCAAAAAAAGTACATACTCCTGTATCGCCAGATTCAGCAACTTTGAGTTACATTTAAGGACGGGTCAGGACACTGAAGGGAATCCTTATCATTAAAATTTCGCACTAACCAAATCTTTATATCAAAGACGTCAAGAATGGAGACTTTGCTGAAATACGAATGACATGTGGAAAAATTTTAACTGCTAAAACAGGTAAATTTCATTAATATATAATGTTGTGCCGTAAAAAATTGGGCACATCTTTTATGCAAATGCCCATCTAAGGCTATATAACTAACCTTGTAATATATTTACGTTTTCTTATTGCGGAATAGCATATTATAGCTAAATGCACAATTTTCCATAAAATGATGAAAACCGAAATGTGAGGTACTACCAATCAATGCTTCTTCTGGAAGACGATGAATAGCTTTTACAATAACAAGAATAAAATTATTAAACAAATATGTCTGGTTGACCAATAAATTATACAGGCTTTTGAAATATATTATCTCACAAGGTATCCTATTACCATCCTGACGGAACATGCATCTTTGCACGTACTACGTCTGTTACTGCTGCAATTTTATTTAATGAGTCCCTTTGCTTGCACTATAATAATGTATTTTAGTTATACCAAAGAGTCATGGGTATACCCAATCACACGTGCTTGCATTGTAAAATTACGTGCTTGCATTATAAACTTAGGTACTTAATCACTTGTAAGAACGTGGGAAATAAAGGTCAAGTGTAATTTATATTGCAGTATAGCCAAGTGCGTCGGAGTTGCAGATGCAGATTAAAAGTGCTTATTGCTTATAAAGAAGATGCGAAGGTAAGCTTATGACGAACTTGCCTTCACGACGTCTTTGGTATTTGGTTTGCGTATTTCTGATGCTAATTAGAATTAGAATTGTATTTAATTTTTTTGCTCATATGCAGCGAGCGTGTATTCTGTATCTAACTACAATGGTAAGTGCTGTAAACGCATTCACTAATGGTCTCTTGTTATTGTGCAGTTTGTAAATCCTTACATTATACTGTTCACTCATCCTATCATTTTGTCAGCCGAAAATGAAACTGTTATAATGGACTAGTTGCGTTGCTGCCTCATACCACGAGCTCGGCTATCTGGAATAAAATTTTCAGTTTTCATATTGATGTGAACCAAGAAACACACTAAAACGGGAACGAATTCAAGACTACAGATTTATTTATCTAGACTTTAAATCAAATTGAATCTTCAAGTGAACAACAATGGAGTTTATAACTTTTCTTGGGATAGTTTTACTACTTTTATTTTTATATCATGTATACTCCATTCAGTTCTCAGTTAGAAAACTTCCTCCAGGTAAACCAAAAATTCAAAAGTCAACTTAGCATCTTGAAAACACTTGATTTTCATGAAAAATTATTGTAGGACATGTAATGTCACCATTCGGACTTGGAATCATTCCTGCGGCAGTTTTTTCTAACCCGAAATTGTTACTGGAAGCCTTTAGTCCCAGACCGTGGCTGCATTTGGATGACTGTAGTAAGAAATATGGGCCATTGTTCAGTGTTGAGGCTGGACCATTTTACTGTGGTACGTTAAAAGATATCGTTAGGTTTAAAATGATTAGCTGAATATGTTTTAATTTTCAGTCTCTCTTTGAAAATAGTTGTTCTTTCATCGTATGAAATCTTGACTGAGGTCGCAAATATGGAAGAATACAGTATGAAGTTTTCTCATCCAGATTTAACTTACACCCGCACATTTAACAAGGAACTTGGTATGAATTCTGATAATATTCTAAACCCATTTCCACAACTGCTCACTCGAAATGTTTGTTGATTTTCTAGGTCTAATTTTTGCTTCAAGGAAAGAACTTTATGAACCCATGAGAAAATTCACTCAAAAAACCTTACGAGATTTCGGGTTTGGTAAGCGTCACACGATGCAGAGCGCAATTGATGCTGAAACGGCTGATCTAATTACTGAGATTAACGAAACAATTAAAAATCATGGTGGAATAATGAAAGTCCGTACTAAATTTGTGTTGTCTCTTCTCAACACGTTGTGGTGTATGGTGGCTGGACAGCGATATTCACACGATGATCCAACACTGGCCAAAATGATTGATAGAAATTTTGCAATGACAAAGTCCACCACTTTTTTCGAGCCGTTAAATCAAATATTTTCGGTTGTGAGAAAAAACTTTCCATCTATTTTCAAGGAAGATTTGAGACTCAGTGTTTATAATGAATGTCATGATTTTACAAAGGTAAAAGCCCTTTTAACTTTTATTATACTAATTATCCATACCTAGTTACTTAAACGTGCCATATTGATTATTTCCTATGCAATTTATATTTTCTAAAGATATTGGTGGATGAAAGAAAAGCCGAAGGAATGTATAAAAATGATCCGCAAAATTATATTGATGTGTTCCTTCAAAAAATTGAGGAAACCAAGGATAATGAAAATTCAGTTTATACAGGTAGTTCACCTGCAGACTTTGATCAATTGCCAATCGTAAATTCCCATATAACTACTCATTATCATGTAATATAATTGCAGAGGAAAATCTACAAGCCATGTTAGCAGATTTGCTTCAGACAGGAACCATTACGACAAATGGTAACTGCTTTATTAGCAAATGCTCACAGAACTCAATTTTATTTTTACGTCAGAATATTCATTGCAGGTACCTTGAACTATGGACTCCTTTTCTTGACTCTTAATCCAAATGTACAGAAAAAGTGTCAACATGAAATAGATTCAATCGTTCCAAAACATTTAACCCCGTCGCTTGAGGATATTGAAAGGTAGCCGAAAGATTACAAGTTAATCGAGGCTATTTCTATTTACATGCTAAGTGTAAAATAATTAATTTGTTCATCATTTATGTAGAATGCCATACTTCCAAGCCTTTATATTGGAGACGCATAGACTAGGTAACATTGTTCCAAACCCCATTCCGCGAATTTGTCCAAAAGATTGGAACCTCAGAGGATACACAATTCCAAAGGTGGAGTTGATATAAAAACTGTTGTGTTGACTTGATTACTTTTCCTGCTTAAACTTGGTCTTCTTTTTTAGGGCTCTTTGATACTTTCCAATCATTACTCGGTGCACATGGATAAGGATTATTGGGGCGACCCGACAACTTTCAGGCCCGAACGATTTATCAACGAAAAAGGAGAATTCGTACCTGATAAGAGAGTATGTCATTTTGGATTCGGTAAGCAGAATAATTTGCTCCATATTAATTTAAAATTCAAGAGTATTAAAACTAATGGCTGTTCTCTTTGATGCATAGGAAAGAGAAATTGCATAGGGATTACCCTCGCCAACTCAGTTATTCCCATTTTCCTTGCAACGCTACTGCAAAACTTTAATTTCTCCACCGTTCCGGGGAAAAAGCCACCCACGACGGAACCAGAAATTGGAGTCAGTTTATCTCCCAAAGAATATGAAGTGAAGATTACACATCGTGAACCAGTAGCTTCATTATCCCAAGCAGAATCTCGAAGAGTCTGACTAGACATTCAAAATTAAATATTCCCCTATAATATATTTTCATGTTTCTTTATTGTGGCTTTAAATCGTTGTGTGGTATAAAGAACAGTTGGAATCATAAAAGTATTTCTTAATCTCCCGATAAAATATTTTACAGTTTGCACCATTTCTCATCAAAAATTCATTCAGCATTTGCTTTAAAAAGTACACACACTGCCAATCATCACCATCATATCAAATTGCCTCTTCATTATAATATATCCATCCTTATCTCAATTGTACTTAATGCCTTCATATAGCATATTATTGCTATTGCTACGAACTGACAGCCACGCATTTGTCTGATTTTTACAAAATCAAAATTAACCAAATAAAATTCAGGTTCATCTCTGATCTGGTCAATTTAAAGGAAATTAATTTTCGAAAATATATAGCAAACAACTTACGTCATTGGCAGCGCTTTGCATTTGATTAGACTGAGAACTGGCACCGGTCTGAGCTTCTCTTCTTCACCCCCAATGGGCAAAAAGGAGAAAAAAGATAAAAAGAAGGGGAAGAGTCAGCCACCAACCCAAACTTCCAGCTTCACTGGCAGTAGCAGCAGAAGAGGTAGCACCTACGGAGCTGTTCCAGTGCAAGGTTCACCTTCACCAACCAGACGGAACCTTAATTTACCTGTTCAGAGAAAGGCATAGCATAATATCACTAATAAAATCATACCTCTTCAGACTTTTAAATTTGCAGTAGTGCTAAAAATATGGTGTGTATCAATTTCAGTCATCCCCGGTGGTGGTTCCACTCTCACTTTTAAATGACGACGAGTATGAGTTCTTTTCCATGGTTAGTTCAGGGGACACCAAAGGAGTCATCAAGTACCTTAATTCGCCAGATTTCGAGAAAAATAATAAGAATATAAATCGATTTAACAAACATGTAAGCGATAAATACAATTCCATTTAGTGCCGTGTCAAGCCAAGTTTAACATTCATTCAAGCAGTTTACAATCAACATTTTAAATTGAACCAACAGGGCTATACAGCTCTCCACATGGCAGTTCGCCGTCAAGATGAAGAATTGATTACTATTCTCCTTAAAAAACCCAACATTAAACTCTACGACACCATACTTCACGCCATCCGTGAAGACAACTTGGAAATCACCCAGTTTCTTCTCAGGATCAACGACCAGCTCATGAAAGACGAGGGAAGGATACCCAGCACCACCAACCTAAGTGACAACGAAGAAAGTGAGAAGGCCAAGTTCTGCCCTGGCAAATCTGGCATCTCAACTTCCATCCGTCCAGTAACCTCAAAAAGCCGGATAAGTGTCACCGGGCTCAGTGGAAGTCGGGGCAGAGTGAGCGTAAGTGGATCGGCTTCCAGCATCAAAAAGGATCCCCGAGACGATATCGATTTTGACTCAGAATTTCACACAGTAATCACGCCCCTAATGCTCGCCGCCCATGTCGGCTCCACCCAACTCATGCAGCTATTTTACAAGCGAGGGGAAAGGTTAGAAACCAAAGAGTTTCACCACAACTTAAATTGCAGCTGCGACATATGCGTACAGCTCGATGGAAACGGGGATATGACTCAAGTTCATCAACGATATCACCTTTTTAAAGCCCTCTGCCAACCCGAGTATATTTGTCTCATGGCCCAAAAAATGCAGAAGGATCCAGTCAACTACGCCATCGACAAGATAGTCAAGCTCCGGGACATTATGAAGTGGGACTATGCCTATGACCAGATGTATGCAGAGTTTATTGAAGAGCTGGAAAAGTTCTGTACGGATATGCTGAGCCTGTGCCGAAACACACTTGAAACGAGGACATTTTTGAGTCCGAAGGATACCCTAGGAAAGGAACGACTTCCTCATCTCTATCCCCGATTGTGGTACACGGTTGGGTTGGACATGAAGAATTTTGTGGCACATTCCGGCACGCAAAACGTCGTGTACCACGCGTGGGCCTCAGATAGCTGGCCGGATTGGGAAACGTACAGTTTTTTATATCGCTTGTTCCACTTGGCCATTCGTATCATAGCTTTCCCGATTATTGCCATGATTCTCTTTGTGGCGGATGGGACCGAGCTCGCAAAAAGTTTGGGGTCACCGATTGGTCGTTTTCTGAATTACGTTGCGTCTTACTTTATCTTCCTGGGTTTGGTTGGAATTCAAGTGGCTTACAAGTACCAGAGGTGTAATGATGATGGGATGTTTTCATCAACACAGGATGATGACACCTGCATGCAACGTGGTCCGCCCAATATAGGCACTGAATTTTTCATATTCGTCTACATTCTTAGCTTTTGTGTGAGCACACTTAAGAGGCACAGTGTGAGCTGGTATTGGAATATGAAGTGGAATTGGTTTGACCTTGTCTTCATATTTTCCTTCTTGGGCGTTTTCGCTTGTTGGACTTGGGCTTGGATTTATGTGGAGGACCCTGAGAATGCAGCCGTAAGATTTTAAAATGGAAATATTGTAATGATTGCCAAAAATCAATTAACTTTGTCAATTTTACTTTCTCTCTCGATAGGAAGTGTCGGCAACAATAAAGCGACTTCAATGGAAACAGTCAAGTCCTGAAGTTATTGGCGAGAGTTTCCTTGCAATTGCGACAATGTTTGCGTATGGTCGACTTCTCCGATTCCTTCAAATCTTTGAAGTCATAGGGCCACTTCAGGTAGAGAATAAATCATGCCATTTTATGTAGACTTTTCTCATGTTATGTCAGGACATGAAATTTTCATGTACATTATATATGATTACTCTTTAACTTTAGGTGTGCTTGGGGAAACAAATTGCGGCCTTTTTTTCAACTTCTTGCATGTTTTTGATTATTCTAATCTCGGCCGCGATAGCTATGACGGGAATATATCGCCCATACAAGGAATTCAAAGGGTTTGATGACCATGGCAGATATAAGGAAATGGATGACGAGTTCTGCACAATGAGCTCCACATTCTACCACCTGTTCTTACACTTGGGAGATCCCGACGCTGCAGGAGATATGCTGGCGTGGCCGCCATTAAACGGAACTGACAGCGACGAAAGAATCGAGCACAAATTTAATCAACGCACTGGAAAAGTGATTTTAGTCTTGTTTCATATCATTGGTCTTCTCATGATGTACAACATGTTGACTGGCTACTTTGGCCAGACAATGACAGATATTTTGGGTGGGTGAAGGAGTATAAATAGTCCATCTCCAGAATACTTGCATATTAAGTAGTAAAATCCAAAAAAAAAAATTAAATTTTAGGGGATTCGGACCGAGTTTGGAAGTTTACCAGGACGGAAATGTACCTCACTCACTTGAAGGACACTGTGCTTCCTCCGCCTTTCAACTTGATCCCAACGCTGAGAACTATGGGAACTGCTTTGAGATATTTTACTTTACTTGGAAAGACAGATGGTCGCAGTGCAGCCTGCTCCTTTCGCCAATGCTGCTACATCTCCGGGAGCAAAAAGGAGGTTACTTGGAAAAAAGAGACAGATTTATACAGGGCGCTCATTTTACAACTAGTTTTTCGCTACTACAACTTCCGGAAAGGGAGCCAAGACAAGGAAGAATGCACAAGAGATGATGTGCTGGAGATTGGGGAGGAAATCACGGAGCTCAAGGAGAAGCTGAGGATGGATGGAAAGGTGGGCGAACAGAATAATAATGATGAGGAGGATTCAGAGGATGATGATTTTTACAGTAAGATGAAAAGCCGGAAGAGAAGCAATCATAGTCCCGGTGGTAGTGGAAGTGGCGGTACTGCTTCACAAGGTCCAAGCACCCCTTCCAAACCTGTAACATCGCAGCCTCATGGAAGTCCTCAGGCAGGTCCCTCAGGGGTTACAACAATTAATATGTCACCAGCTAGCAAACCACCTCCTGTCCCAAGAAACCAAGTTGCTGGACTGTACATAAGTTCACCTAATATGCCAAAGAATCAAAACCCCCAAATGGGAAGCTATCATAATCCTCCGAAAGTAAAACAGAGATCGTATTCATCGAGCCTGATGAACGTTTCATCTTTGGAAAGAGACTTGAATAGGAATGAGTCAGAGAGCTTGTATGGGAGTACCACAGTGGCACATGCCGGCATGCCTCAAAATTATCCTTTCTTTGATGACAGCGTACAAATGCAGCACTATAATTTTAATGACCGCGACCTCTTTCCTTGGGAAAAATCTCCCTCGCAAAAGTACCCAGACCAACCTTTGTTTTTTCAAGACAAGACAACCCCGTTGCACCCTTGGGAGCAGTCTGCTTTCCAACAGTTTCCACTTCCGGTTGTACGAGAAAACGTGACGAGAGAGGAGTTTGATAGGTCGAGTCCAGCTACTGCTGGTATGGAACAACCAAACTCATGGGTCAGCAGTACGCTTACATGGGACGACGAATCTATAACGGAAAATTATCCGCCTCCCTATTTTCGTGGAAGGCCGAAACAATACTGAACTTGATAATAATTATATGCAAAAGCAAGCATGCCTAGTAGATATTTTACACTAACTAAAGTAAAGAATTCAATACTTTAGTACTACTCATCTTAATCATTGCTGTAGTATTAAACAGTCTAATATTAAAGCATTGCTCAATGCATAAGATTGAGTTAAATAAGCAAAATTCTTAGTCCCGGTCATGTTATTTGTGATCATCAAACCACCTCGGGGTCAGCCCACCTTCAAAATGCATAGCAACTACCCTACTCATCACGCTTAGCTTATATACGTGGTTCATTACTTTGTTCAAGACTTTTGAAGATCACAAATCATTTGAAGAAACCACCCTTCGTGCTACTCTTGTGGTGTCCAAAGTTTTCACCTTCCAACAAGTGGATGGGTTCTTTTCACCCGAGGGATCATGACTGTAAATCAAAATGAAGCTTCATCACAATGTCTTGATCAAAACGGAAACCCCGCATCAACCGTTACTAGCAGCGCTTCAACTTTCGCCAACCACAACCGCCCTACATTGAACCCTGTGTTGCTTGAAACCTCCCATCGATCTTCCAGGAGCAATACTAACTTTCATTACCACTTCCGCGACGCCTCCACTGTCATAACTGAGCAGCCCCCTTCGAATGAGAACGTTAGACGGCGACGATACTTGATGGAGTCGAGAGCTGCGCTCTACCTTCCTCCAGTTGCTACTTCAATTTGCGCTCTGTTGATTAGCCTATATTTCTTCAGAGAATATGTGCATGTTTTTGGGGAAGCTGATATTTACGTTAGGTAATTTGAAAGTGTAACATCATCTTGATATGAATTTTTTATACTTTGATACTAGCATTTTGATGAAGATGATTCATTTTTACAGTTGGAATAAGATATTCAAAGAAAAACAAATTTGGCGTCTTTTCGTCGCTCAATTCTTTCATTTTAGCCGAGTTAGTGTTGTTATCAGCATGTTTACTTTATATGCTATAGGTAAACCCACGATAAGCAAAGCTTTAGGAACACACATTTTGCCTTGGCTTTGACATTTTGAATAAATCAATCATGTAATTTTGTTTTAGGGAGATATTTGGAGCGGAAGGTCACAACCGTAGCAATGCTTTCTGTGATCATGGTCATGTCCGTTTTGAGCCATGTTTTGTACATTTTCCTCAATCCGTATTTTTGTGTTGGGGAACAAACCGAATTTGTTTGGGGCTTTGGAAGTAAATTGAAAAGTTTCAATATAACTTTATTTTGTAGACTACTATTATTTTGCTTTAATGATACTTATGATCTCGTTTTGTTTCAGATGTGGTTTATAGCCTGCGCGTTATGTTGGCTTACGCCCTAGAACCCCGCAACCACGAGCGTGACCTCGTATTCGGCTTGTATCCTATGGTCCTCTCCGCAAACGCAGCTCCTTGGCAGCCCGTGTTAGACCTGATAATATTCAAAATCGTGCTCCCTGAACAATGCATCACTGGCCAACTTTCTGGCATTTTGGCAGGCTTCATTGTCACATTTACCTTGCTAGTGTGGCCACTGAAGGCATCTACATTGCTAATCCTCCCTACTTCTGGGTGCCCGACCCAGAGCCAGAGAATCCGAACAATGATGAGCGTAATGGTGGTCGCTGGAGAAAGTGGAGCAGCACGAGTTGGAAAATGGAAACTTACCCGTCCCGAGATTTCTTTGTAAGCCCTCCATCCGACACCGCATTAGATTCACAGACACTCGAAGCGGAGCCAACGAGAGTGAACAATGAATTGATCCGAACAAACGCTAATGCACTGAAGCGTAACTCTGACGAGCTGAAAAGGAAAATCTCAAAGTTTCTTGTGACTGCCAAGGAATCCCTAGTCAGGAAGCTTGGCAAAGGGGCAAATAAGGATGGGAAAGAAAGAAGCGAAAATTGTAAGCTACTTCACAAACGTCGAAGAAAGAAGAGCAGGAAAAGCATCGTAATAAAATTGCAGCCACCACCGTGCAGCACGATAAGTGAGAGGTCCTCTGGTTCCGTCTCCAGTTTTGATCCTGATTGTCTCACTGGGGACTTGACATTTGCATCTGACATGTTGATTGAGCCAGCTTCAGCATTTACTTAAGGGGTATATTAAATTGGACAATCAAACCTGCTTTCTCTTTTACATAATTATTTTTCCTGTGTTCCGACATATTTGACTCTTCATAAATTGGTCTTTGCCTCAAACAAAAAATATTCATAGGTAATAGGTGACAACAGAACGCGAAATGTAGAAATGATGGAGTACACAAAAATGTAAATCCCTACTTTATGATATTGCTAGTTTAGCTACACAATTTTTAATGCGACAATTATTCTGTTCCTATCTTCCTCCTTCCCTTGGTAAGGTGCATAATGCGGTTAAAAAGTTTATGCAAAGCAGAATGCTCACACATAAGTTAGATTTCTGCTCCCTGTTCGGTCGGAGCATTCTCAGCCTATGAACTTTATTTAAAATAGCCTTCAACCAATCTGATAACTTAATTTAATTATCGGAACAACCGAACCTCTTTGATCCTGAAAGGTATCAGCATTTAAGATTTTTATATTAATAAATTTACGTTAATTTTGTTAAGAAGGTCGCTGAATGGTATATGTTGGGAAAGTAAATCTACTTGCATGTTTACAATATCATCGAACCCAACGTACCCATATATTCATGAAATGAAACTAGCATGTTTATGCATCCATCCATATCCACCCACTATCAGTTTCATATACAATATTATGCGGTTGAAAAATTTGTTTCATATTTCACTGCATAACGTAACCAGAACATTTTAAGCATGTAATCATATTGCAAACTGAGCAGGAAGCGAAGCTGTCAGCAGCAGATAGCTAGCTACTTATTCCAGCGATTTAGTCTTGGTCGGCATTGGCTTTGCTTCACTTCTGGTGTTACACGCATATCCATTATTTGTTTGCATTGCATGAAGAATTTGACAAGGACATAATATTTACATGTAAACCTGCACAATGCATTGGTAAATGTGCTAGTGCAAAGCTGACAGATGATCTGTCAAGTAGCTCCAAATAATATGTTGTAAAATGGCATCTAAAATTTGGTTCGGGTTGGTTTTCATTGCACTCAAATGGTGTACTTTTGAAGTGGAATGTGGTGGAATCCTGTATCCTCAAGAGTCTGAAACTCGGGAGGTGAAATCTTTGGATGGAATATGGCAGTTTCTGGCGGACGATGCCGGGACTGAAGGTCGTGGCTTTGGAGAAAAGTGGCATTTGAAACAACTCAACGATGTACATATTATAGTAAATAATTAAGCTAGCTAATGCTCTGTGTTAAATGTTTTTCATGCTTCAATAATTTTTGTGACTGTTAGGTAGGAAAAGTAGAACTGATGCCAGTTCCAAGCAGTTTTAATGACATTACTCAAAACAAAGCTGTGCGGGATCACATTGGTTGGGTTTGGTACGCGAGAACGTTTTGGATGCCACAGCGTTGGCGTTCTGAAGATCGTCGCGTGTTCATTCGGTTTGGAAGTGCAAATTACCATGCTGTTGTGGTGAGAATGAGCCATTTGTTATAAAACACTACTCAATAAATCTTAAAACACCATTTCAGACAATTTTTCTTATCTCGGTAAGTGGGTGAATGGGCAACACGCAACAAATCATACTGGTGGCTACCTCCCTTTCGTTGCGGATGTCACAAAGTTACTCCAATACGGACAGGAGAATTACATCACAGTCGCACTGAACAATACGCTGGATCATGGAACTGTACCTCAAGGAACTTTGCAGTATCCTTCTGATAGATCTCGGTAAACTTTATATCACTCTACAACTTTTGCTTGTAGATAAGGTTCTGTTAAAGTTTACCCATATTTTTACAGCTATCCTGAAGGGTTTGTCATTCAAGGGTACAACTTTGACTACTTCAACTTTGCCGGGATTCACCGTCCCGTTTATCTATACACGACTCCACCTTCGTACATAAACGATGTCACCATTATCACCGATTTCAAGGAAGCTTCCAATGAAACACTTGGGCTGGTCAAGTTTACCGTTAAATATCATGCATCTGCTTTCCCCTCATCCAGTTCTTTAAGCTGTTTGGTAGCAGTTCGGGACGATAAAAACAAAAAGGTTGGAGTTGCTCAATCTTGCAGTGACTCCATTGAGATTCACAACGCCAAGCTTTGGTGGCCCTACTTGTCTGCACCGAAAGGTGAAAGGGAAGCGTATCTCTACACGCTCGAAGTTTATCTAACAAGTGGGGATGAAAAGCAATTTGAGGGAGACGTGTATCGACTCAAGTTTGGCATAAGAACAGCTCAAGTTGTTAACGACACCTTCTTAATCAACAGAAAACCATTCTATTTCAGGGGATTTGGAAGACATGAGGATTATAGCGTATGCAAATCTTTCTAATATGAAGAAATATGTTTATAAAGTTTTATTCCACGTAAAAATGTTCGAACTTTGGTTTAAGTTGAGAGGACGTGGTGTGGACAACGTGATGCTAGTAAAGGATCACAATTTGATCATGTGGACTGGCGCAAACTCATACAGAACGTCTCATTATCCATATGCAGAAGAAATTCTGGATCTTACTGATAAGCTCGGAATCGTAATCATTGATGAGTCTCCGGCTATTGGTTTAACGTAAGAGTAGAAAGCCAACAGAAAACAGCAATTTTATGTGCAATTTTAGGTAATGGTGTTTCCATTTTCTGGTCGCAGTGGATTTGGAGAAGCATTGTGTGCAAGTCACATTCAAGTAATGAAAGAATTAGTTCGTAGAGACAAGAATAGAGCTAGTGTCGTTATGTGGTCAATCGGCAATGAACCAAAGTCTTTGGAAGCTCCTGCCACAAATTATTTCAAGTGAGCCCTTTTAAAAGTGATCATTTCCATGTCTTGCTAATTTGATTGCTTATATATTATTTATGTTTCATGCAGTAAAGTTATCAACGCTACCAGACGGTTTGACAAAGCCGGAAGGCCTATTACGATTGTGGTTAACCAAGGATTCTCAAATCACACCGTACGTACAAAATAGTATTTAAAGAAGAATACTTTATGTACAAAAAGGAGGTTTGATTGAGCATGTGCAATTATTATAATAATAAAGGCTCCAGATTTGGATGTGGTCTCAATTAATCGCTACTTTGCATGGTATGGGGACACCGGAAGGTCGGAAGTGATAAAGTTGCAGATTCCAACGGAAGTAAAGAGTTGGTACAAGAGCTACAAGAAGCCCGTTTTAATCTCGGAATATGGTGCTGGTAGTGTTGCTGGAATGCATCAGGTTATAATGTTCAAGTTCAAGTCTCAATATCTTTCATTCCTTCATTTTCCAACATTAAACTTTTTCTCATTACATTTTAGAATCCCTCATTCGTTTGGACGGAAGATTACCAGACTGACTATTTAATTCAGCATTTCAAAGCGTTTGATGAGCTGCGGGAGGAAGTGCCATATTTTATTGGGGAAATGATATGGAATTTTGCTGATTTTGCTACTCCTCAAGGTATTAACACTTTTTTATACATTTATTCCTTAGTTTGCTTTTGCTATCAAGCAACTCTTTTATTTGCAGAAACATTTCGACCGTGGGGCTGCATGAAAGGGATCTTTACAAGGGAGCGACAACCAAAGCAGGCGGCTCATGTTGTGCGCCTTCGCTACTGGACGTTGGCAAACCAAACTGGGACATTTTGTGATGATAAACAGATGCCTACGGACTTGAACCCATTTAGAATTTATTAAAATACGATTTTTAGTTTTTATAACACGAAATATTATGATTATTTATGCATGATATTTCTCCATCATCATTGATTTTTTCTAATAACTTATGAAAGTCATGAACATCAGTTTGCTTTATCTCAAATGTACAAAGGAATAATACCGATTGCGAATCACGATTCATTTCATTAGCATTGCATAGTTAATTATAATTTTAATGAATCATTCAGAAAGAAACCATCAGAAAATAAGATATTCATTTTCAATTGCACAACAAACAGCAATCCCTGTTTATGTAGCTATTTGGATAGTTGGTGAACATTTCAATTGATCAAAAATAGGATCATTGATTAGGTAGATTAGTTAATTCATAGTAATCATGTCTCAGAAGATACAAGACGATAATAATAAAAGTAATAATGTTGAGAAGGTGCAGGTACAAACTAAATCTTCAATAATACAGTTCCCATCAAGTAGGCAGCTACAGATGCAACGGCAGAAAACTTGAGTGTTCGTTTGGAATTTCCGATGACCATTGAAGCCGAATTGCCATTACCACCTCCTCACTGCTACTCCACTACCTCCTCACGGTCACCGTCAGCCAGTACACAGATCGGTAGTGCAGTAGCAAGTTTTATCTGTACTGTCACATTTCTCAGGCACCAATGCCGCCGCTTCATTTGCGCAGCCTCTCTGAACAATTCCCAAGCCTGCATGTATGATGCAGGTTGAATCATTTGGTGGTTTACACTCTGTTTCTGTTCCTTTCTTCCGTTGCAGCCATTGCAGAAATAACACTTGAGTCCTGCGGTACAGAAAAAGTAACCACAAATAATTAAGCATTCCTCATTTAATTGTACAATTACCCACGAAAGCGTAGCTGTCATTTCCAACCTAAATATTTTCACCCAAAACTATGAATTTTCTACAAATCTACCTTGAGCCACTTGGATGTCCGACAACAGCAGTCCAATGATGACCACCAGCACTAGTGTCGTTGTCCGTTTCATCATAAATACCTTGAGTCTTTTGAACCGTTAAGAGATGAGTTATAATGCAAAATTTCTCCACACCCGTATAAAGCGTTCTTCAAATGATCGATTGGTTGACAATCCAATTCTTTTAATTTGTAAAAATACTAGATGCGTAATACGAAAAAATGCAGCTCTTCACACTGTAAAATCACGAGCAGTCGGATCTTCCGCATCTCCAAAACTGACTTCACGAAGCATTTTCTCCACATTTTTCTTGCAATATATGACTACATGACTTACACGGAGGAAATTGTTGTTGTCACGACTTTTTGAAAGGAAACTGAATAACCCCCAGCACTTGCGCTGGGGCGAGTCGCTGCCATATTAATCTTGCGGTGACCCCATTGAGATTCACAACGCTAAGCTTTAGTGACCCTACTTGTCTGCACCGAACGGGTGAAAGGGAAGCATATCTCTACACGCTGGAAGTTTATCTAACAAGTGGAGATGAAAAGCAATTTGAGGGAGACGTGTATCGACTCAAGTTTGGCATAAGAACAGCTCAAGTTGTTAACGACACCTTCTTAATCAACAGGAAAGCATTCTAATTTAGGGGAATACATGAGGATTATAGCGTATGCAAATCCACATAATATAAAGAAAAATATTTATAAAGTAAGTAGAGTAAAAAGCAAACAGAAAACAGGAATTTTAAGTAAAATACAGGTAATGGATTGGTAATGGTGTTTTCATTTTATGGTTGCAGTGGATTCGGAGAAGAATTGTGCTCCAGTCACATTCAAGTAATGAAAGAATTAGTTCATAGGGACAAGAATAGAGCTAGTGTCGTTATGTGGTCAATCGGCAATGAACCCAAGTCTTTAGAAGCTCCTGTCACAAATTATTTCAAGTGAGCCCTTTTAAAAGTGATCATTTTTATGGCTTGCCAATTTTTTTGCTTATCCAGTATTTATGTTTTATGCAGTAAAGTTATCAACACTACCAGACGGTTTGACAAAGCCGGAAGGCCTATTACGATTGTGGTTAACCAAGGATTCTCAAATCACACCGTACGTACAAATAGTATATGAAGAAGAATGTTTTATTGGATGAAACTGAGCATGTGCTATGGGACGCTTTGAAAATTGGCAAACCAATCTGAGACATTTTGTTATGATAAATAGTGCCTAAGGACTTGAACCCATTTTTAATACACAAAATATTATGATTATTTATGCACAATGTTATTTCTCTATTATTAATGATTTTCCTTAAATAACTTTTAAAGTCAAGAACATCGGTTTGCTTTATCTCAAATGTACAAAGGAATACCGATTGCGAATCACGATTGATTTCATAGGCAAATAATAATTTTATTATATCATTCAGATAAAAACCATCAAGAAATAATATATCCATTTTCAGTTGCACAACTAACAGCAGTCCCTGTTTGTGTGGCAATTTGGCAAGTTGGTGAACATTTTAATTGATAAAAAATAAAATCATTGATTAGGTAGATTAGTTAATTCATAGTAAACATGTCTCAGGAGATATAAGACGATAGTAATAGTGTTGAGATAGTAATAGTGCAGGTACAAGCTAAATCTTCAATAGTACAGTTCTAGTGATTACAACGGGAAAATTATCTCGAATCTGCTCAACGAGAAAATTCGTTATGGTGACTCGAAATGCTCGAACGAGTACTCGAAGCTCGAAATGTAGCTCGTTTAAGTACTGTACGTATTTGTATCTTTCTTTTGTCGATGAATGATGACAATAATTAGCAAGCAGATGGAGAAATTCTAAAATGAAGTAAAAAATCTAGCCGATATGCCGTCCAAACGAAAGCGTACTTCTGAAGTCTGGGATCATTTTACCAAAGACGAGGCCAGTATTGATGCGCAATGCAATTATTGTCCCAGAAAGATGAAGACTCCTCAAGGCTGTACCACTGGGATGAAACGACATTTAAAAAAACATAAGATATTTCTAAACAAAAATGATGAATTGAATCGTAAGCTGCATTTATAATGCGTAGTAAATTACATATCTTGTTCAAAAATGAAAACCCAATTCCAATTTACACACGCATATCTGGAACGTTAGGACCCGCTTCTGAATTGGATAATCCAAAACTATGCTATCAAAGCTTGTGGCAAAAGATGGATTTCCGTTTTCAGCACTAACTACTTCCACCACACTTCGTCTTCTCTTTGAAAAGGTCACCGGAAGTTGCTTACCACGATCACCAAGTACAGTGCGAGAACTTATGCTTCAATATTACGCGGAAAGAAAGCCGGTTACCGATGAGATCAGTCGAGTAAAGATGCAGGGGGGAAAGCTAAGTTTGACACTTGATGAATGGACATCTGGGGCTAATCGGAGATATATGAATATAAACATCCACACAACTGGCAAGTTTTGGAATCTCGACTAGCTCGTATACGTGGGTCATTAACCGCTGAAGCCTGCAAGGCCATTTTAGAATCAAAACTATTCGAGTTTCATGTACTTTTGACCGACGTGTTTGGTGTTGCAACCGATGGAGCTTCTACCATGAAGAAACTGGGACACCTTCTCAAAAGAAAACATGTACTATGCATGGCTCATGGCATCCACTTAGCAGTCGTTGACGTTCTTTATAAAAAGAAGGAAATTGCACAGGTAGAGGTTGATTCAGATCAGATTTTTGAATTAGATGAAGCTGATGGAGAGCAAAATTATGACCAGGAGGATGAGAGTGACTCCAATAGAGAAGACAATGGTATTGAGGGTGAAAGTGACTCTGAAACTGAGGATGTTGAGCTAGAAATTGTAGAACCTCCGGTATGTGACATGCCCCATGTAGAAACTGAGCTCAACTCGTCTCTCCGTGAAGTCATTGCAAAAGTGAGGAAAACGGTCAAAGTGTTTCGTAAATCCGCCATGAAATTAGAGGTTTTGCACAAGTATTCGAACAGTGGAGCTTCTCTTATCATTGATACAAAAACCCGCTGGAACAGTCTGCTGGACATGTTGGAGAGACTTATATCAATGAAGGATGCAATAAAGAAGGCAATGATCGATATAAATGAGTGCTTACTGTTAACAGAAAAATGATTTCCTAGCTATAGAAGAGCTTGTTGATGGTATGCTCTTATGGAAAATCGCAAGACTAAATCACATTACAATTTTGCATAATTATGGCATATTCTCATTGCAGTTTTAAAGCCGGTGAAAGTTGCAGTCGATGCTCTCTGTCGGCGTGATGCCAATCTCGTCACCGCTGACGTGGCCATTAACTTCATGATGGAAAAAATTCAGAGCTATCAGTCTGCTGTGGGAATCAAGCTTTTTGGGGAGCTAAAGCGCAGAATAGTAGAGCGACGAACCATTTTATCGGATATTGCCTCCTATTTACATTTTGGCGAGGAAAACGGGTTTGCCGGTTATAACTTAGGATGGTTTTCTAAAAAGTCTCGTCACACCCTAATTTCAAACATGAAGACGATATACGAGATGGCTGGTCCGCCAGAACCTCAACCTATGACCTCAACCTCATTTAATCCTCATGTAGCTGAAGAGACAAACACAGAATTATCGGAATCTTTAATGCTGGAACTTAGTTTGGAGACAGAATTATCTATGAAAATTAATCAAGCCATGTCAATCAAGCTTCATGGAACTAGTGCTCGACCCTCACGCGATCCTAGCGCCGCTTTGTTAGCGGACATAAAGAGAGAAATGGCAACTTTTGAAAACTCGGGAAATCGGGGAAATGTTTGGAAGTTGTTCACAAGTGTGTCATGTCTGTACCACCCACCACAGTGGAGTCGGAGCGTGTTTTTTCATCAGCAAACAACTTTTGCAGAAAGATAAGAACAAAACTAGCTGATAGGTCGTTAGATGCATTAGTATTCTTGAAAGCTATTTTTAATGAGAAGTAAGTTTAATTCTATTATGTTTTGTTTCTGAAGCAGAGTTGTAATTAGATAAGTTAGGCGGTATAAGTTAACCTAAATATTTAGCAACGGTTTATAACGCTTTATAGCTTTTCATGCAAATTGCATTTTACATTTATTGTTTATTTATAATTGTTCAAAATATAAATTACAACAATAAAACTACAAACTAGAACGATTGTTTCTCTGCATAGTCCTAGACTCCTTCAAGACCACCACCTTCTTATGACAGTCCACTTCTGAATTTTGTAATTTCAACCATTTCCAAAGAGTAACCACAGTACTTCAGGGCGCCTCCACAAGCTGGCAAAAGATGCATTTGACACCAATTGCTGTTCGATCACCACATTGAAAGCAACTATGCTCGTCACAGCTATCACATTTCCGGTTCCTATTATTTCCACACAGATTACACCTCGGACGTTCTACCGTAGTATCCGAGCCGTATCCACTGTCTGCCTGTGAATCCATTTTGCTTGTTTTACCGTAATAGGACGTTCGACTGATTGGACTTTATAAACATAAATGTTTATTTGAACTTGACTATGCCATTTCAATTAGCTGTTTCTTTCTAATATGCATACATTTTTACTAATAAAATTTTTGGTTGCCCAGTCACCAAGCTCGCGAGTAGCTCGGTGAGAACGCTCACGAGCCTAAATATCGTCGGACATAGTTATCGAAGTACTCGTGAACCCCTATACAGTTCCCATCAAGTAGGCAGCTACAGATGCAACGGCAGAAAACTGGAGTGTCCGCTTGGAATTTCCGATGACCATTGAACCGCCCTTGCCGGCACCGCCGTTGCACAGATCTGTAGTGCAGTAGCAATTTTTATCTGTACCGTCACATTTCCCCCCCAACCCCGCCGCCGCTTCATTTGAGCAGTCTCTCTGAACGACTCCATTGCCTGGTGCATGTATGACGCAGCCTGCATCAATTGGTGGTTTACACTCAATTTCCGTTCCTTTCCCTTTACAGCCATTGCAGAAATAACACTTGAGTCCTGCGATATAGAGAAAGTAACCACAAATAATTAAGCGTAGCTTATTTAATTGTAGAAGTGCCCTCGAAAGCTTAACTGTCATTTCCAACCCAAATATTGTCGACCAAAACTATGAATTTTCTAAAAACGTACCTTGAGCGAGTTGGATGTCCGACAACAGCAGCCCAATGATGACCACCAGCACTTGTGTCGTAGTCCGTTTCATCATAAACATCTTGAGTCTTTTGAACCGTTAAGAGATGAGTTATAATGCAAAGTTTCTCCACTCCCACATAAAGCGTTCTTCAAACGATCGATCAAGAATTACTTTTTTCTTTTAATTTGTAAAAATGCTAGATGCGAAATTGGGTAATACTCAAAAATTCAGATCTTCACGCTGTAAAATTAAAAACAGTCGGATCTTCCGCATCTCCTAAAGCTGCAAACCTACTTCAAGAAGTATTTTCTCCAATTTCTCTTGCAAAATATGACACTACATGACTTGCACGGAAGAAATTGTTGTCACGACATTTTAAAATGGAAATGTTGTTAGTAGCTGACTGCACAACTTGATACAATACAAAAGTGTAGATCTGATGATGTGACATTGCCACAAAGGCTTTTTTGTATGCGTTGTTTGAACACTACGACTACGAGTGACATTCGCATGCATGCATACCCCTTTAAGAGTTAATCCATGCTTTTCATTTCACATCATTCTTTGCCTCACAAATACAAGTTTCATATATTATTTTTGAGCATGTGGATTTCGAAGTATTAAAGTTTAATTTCATGTTAAAACAGGTCAGGTCATGTTCATACATTCTATTAGATAATGTTAACATTTATTATGATATACAGTTTGTTAACATTCGTTACTAGTTTATAAGCGAAAAAGAAAATTTCTTAGAAAAGCCAGAATGCCAACATAAGTTACATTAGTATACGCTTAAAATTCAATGAATTTGGCACAAGCTTAATGATTCAGATTGCGAAGCAAATACTATGAATGAAAGTTTATCTTAATTTTGCTTCCTCTTCTGAAACATTACTTGTATGGAAATGAATGTACAATTAGAGTGTGGATTATTTGCTTATAAAGTCCAGCCATGTTTTCATTGCCAAAGCAGAATGAGAATGACCTTGGGATTGTCTTGCTGTTCACAGATGATTAAAAACATTTAAAATGTCACGTTTAAAATTGCAAAAAAGTTGTCATCTGTTTACTTCAAGTTTTTCTCGATTTTTCCTTTCTATTTTAATTTTCTGCATCTTTATAATAAGTAATGCAGTAAGTTCTAGTAGCGTTAAGAATTGTGCAGTTTTTAAGTCACCAGAAAACGGTTTGCAATCTCAAATATTACCCATATGGGATGGTCACGTTGTTGGAAATATTCCAGATGAATATGCAACTGCAACACAAAGCTGGAACGCTAGTGGTTACTGGACCATCTCAACCGGTTGTGAATTAACAGCTTGTGAAAATGAATATCTAACTGCCAACTGCAGTAAGTTTGGAAGCAACGCTTCGCCAACAAGCACAACCAATCGTTGGCAGTCGGCAAGATGCAGTTGTAACAAGGTATAAAAATTTACTACAATTGCCCCATGATTTGGCTTTAATTAATTAGTAAAATATTGGGCTTTAGAACTGCACATGCTCCAACATCGCTTTACATCGGACAGTCTGTGCTCGAGCATATTTTCAGCCGAATGGATGCAACGTTTGTGAAGCTTCATACACGGAACTTGAGGACTCAAACCCAAGGTTTTCTGACGGGTGGACAAATAAAATTTCTTCATTTCTTTTGAGACCGGAATGTACTATCAAAGTATACGAGGAGGAAAGTTATGAGGGGGAGTCAGAAACTATTGACGAAATGTTTGTTGAGGTTTGATTTAAAAACTGAAACGTTGATGGTTATTCATGCAAACACATTTTTGAATAATTATTCTTGCACACTAATGTCTAGAATTGGAATGGCACCATTCGGTCATACGAATGTCAGTGTAATGATGCCGAATATTTGGTTGTGCCGAAGAATGACACAGCGCAACCGACTGACGATGAGTGTAATTTTCCGGAATTTTATTAATATGGCTGTATTATTACTCGGCTGCTACTTTTTTCGTTTAAAGCTCCCTTTATTTACAGATCCACAAATTGAAATACCATACAATTTGGATGCGATTGTTTCTCTGCTTCGGCAACATAGCTACAATCATTCAGGTCTGCTGGCAGCCTTTTCTTCATTAACTCACGGCCGGAGTTCCAAAAACGCATATATTTTGTTGATAGGCAGTACTGGAGGTGGAAAAAGTAGTGCAGTAAGGACGTCTAACAAACATTAGCTTCTTTACTTAAAAGAATATTTTCCGAGTAGATAAATAAGTTAAAACTAAAACAAATGTAATGTTGATTCCAGATAAACAACCTGCTCAACAATCCTAATGTGACATTAGTAGGTGACGTACAATCCACAACATCCCAAATTCTAGAGTTTCGAATTCCTACTCCCATTCATGGTGTTTCGAATTCTGAGCTGAGAATAATTGATACACCAGGGCTAGGAGATACAAGACAAGTACAATATGACGCTGTGTTCCTTGCAACTCTCGATGAATACCTGAGTCAGCATTCCGAATTAAAAACGAGAATTCCCAACTTAATCCTCATATTCCATCCTTTTACTGATAACCGTTTTAATGGAGGGAGCCAAGTTTGTTCAAATGATTCAAGCACTGGAAAAATTCCGTTCTAGAATCACAGATGCTAATTATTCCAACGTTCTCTTTGTTTATTCGCATTATTGCTCGGTAACTTCAAAACAAGTGCTCCGAAATCCTTCAGAAAGACTAGGAAAGTTTAAAGAAGTGATTGAGGAGTATACCCAGTTTCCAAAACCTATTATGACATCTGTTATTGAAAACCAGGTGAAGGAAAACGAGCTTCCAATGGTAAATGGGAATTACGAGCTTCCTAACAAGGAGTACTTTCCCTTGAACCTATTGGATAAGTTTGACAGAATTCTTTTGAAAGGGAAGGACGAAATGGGAAGAAAAATAATCAACAAGGCATTGCGCCATAGCCACAGTCGGCAAGATCATTTAAATGTGAGTAAAAGTATGTTTGAGATGGTGAGCCAGAATCATCCCAAAGTAGCCAGATATCTGAACATACTTTCTTCATCAATTGTGAAGTTTAGAAACACTGAGATTTCTGTCCTATTAGAAAATGCTTTCAACAGTACGCCACCCCATTTGAAAGCTCAATTTCCAAAGAGTTTGGAATACCTTCAAAAATATATGAAGATGAGAAACATCCGCAGTAAAACTGACTTGCCTAAAACAACCGGGGCAATATTAGAATTGCTAGAAAATGTGGAAAAAAATGAAGCAGTCTTGTACCTGCTTGAGCAAGGCTTGAATTTAAGGACTCCAGTCTTTCCCAGCTCTGTTGTAGCAGGATACAGTTTCAACCTTCTGAAATACACTGTTCTTCCCATTTCTCCATTTAAAATAAATGCTTCAAGGATATCTGAAATTGGATTCAGAATTCCAGACTCAATAAAATGCCGAAAAGAGTCACAGAGCTTTAATTTGCTCAAGATTTTTGATAACATGGAACAATATGTGCGCTACAAACTTGCTACTTCCGGAGGAATCAGTGTGGGGCTAGTTGAGAAAATCAACATTTTTACGGGACTGAATGGGCAAGTCAAACCAGGATATTTTGTAAACGACACATCCTGTTTTACCTCTAACAATAATAGTAGCTGTACTTTTGTAGCAACAAGAAACTTCAAACTGTTTCAATTCGAACTTGATGAGAGTGCGCCATTGAATCCCCATTTTATTCAACGTGTTACAAACCTTTCTCCTCTGAACGAGTCAAACTACGAGAGCGTCCAGTATTGGAATGACTTTTTTAATGATTATGGAACCCACATTGTAAAATCGGCGTGGGGTGGTGGAAGAGTTGCTATTAAATTTAATATTCCTTCCACAATGTCAGTGGAGAATGTTAAAAGTAAGGTTTTTAAAACTGTGGAATTTGCAGAAAATCTGACAATGTTGATATCGGGTGAAAAAATTGACCCAAAACAAATGATCCCAGGGGGAGTTAACCATTCATTAGTATTTTACGGAGGTAGCCATCTCTATCACACTTCAGATTTGACTGCTTTGAACCTTGAAGAAGCAAACAAACTAATGAAAAATTGGAAAATGTCTTTGAAATTAAATCCTAAAGTTTATCCAACCGAATATGTGCCTATTTATAAGATTGCCCAGTCCGTGAGATTGGAGAAATCGGAATATATAAAGGAAGCAACATTTCGTCTGTTGAATTCAAATTTGACATTCAAACCACCTCCAAACCCAACGCCAGATGCAAAGGTGTTGGAAGATATGGCTCGGCAGCTAAGGGAACATGAGAGGAAATTGGAGGTGGAAAGAAGACACGTAGAAAGAGAAAGACGGCGACTAGCAATGGAGCAGGAAAGGGAGAGAAAGCGAGCAGAGTTTATAAAAGCTGCTGAGGAATTAATGCATCGGATAAGTTTGTACAGGATTGAAATTCAAGGAGAGAAAGATAGAGCTAGAATGTGTAGAGAATCAGAATTCAGTTGCTAATAAAAATAAACATTTTTAACAAACAAGATTGCAAGCAATATTTACTTTGACGATGATCCAGATTTTTAATAGATTTTTTTACCATACAACTATCAAAGATTTCATGAATTTTCATTTGTTGCATTTGTAAACGCACGAACATGAGTTTTCCGAAACTTTGCAATTTTAATAACTAAATTATTATTTATTCTTCAAACCAAATCCCATTTTTCATGTTATCACACAACTAATGTAGTAGTCTCTCCTCCTTCATACAAACATATGTGTAAAATGAGTTTTTTATGTAATTATTCTAACGGTTTAATTAATCTTTACGTTTGCTGAAAAACTAATTCAGCATCAGTTTCGACAATTTCTTGCAGCAGGAGTTGTCGCTGCAGGAGTCGTCGCTGGCGGGTTGTAGCCCAGGGGTGGTGTGCCGTCGTGGCCCAGCTGGGTAGTAGCTGAGTCTGTCGTGGCCCCAGCTGGGGTAGTAGGCGTTTGGAGTCGTGGCAGCGTCAGGAGTCGTGGCAGCGTTTGGCGTGGCGCCATAGTTGTGGCTGTCAATCAAAAAAACACCATTAATCATGAAACCCACCTAAAACCTTTGCAGAAATCATGGAAAATAAGACAAACCGGCTTCCGTTGTAGTTGGTGCATTTGTGACGCCAATAACGCACAGTCCTCTTGCAGGAACGAAACCACTGTTAGCAGGACAGTTATAGACGTAGTAATACCACACTCCACTGATCATAACGCATTGATAGTACTTAACATGAATGAACAAATTGTAAATACTAATGTAGTGCTCATAAGTTACATAATTTCATTGACTTTCAAGTTTTTAATTTTCTTACTTGTGAAACGTCTCCAGTTGGATATGGATAGAACCCTGGTGCGGTGCATGTAAACATATTTTGACGTGATTGTCTATACCTTTGGCGGAAAGCCATTGTGCCAGTAATTTGCAGGATCCCTATCAGAAAAGCAGCCAGCGTAATGACTGTCTGAAAAATAAAACAAAAATTGTAATGACTTTCCCATGCAATTTTGCTAAAAAAGCATTTCAAAGGTCACCGACAACGTACCTGGTTTTTAGTACCTGTATGAAGTTTCATCGTAGTAAAAATAGGAGATCTCAAAAATACTAGCCAAAAACTTTTCGATACTTTCCGATTTTGAATCCTAAATTGAAGACTAATGACAAACGATGCCTTATAGTAACTGAAATAATAGTGAACCGTGTCATTTGCAAGAGGGTAAATTTATATGCTTCATAAAGTCATAATATATTAAAGTTTGCACACAATGTCATTTCGTAAAAAACCCACAAAACGTAGGACAAATTGGTGACCCAAATGTCAGTCGTAATAATTTGAAAAACAAACCTTCAAGTCCAAAATTCAGGTCAGACAAACAAAGGATCAAAGTCTGCTTTCCTTTATGCTGTAAAATCATGTATGTATGCCAATAAAAACAATGCACCTGCAACTACTGCAAAAAGTGATGACGTAAGAACGCTCCAGAGTAATTTTTTACGTTACATTTTTCACATAAACTTGGTTTATTTTTCCATTTCATCATCTTGTTTCAATACACTTTCAGTAAACATTCAATAGCAGGACATCCTATGGATCATACCGTTAATCAATTAGTAATAATAATAATAAACACAAGCTAATTGGCAAAGACGATTTGAATATGCATAATTAACCATAAAATATACTAACACAAAAATTTAAAAATCACAAATGTTTGTGACGTACAAAACTGTTTAATAAAAAGATAACATGATTGACGGAACACGAATTGACAACATTATAATAATAATTGTGTCTGAACATCATCAAAGGTTGCATGAATGAACGAATAAATGAACATAATTACGACTTAAAACATTATTTTCAACACAAATTGGAACACAAGAGGATCATCAACATTGGATTTCCAGAATCGTTAAAATTGGCAGTAAAATTGCTATATATTTTTTGGCAGCAGGTATTGGTTAGCAAAAAAATTTTTATGACCCGTTTCGTTTTTCTATAGTGTGAGGACTGAGAAATTAATGAACCTGTTTAACGAAAAGTGTCAACAATAATGTATGACTGAAAAAATCACATAAAATAACAGGAACACAATAAATGTTAATAATATCTGGTGAATAATAACGTAAAAACGTCCCTGAAAAGATGACATGACATGAAAATTATTATCTAAAACTAAAGTAGCATCATTCTTTTCAAATATTGTAATTTTACAAAAAGTCATTTTTTTAAACCGACTCCACCATTTCCTTCGCATTATCATACATACACAACATTAATACAATATAAGGTTGAGTTTGTCAGCAAAAGTGACTGAAGGCACTCGGATATTTTTTTATATAGGTTAACGATAAATCTACACAATTATTTAAAACAGTTTTTTAAAGCTAGCTACATATTCTTACACGTGTACATACGCATTCCTGTTAAATATTTGTCTTAGAACATCAATTATTGTAGATTAAGTAAATACTTATTACATTCATGATTTTTTTACGATTAATAATTACTTTACTTACTTTCCTAGTAGCATTTTATTATCAACATTATTGCCGACGGATTTCCTGGTTCTTTTTTCTAAAATGATATATCATAATCAGGTAAAATGTATAACTTGGGATATAACAATTTTATACATTCTTACTAATAATAAGTATTATTATAATAATATTTATTCACAGTTTTATTGAAAGTAAATAGAGGAAGCAGAATGAATGAATGAGCTATATTGCAATAACAATAATTATGAACGATCTAAAGAATGTAGAGCATAATAATACTTGCCATATTTTTTTAGCACGTTCAGCGGTTATTCTACCTTTACAATTTTTGGACAAGAGTCCTTGAGTGTAGAGAATTTATTGTCAAACAGCATGTTTATGGCTACCTCAACTGTTTTGAAGTCTGAGTGAGTAAAACTGATCTGATTTGATTGAGTATCTACTGTACTCAAATATATTTTAGCTACAATTTTTAATTATTTAAAAGTTATTCTTAATTTGTTAGTTTTATCGTCTGACTAATATATCTAAAGCATCCAATTTACACAGAGTTTAAAGCTACTATGCCTTTGCAAATTGTTTTTACAGGAAATAAATAATATATAATAAACGCTAGCCAAAAATCAAACAATGCAGCTTATCCTCCTTAATTATCGTTTACCCTCCTCAGATATCTCTGATAATTATCAACTAAAATGCACTTAAATTGACGCCTTATTAATTATCTCTATCGTCCTTAATTGCGGTTATCTTCCTTAATTTTTGCTTAATCCTGCTTAATTGTTGTCCTTAATTGACGCTCATGCCTATTGACGGTTATCTTCCTTAATATCCTGCTTAATTTCACTTACGTCCTTAATTATCGCTTATCCTCTCAATTATAACTATACCCTATTCTACAATATTCTACAACGATTGCCATTTGTAATTATGGGCAATCATTTTGTTCAATATAGTACTTCTTGATGAAACTTAATTATGATTAGTTAATTATGACAACGGATTTAGCTTGAAATCAATAGGGTTCAGTATGCAACTTTGAAGTTGATCGCTTTGAGTTATTCCATCCATCCACACGACATGAAATATGCCCATTATATAAATTTCTGCTCTGAAATTTTACATGCAGATTTTATTTCTGAACCAGTTGATTAGTTGCTTTTTTTGAGGGATTTATAATTATTAACCTGACCTATTATATCATGAATGATGATAATTAATGAGACTTGTTGAAAAGACTTGACGTCGTAATCAAAAACACCGGTAAAAAATTCTGCTCTACACCTAATTCCAGACCTAACTAATTATTATAGTAGTAGTAATAGTAGTTGTTGTAGTTGGCACATTTCCGGACTGTTTATTATCAATATATCTATATTTAGATAACGTTGACTTTATTTTATCCTAGTGTAAGTTTAACCAAGTTTTCATTGACTACTTTCCATAAGTTCCGCTTATACTGTTCAGCTCATGTTTCCTTACATTTCTTAATATCTCTCTGAGAACTAAACCCTATAAAATAGTTTTTTTTTTCAAATTGTTGAGTTGGCCAAACCTGATTGTGCATTAATTGGAGAAAGTTAGATTTAGAATACTTCTTTAGTGACGACGACTTCGTAGGTTCCTGTGCTGCCGCACTCGATGTCGTCCTTCGAGATAATACTCTTCATCAAACTCCTCGGGACCAGTCACTTCGTTTCGGTTTTTGGAGTCTTTGTGGTGGTTGTGGGAATGGTGGCCGTTTTTACCGTTTGGCTTCTTGTGTTTGTGGTGGACCCCGTTACCATTGCCGTTCACCTTGCCTTGCGGAGTGTCTCTGCAAAAGTGAAAGTAAAGTGGTTAAAATTACAAAAACTTTTAACAAAATTAATAAAAGGCATCGGCAAATTATTATAATTTGCAACTCAAGATTCAATTTTTGTGATGAAAAATAAAGAAAAAGCAACTTAAAAACGGCAGCAGCTGTAAAAAGTGAAGGTGTATCAAGTTACCCCAAAGGGATTTACAGGTGGCTACCTTGTTAAATGGCGATTGAAAATGTTCCAAATTGCTAATAGAGTATTTTATCAGTTTAGAGGGAATGTAGTAGAGTATGTATATCACAGTATCGAGAAAAGCGAAAGGAGGAGTAGTAGTAACGGTTGTATGAAAAGTAGAAGGAGTGAATGTATATTATGCGTCAACGATACTGCTCCAGAAGACTCAGCATCGGTAAGTGAAGCCAATGCTTGCCACCAGTTACTAGCAATAAGTTAATACCCAAGTTCCAACGTCAAATTCATATTAGAAAAAGTATTATTACTTTCACGCCAAATGTCATTAAGGTGCAATGCTAATTATTTAAAAATTCGAAAGGTTCTAAAGGTGCTTCCGATTCAACAACTTACTTTGAGCATGGTCCCGTGTTTACGGCTGACAACGAGTTTTTATTCAAATCTATAGGGTCTGAGTGTTGGAATTTAAGGGAATGGATACAACCGACAAATCCATCGTCATAATAGAAATGCGTCATTCTCGGGTTCGGCACGCCTCCAATGAAAAGATTGCCTCTAGCTTCTAACGTCTGTAGAGGGCCCGGACTATAGCTAAAGTCGGAGAATCCTCCGTCTACCTCAACACTTCCAAAGGATCCTTGTCTTTTTAATATAACCTAAACCATGATAATATCAAGAGTTTTAAATGTTATAAAATATCTGGATGGCTCTGACAGCTTTTAAAAGGGCGACATTACCTTGTGCTTCTTTCCATCTGCTACTGAAACGTTTGATTTAACCTTGGCTTCACCTGAACCAAGCTCCCACCTAAACCTCAATTCCAATTCGCCCATGGAAGAAGAGGAGACCTCGCATTGAAGTAGTTGAAATTTCCATTTCCATAACTTCCTCCTCTGCAGCGTTAGAGTGGGATAGGAAGCTGGAACTCATTTCTAGGTAGCCTTCTCCACGGAATGCAACAGACTCGGAAAACTCCATTTCTAAAACAAAATGGACATTTTAACTTGTCAGAATATCAAACAGAATGTAAAACCAACTCAATTCAATTACTCACCTTCACCGCAATTTTTTCCGTGGAATCCTTTGACGCAAGAGCATCTATAATTTCCTTTCAGGGAGTAACAAGTGCCCCCATTTTTGCATGGTCGAGAACTGCACATGTCTTCCGTTTCACAGAAGCGTCCAGTAAAGCCTGTAGTGCAGGTACACATTTGGTCAGAATTGAAATCACCGCAGGTTCCGCCATTCTGGCATGGGTTATTGGCACAAGCTTGGGAGTTGTTTCTGCAGTTGTCTACGTTAGCTCCTTCAATCACTGACTTGATTAGGTCCAGTTCTTCACCAGCAATGTCCAGCTATTAATTAACAATGGTTACAATTGTGAAAAACCTTGGAAGAATACATCTTACACTATTTTATTTTTTATAATCTTTCTTACCTCAGATATACAACCACTGAATCCCCGAGAAACACCCACATTTGAGTTCAGCTGAAGCCTGTGTTGATCAAAGCCTCCGACAAAGAACTGTGTTTTGAGATTCAAACCTCTATTGCTTCCGGGAGACTTTCCTTTCACAACATCCGTTCCAGCAATGGTCAGCTCTCCATCTTGAAGGTATCTTTGGGCAGTAATCTAACCAAAATCAATTATTATTATTATTGAGTTATTACATGTCTTTACAGTTTGTTTAAAATTGATCTAAATAGTATTATTCCTTTCACTTACATCCATCCATTCACCAAGTTTAACTTCATGGCGACTTCTAATAACTGCTGGACCTGAGCCCGTATCATATTGGAATTCAAGATGTCTGTCCTTAATAGCTAATGATGTATAATCTCCTAATCCTTCTTCAGTCTGAGAGCAATACATGAGTAGTCCATCTTCATGGGTTTCAGGCTTGACTTTCATTGCCATTTTCAGCTTCTTAATTGCTTTGGGAGTTGGGTAAGACAAGTAGGAATCTCCTGAGAAGGAAGGTTCGTAAATTGCCACGTCACGATCACACCTAAAAAATCATGTACTTGTAATCATCTATTGGATTGAAATTTGAAACACTCGTTAATTTAGGATTAAAACTGTTTTTTTACCTTAATCCAGCTTTTCCAAATGGACAATAGCAGTTAAATCCTCCATGAACGTTGACGCATTTTCCAATGCCACAAGCTCCAGGGTAGCAAGATTGTCCAGAGACTTCGCAGTTCTCTCCAGAATATCCTGGAGGACAGACACAAGTGAATCCGCGTTTGCTGAGACCTTCTTGGCAAGCAGCTCCATTTGTGCAAGAGTTGGCAGTACAAGTGTCACAAGCTGCGATTCCTCGACTGGTCAGGGAATCTCTAAGGAGTTGCTGCTTCTTTCCTCCAATTACCAGCTCACTGACACAACCTGAATTAAAAATTTACAATGAATGAACATGCATTATGAAATTTGCTCTAAAATGAACGATTTTTATGCGAACCAATGAATCCCTTCGTTTGTCCAGCCAGTCTGTGAACATTTTTGAAGTTGGGATGACCTCCAATGTACATTGGCTCGAGCAAGTCGAGTCCTTGGAAGCTTCCGTAAATACTTCCGGTCACGTGCTCACTTTCATCAACGATCATGACTCCATCCGATTTGGCTCTGGAGATGTTGACAGTGTGCCATTGACCAAGTTCTAATGGTTTGGAGCCTCGGATTACTGCTGATCCAGATCCAACATCGAATCTGAACTCAGGATATCCTTTAATGTGTCCAAGAAAATTAATCAAGTATCACCTCCAAACTACATTTTTAAATGGGTAGATGCTTGCAAATTAATTTTACCATTAGAAATTCCAAATGATATAAAGTCTCCGGTGCCGTCACGTTTTTGTCCATTGTACAATATTAATCCTGCAGAGATCAAAGATATAGGTAGTGTTAGTGTAACCCGTATATGCTGACGTATTAATTTACTTTCAATACTCACCATTGGCATTTTCCGGTTTGAAAGAGATTTCAATATCGAATTTTAGATAAGAATCCGGAAGAGTTGGCAGCGACATGTATGAATTGGGCGTTTGTGTAAAGTATGGCACAGCACCTGTCACAACCAGGACTGTAGTTACATCTACAGAGGTTACAGGATTAACCGCAGAACAAACATAGACTCCAGCATCTTCCGCTGTGGCTTCTGTTTAAATCATTAATTATTTAATTAGCATGTTTCTTAAACGATGTAGATTGATAATGAGGTTTTTTAATGATTCATACCAGGAATGTTTAATGTTGCCCCCATAACTTGTGCCCTAGCTGGAAGCACGCCTCCCTGTCTAGTCCACGTATATTCAACTGGATCACGAAGCTCAGTCTTACAATCCATTGTTACTATACAAATAATAAAAATTATAATATACCTTTCATCAATATGAAATCTAATCGAGATAGATTTAAAGAATCTACCTGTAATTCCGTATGGGACAGATCTCGTTTCCACAGGAGGTGAACTCTGCATTCTGTCTGGATTTGCTGGAATTTCAAATACAATACGAATTAAACCTGGGCTTATTCATATGAAAGAAAATGTGTAATATGTGTACTACGTAGTGTCATACCGTGAATGATGACAAGATGGTCGCCTTCAAAAACTCCACTGATTGTGTTTACAGTACAACGATAAACCTAACAAGAACAAGGGTATTTAATGGACATTAAATTAATTACAAAAAAATATAAATCAAGTAAAAATTAGGCTGTTTCTCACCCCTCCATTTTCATATCTCAAATCATTGATCTTAAGCACGCTATCATAAGGTAAAACATTATCCTCCAAGCCACCTCCAGTCTTGGACCATCTAATTTGGGGATCTGGATCTCCATCAACTTCGCATCGAAGCTCAAGGTTATCTCCCACTCTTAGAATATCTTTACTTGGAACAATCTTTACAGTCACTTGATCTGCACCTATAAAAGAAAATTTCATCCAATATTTAAAACATCAACCCAAACTTTAAATTGTACTGGAACAAACAAAAAGATACAGATAAAGACTAAACTTAGGACAAACCCACACAGTATTATAATGTTTCCACATTCCACACACAAACATAGAGAAGATGATTGACAACAAAAGCTGAGATTAGTTACATGAATGATTTAAATATAATATGTTATTTACATGCAATGAGGAAACAAAGAAGCAATTATCAAGCGAAAAGCATGTCCCATTCATTTGATAGTCGAGTGATGAATGAAGGAACGTCGTTCGTGGGACATTAAGCAGGAAGCGGATGTCAAATTATTCTTAAAAATTACCTCTCCTCAGGCGGGTAACCTCATTAGAGCAGTTTCATCATTTCTCAGTCGTAAAAGTTGGAGCGTTGTATACAGCCGATTGATAAGCAAGTGAATTCATTGCTAGCACAGGTGCGGCTCGTGTCAACTAAAGAGTTAGAGGTTTATAACACCGAACACCAAACCAAAAACGCTCCATGCATAATGATAAACCATCACCACTGATGCTGCTTTCTCTACTATATGTTGGGTGCACATAAATACTAACAACTAACTAGGTTTCACATTCAAAAGCATTATTTCAACAAAAACTACTTCATTAATTACCTACAAAAAAAGGTTTTGCTTTTTAAATAAATTTCTTCGCAAAATAAAAAGTTTTTCAAAAATTACTCCCGGTTTGGGGCACACAGCACACATTTTTCCTTAATTATGTATTCTATTAGTAAAAAGCAACCGTTTGCTTTCGACAAAATTTTTAAAAAAAACAAGACTGAAAATATTTGAAAATTTAAATACCTTCAACGCTCAAGTCGATGGACTCTGATGTATCATGAGTCTCGCAAATGTAGCGCCCGGCATCTTCTAACTGGAGGTTTAATAGGGTCATGATTGGACCAAAGATCATAGCTTTTCTAGGAGGAGAGCCACCGTCCTTTGTCCACACAACGGCAGCGGTAGCCCGGACATTGCATCTAATTTCAACGGTTTCTCCAACCATTCCCTTGAGTTCTCTTCGGGAAGGTCTGGCAATCGGAGCGGGTGAAGTGTTCACGCGAACCTCTGCGACAGATTCGCTCATGCCCCCAATGTTCGTGGCTTGACAGACATAACGGCCAGCGTCGCTTACTTCAATACCACGGAACTAAAACGATAAACGATTTTTTAAATGAAATAAATGAACACGAGTTTGACAAGTAAATGAAGCAAAATAGTATACCATTAGCTGAGGTCCATTGACAATCACAGAGTTTGGTAGAGGACGCCTGTCGGCCTTGAACCAGTTAATTGTAATGGGTTGATCTCCAGTAGCTATGCAGTTGATGTTGACCGTGTCCCCACGTCGGACAGTTTGAGTTGCGGGCTGCAACTCGATCTTGGGTGGTGCAGCTAAATGATCATGACAGATAGGTTAGTTTTTTTATCCAGAGTAAAATATAGAGTAATCAAAATTGAAAAAAATAAGGTGTTAAAAAATTTACAAAATAGCTCAACAAACGAACGAAAATACAAAAATTGATTTTTCAAAAGAGCAACCTTTCAAATTTGCACAGATGTGTGCTACCATCATGAATGATCCATACGATAGCGCAGCGAGGCAGAAGAAAAGAGCAAGTTGCGGTTTGCATTGAAATATTTTTCTTAAATTGATTTGCATGTTAAATTAAATTTAAAGAAACTTTTCCAACTTACTTCCGACAACTTCAAGACGAGCCATGACAGTAAACACAATGTCTCCTCGGACATTGCTACCTCGGCAAGAATATAAGCCTCCATCTTCAGATCGAACATCGCTGATGAAGAGGATTCCATCTCGGACATCATAATCTTGAGGCATTCGCCCATTATCTCCTCTCGTCCAGTCCAACAAGAGTTGGTCATTAGAGGCGCTTTGGAGGGCTGGAATACATCTCAATTCTGCTCGACTTCCAATGGGGAAATAGTATACCTCTTCTCGTTCTCTTTGGGGATCAGCGGGTGAAGGTTGTGGAGCATAGTCTTCGTCGAAATCATCAATAAGCAGTTGAATTCGCCCTTCCTCCACTCCAGCTTCATTTTTAGCTAAACATGAATAGGATCCTTCGTCCGATTTTGAGACACGGTTTATTTCATAAAAGGCTGTTCCTGGACTTCCATAAGGAGAGCTATTTAACTCAATACCCCTGTAATACAAGGAGGAAATAGATGAAATCTCATGAAGCTATAAATAGTTTATGATCAGAGCATATTATCCAAAGTCAATTTCATGCATACTCAAGCTGGCCTGGCTGAAGTTTCTTCCAAGAAATGGTTGGCAGTGGTTCGCCATCAGCACGGCATTCAAGTCTTACACTTTCTCCTGTTCCTACCCTGTGTGGTGTACTTGGTGAAATTGTAATTTTAGGAGGAGTTTGAATCTAAAAAAGATTTAAAATTACAGTCATTGTAAATAACAGATTTGGCTAAATAAAGTTAGATGCTTTTACCTCTAAGGTGGCAAATGCGGCAACTGTTCCAGCCAAATTCTCCGCTGTGCAAACATATTCTCCTTCCTCTTCACCAGTTACTCTAAAAAATTGCATTAATTGCAGTTGATCCAGTCTTTGATTGCATATTTAATGGCATTAAAAAATATTATTTTTTCTTACCGGTTGAACCTTAATACTCCACCTTGAATCTCTTCTGCCGTGGTAGGCAACCTCTGTGTATTAGCTCTGCTCCATGAGAGAGTTGGCGATGGAATGCCAGCAGTCACACGACATTGGAATAACGCACTTTATAAAGAGAAACAAGATTGATTCACATATTATACAATTCCAACATACGAATCCTTTCAAGGGTTTCTATAATAAAGCATTATTACCTTCCATCTCTCACAACAGTCTGAACACGGCTCGGATACATCTCAATTTGTGGGGCTTCCCTTCGCTCAACCTCAACAATGGCAGAAGCCAAGCTTTTTCCAGCCGTGTTTTCAACTTGACAGACGTAAACACCTCTATCACTTACATCAGCTCTCTCAATCCTCAAGACTTCACTGTTTCTCTATTTAATGAATGAAAATCTTTAGAAAAGTAAGCAGCACAAAGAATAAAATTATTGAATTGATTTGATTTACTTGAACCGAGTCCGGAAGCGGTGATCCCACTTTAGACCATTCAATAGTCGGATTAGGATTGCCAGTTGGAATGCACCGAATTTCAATAAGGCTTCCCTGAGCAACGGTCTGCCTCTCAGGCTCAATTCGAGCGGAAGGAGGTGAGCTCAAGAAGGAAACAGAGAGTCGGGCTTGTGCTTGAGTGGACTGCCCAGAATCAGAAACTGCAGTGCAAACATATACTCCAGAATCGCTTTCTCTAACGGAAGAAAGTGAAAGCGTTCCATCCGGTGATTGAGAAGCAGATTGGGGAAGCACACCCGAGACCTTGGCCCACTGAATTTGTGCTCCTCTGTCATTAATATCACATCTAAATCTGACTGTTTCACCAGGTCTTGCTTCGTATGAACTGGGGGTGATTGTGACCACAAGTCCAAATACAGGTGGAACAGGTTCCGATGGATAAC
Source organism: Orchesella cincta (assembly GCA_001718145.1). NCBI lineage: Eukaryota > Metazoa > Arthropoda > Collembola > Entomobryomorpha > Orchesellidae > Orchesella > Orchesella cincta. Next base: position 264,853 of record LJIJ01000008.1, read on the forward strand.
TTGTGTAGTCCTCCCCTTGCACGTAGAGAATAGCTCGTTGATTTTCACTTCCTTGATTATTTCTTGCTGTGCAAATGTACTCAGCTTCATCAGACTTTCTTGCAGATGCAATTCTCAAAATGCCCCCATCAACCCTGATGTGTGAGCCAAGGGATCCTCCGTTACGTGTCCACGTTATTACAGGCGCTGGGATGCCAAGAGCTTCACATCTCAGCTCAACTGGCTCATTAACTCGAACAGTTTGAGAGCGTGGGAGGATTGATACGGACGGTCGTATTCCAGGGGCTTCAGCAGACTCTCCAGTTTCAACGGTGAGAATAGCTGTTTCAACAATCGTTGAGAGGCCGTCAGTAACAGTACAGAGATAGGTACCGCTATCTTCAGGGCGAGCTTGAGTGATGACGAGGAGACCTTGACCATCGTCACGGGCGCGGCCAGATGGAATGCCACCGCGGTCTCGACTCCAGGTGATGCGCAGAGGTGTGCTTTGTTGGGCGATTCGGGCTGTGCACCTGAATGTAACATAAGTTCCAACTGTGGCTAGTTGGGCGGGTTCGTCAATGGCAACTTGAATTCTAGGGGCACCTGAGCCGACCAATGAAGGTCCAGGTGCAGTCACTGAAATTTAAATATACTAAATCAGTCTCGTGGTCATTTTCTACCTGTATTTATTGTGAATTAATAGAACGAAATTTACACTAATGTCGGTGGCAAAGTCATACGTAAATGAGAAACAAGTTTTTCTACATAAATAATATTTTCTTGGATGCTTGGTGCTAATTTTTAAAAAACAACGGTGCAATTTAAAGCAAATCTACTTTTGTGCGTTAACAAAATCCCATCAACCTGGTACAACGGTTGAGTGGAGCTCAGCAACAGTCTCACTTCGCTCGTTGCTGATTCGACAAATCACTTTTTGCAACTTTGGAAAGATGGGAATTCTTGCACTTAAATGTAGTTTCCATTGAGTTGAGGGCAAGCGATAGTTTCCGTATTTTAGAAAGATGTTTGATTCTTGCAAGGTTCTCACACCTTCTTCAACTACAAGCCAGTTCCACTCGGGGAAAGTTATAAACTCAATTTTGAACCTTAAGGTGCTTGAATACGAACAAAAAAATTGTTCCATGCTTCCAACCTGAGCGCGAACTTTCACCGGAGAAAGCTCGGCTAATAGACGATCTATTCCATCCTCATGCATGCATTAGATTTTCATTAGTTAGTTTTAATCATGCAAAAGAGTTAATGAAATGTTAGTATTTTTATTGAAACAGAAAACATTATAATAAAAGTTTTACCTCTGGCTTCGCAATAAGATCCTGTAAATCCAGGTCTACACAAGCACAAGGGTCTTCCACCTTCAAACCGACAACCTTCAGAATTGTCTCCGCATGGGCATGCTCTACAGGTTCCTTGCTGATCTCTGGAACGGTCATTGGGATCCAAGTAGTAGCCTGGACTGCATTGCTGTAATTAATAAATCCCAATTTTCAAACCAAGTTGACAACGACTGTGACTTTAATTTTTAAAATTTTTATCTCACCTCGCAAGACAATCCTTCATAACCAGGTGGGCAACGACATTCCTCAACATCCATCACGATTCCAAATGGAGTGTTTTGACGCACAGCATCATCCAAGGAGATATCCTTAATGTACGACGCTTCCATATCGTCCGTGAAAGAAGCGCGGATCAAAATTGCTTCCAAATCACTCAAAACTTCAAGTATGTCTGATCTGCTGGCCATGTTTCCGGAGCCACCAATATGTCTCCAACCTGCCGTCTCTCTCAAACTAACTTCCAACCCCTGAAATAACATTGATTTAGATTGTTGCTCATATGTATTTACATATGTTTTTGAACGGATATATTTAGAGCCAACTTACAACTTCTTGACCAGATAGTAATGATCCATAAATCCAGTACAATGAAATGCCACCACTTCCAACAAGAATTACATCAATATCTTCTCCAGGTGTGGTGTCTGTTCCAGGTCGAACAAGGTAGCGTCTTGTTGCATGTAGTTTGCCGCCGTATGAAGTAAGCTATAAATGCAAAAATAAGCTGATTACTATATAGGTTGTTGAGAAGTTAGCTCATGGTTTCGAACAATTGACGGAATGGTTTACCCTATTTCCAGTGAATTTTGCAGGTAAAGACCAAAATAATCTCTCAGACCTCGTTCCACCAGGATAGCGATATACAAGCTCTCCCGTGCTGGGATCAACCGTTATTTCTTTTATCGACGCAGTCCGAGTACTGCAATATATCAAATCGCCCCGTTAATACTACTCCTTTAACCTTGAATTTTTAAAAAACCCAACTAAAATATCTCTTCTTTTGCTCACCTATCAGTCAAGGTCACACCATGCGGTGGCCCAGAAATGATCTGAAGGTCAATACTTGAGCGGTACAAGTTTGCAGAGGCACACTCAGTGCTAGCCCTGCTACAAAAGCATTCCAGACATCCCAATGGGTTAATTTCTTGAAGAGAGAAAGTTCCAGGTCGGCACAAGTTGCAGGAAGCCCCTTCACAATTTCCTTTGCACAGACAATTCCTTCCATCTGGGCAATCGGCCCGGACAGAGCCCCTAGGATCACAATAGCACCTTGCAGTTTCCAATTGACACTCTCCAGTCCTTGGGTCACCAGAATAGCCATCCTCACATTCCTCACAAAAGTCTCCAGCGGTATGGCCGCGACAATTTCTACAAACTCCCGTTTTCGGGTCACACTCATCGGAATGCCCGTTGCAGGAACAAGGCTCACACAACCCTAAGTAAAGTCCTCTCAGAGATCGAGTATATCCAAAAGCACATTCTTGACAAGAAAGTCCCGTGTAGCCAACAGGACATGAGCATTGTTCAACTGGATATGCCCGTTCCTGACCAGTATTTCGAGGGACGGCAATGTCCAAAATGACATTGCTCAAATAAGCTTCTCTTGTGCTGGTCGTGTAAGTTGCTTTAATCAAAAGGCCATCTAAGTTTGCAAGTGCCATTAGAAAATGCTCCCTATTTGCTGTTTGCCCATCTTGTCTTTGCCAATATTGCTCTTGAAGAGGAACCGTGATAGTTTCCTGTCTGTTTGGAGAGAGCGTAGATTTTCGAAAGTATAAGAGGCGAATGTCATTCCCGTTGATTTCAACATCTGGAGCGTTATTTGGCGAACTTTGACCTCCTGGCTGGGGCACGTAGCGGATGGTGTGTGAGTAGCCACCGTAAGCTGTTACCTTGTCTCCTAAAAAGTTGTAGGGAAGCTGCCAATAATATGTGCCTGGAGGGTAGCGACTGAATTCTCGGAATCCGACTTCTCTGGAGTTGGTCTCGAAAATGAACCCGTCTTTGATTTCATCTCCTTGGGTTTCGTCGACCAAAGTGAAACCAAGGTTGTTATTCAAGAATACAGCAGATTCCTTTAAAAAATACAGAGACAATGTAAGACATGAAAGAGGCAGATAAATATTAATTATGGAGTTTTTAAATAAATATTTTACCTGAGTTCGATACCAGTTTGAGCTGGCGCAGGTGGGAGTCACACCCATGCAAAAGCAGTCAATGCAACCGTGCTCATTCGTGGAACTAAGGAAGAAGGTGTTTGGCTGGCATTCATTACAAGTGGATCCAGAAACGTGTTGCTGTAGAATAAGAGATGCATAAATTAGTCATTGAATTCCAATTTTACAAATGTAATGATGAAAACTGCTACAAAAAAATTATTGGACAAAAAAAATTCAAAACAAGAAGGGAGGAATAGTCAAAAGTAGAATTGTATCATTTTAGAATTGGTTTTTACCAATTGCGAAATCCCGAAAGAGAAATTAGCATTAAAAAGTGAACATCACAAAATGTTTAATTATGCACGTCAATATGTTTTTTATTTGTACATCAAAAATTAGATTAACTAGTAGATCTGCAAGTCAGGTGCGCTAAAATTGTAAATGTTTAAAATTACCTTGCAAACACAGCGCCCTGATGGATCTGGTATTGGTGACAAGCTACCTTCGACATCACAGGTTGCGGCTGCAAAGTTATTTGTAATGATTTAAAATGACATTTTGCAAATCCAATTTAAAATGGTATTCAGAATAGCTTTAGCTTACAAATTGGTCGACATTGATAAGGATAGTCACGGCTCTTTTCATATCCAGCTGCACAGCTATCACAATTTCTACCAGTGTGACCTGGTATACACTCACAAGTAATACCTGAATCAACATCCTTATAACAAGCAGTTCCAAACCTGTTGAATTAGATCCGAAAATGAATTATTTATAAAGTCCTGAGAAAACCCTATTGGGGCAATGTGATAATTACCGTCTATCTTCACTCGGACATGGGCAAGGGAGACACTGATTAAAGTCCATGTATTCTCCAGCCCTACATTCAACTCGAGGAGTAGTCTTGACACAGATTCCTCCCCAAGGTCCTTGCTGTCGCTTTTCATAACCAGGAGAACATTCTTCGCAACTGAGACCATTGTAGCCTTGCGGACATCGGCACTCCTCCACAAAAACAGCTTGACCTTGACCCGTGTTGATAGGGACGGCAGAGTCAAGCCTAATACCAGAAATAGTTGTGTCCAAAGATGAACCTTGGTCATATTGAGCCCTAACAAGAAGATATTCGACGTTACTCAGCACGCTCAAAATCTCTTCTCTTGTTGCAGGCTCAATTCCATCCCCTGGCTGGTCTCCACCAGGTCGTCCGGAAACTTTTTTGAACCAGTCTCCAACAAACAGTCGGGCTGAAACAGCGTGTTCCCTGTTTGGTGACCAGGATTCTTTGCCCATGTGAATAAGCGTTAGTCCATTTCCCTAAAATGTTTTTTTTTATTCTCAAACTGATTTCCTTTAAAAAAATAATTCCAGCCAAATTTTAAGAAAATAATACTTACACTGATGATAACATCAGGAGCAGTCAACGATCTTCCTGTTCCTCTGTATCTGAGTGAATATTTCAGGTGGCCACCATAACTCTTCAACAAATTTCCACAGTGTGAGGGCGGAAGTGCAAAATATGGAATAACATCGGATGGGATGGCCAAAGTTCTCACACTCGGGATCTGAACTTGAACCCCAACTGGCAAAACTCTAATTGCAGTTGTTGGTATGGAATATCTTCTGTCTTGGATCTCCACCGATCCGCCCAAAACATTCATTGAGACACCAACAAGTCGGTAATTGCCTTCGGGTGCAGGTAGCTACAAGCAACAAAACTGCTAAACATTTATCTTTCTCTCAGAGAGATAAACAGGCAAACATTTATTTTCCTCAACATATACTGCCTCACCTTCCCTACCTGGACTACGAAAACATGATTGGAACTCACTCGTACACTGACCCTCGCTGCCCATTGCACAAAGCCAACCGGACCAAACAATCTCCTGACGATCGCCCCTTCTCGTTCGCTAGCCCCCATTAATCATTGCATATGAAACAACCTGCTTTCCTGTACGCAAAGCCCTGTGACCGAGTGTCTGTTCTCATACCAGCGCTAAACTATCCATACATATTCCGCGTTCATTGTCAAAGTATGTGATCTCCACATTTTCTTAGTAGTGATTACTTCGGTCCTTCATTCAGTCTTATTATAGCGTCGCGTGGTCTGGGGTGTATTTGATATTGGCGAGCTATTTGTTCATAGATACTCTTCCCTACACTCGTTTTCAGGGCACGCGTCTTCACACACGTTTGTCCGGATATTGTGTACCCGCAATTAGATCTCTCAAACAACTTGCCGGGGTGGGTGTTTTTGGGTGGGTGGTTTTTTGTTGGGTGGTTTTCGGCGGTTGCCATCCCCGTGGGCCAAGAAGAATGTTGAAGGTATGCAATCTCGAGGATTGTTCACTGAGATTGGAGGGAGGTCTGGGTGGGTGAAGTGACAGGGGCGGCTTGTAAAATTCAACCAAGAAAGTTGGAACAAGTCAACATTTAATTTAGCTTCCAGTAAATTAATGAAATAGCATTGCGAGACTGCATTGCATTTGCGACTTTATCAGCTGTCAGAGCCAAGATCGTGGCGTATCTGGTGTTAATAGATAAAAACAAAGGTTGGGGATTATGTATAGTAGGCGTTTCTCAATAATGACGTTGGATTTTTGGGAGTTTTGTAACGTTACAGATTATTCTATATAGTTATATGAGTATAAGTTTTACCTTTGCTTGCAGTCCATATCTCGCGTGTTGGGGTGGGGGTGTGCGTTCGGCAGGTGGGAGAGACGCGTGGGGGTGTGTGAAATAGTGAGAGCGTAGGATTCATTTTTAGGCCGCGTTCTGCGCGATAATCGATCAGTCTATTCGATTTTACTATAGTGCAGTACTCTTGGTTCGATTATTATTTGAAAGCAAACATTTAATAAGTATGTCCAGTCTTGTCGCGAGTGGTGGGCGGCGCTTGGTGATATTGCAGGCGGTCTGCCTGGTGATGAGTCAGTTCGGTAAGACTGCGGGGGGATACTTGATCAGCGGTTGCAGCCGGTGATTGCGGCTGGCTCAAGACATTCATCGAGTTACTGTATGAAAAATAAAGGCACGAGTTAACGTTAGATTTGCGGAATTTGAACGGTAACGAGATTAAATTAAGTATATTTAAATCGGTGGTGTGTATAGGCATTACGTAATCTCCACAATCGTCGATCAGGGTCGTGGAGTCACAATCGCCGCTGCCGGTATTCGCACACACTTCTTGCATGTTTAGATTTCAAGATGAAAATGTAACTAAAATTTACGCATCAGTTTAGGTTGAATCATATCTATCTGGAGACATACAATTTTATCCCGCATAATGGAGACTTTTGGGAGCTAGCTAATGTGACGTATGAGGTGCTAACGAGGAACTTCATCACTTTCGGGGGGTGATGATCATTATTTTTAGCAAGGAAGCTGCATTTTTTGTACTCATTTGGAATCACATATGTGTGGTTAGGGGTCTCAGCTATTGAATTTCATTTGGTGTTCTCGAGAACCTTGCCATTCCTTGTCGGGTTCTGACCTTTCTTTCCATTTTTAAAATATCACTCACTACATTTGACGGTTGTCTTTAGCTCCAGCCCAACAAACATCAAGCTCGTGAGACAAATTGATGGTAAGAGTTTGGAAAAGGACTATTTATTGCCACTTAAATGCCTACCGACAACCAAAACTTGGTATGTATAACACAACAAACTCTGATTTGATTTGCTAGCAACCAACTGAACAAAGTATGAATAGTTTTTTCACTTACCTTGTCTCATCAGACCCATCGGCACAATCTGGAAAACCCAAAATTATTTTAACACACATAAAAGATGTAATGCTACTAGCATACAATTAATTTGAAAGTGAATCTTCATGACGGATTATTTTTATATATGGAGCAAACTTACCAAGATCTCCATCACACACCTTTTGAGCAAAAAAAAGTTTATAAAATTTTACGAGTTTGTTCCATGCGATAAAAGTCAATGGATATGAGGATGCGGAAAGACAAGAAAAAGATGAGGGTTTTTGCTCACCATGCTCTTGCTGATACATTCCCCTGAATTACAAGTAGCCTGGTTAACACCACAAGCGGATGGTGGTCTTGTTGGAGGAGGTTCGTCTGTAAAATATATTCAAGCTGTTGTAAAAGAGCCTTCGGCAAATACACAATGTTCATCATAAAAAGCTAATAGATCAAATGACCAATAAAGTTGATAAGAGGTCTCATTCCACATGCTCTAAATCATGACGAACTGAACTTTTACGAACCCACTACGATATGTGCGTGCATGAAAACAAATATATACTTTTCTCTTTCATTCAATAATTTTAACAGAATCATAATATTAAAAACCATACTGTTTTACTTTGACGGCTATTCAAACTTAAAAACTTAAAAAGTATAACCCTACGTATTTTTAATATTCAACAAAAATTGAGCAGCGCTTAAAACTCCAAAAAAAATTAGATTTTTTCTTTATATTATTATCATCATCATTGGTACCAGTATCTGTAGTAGCGTAAGTGAGCGCGTCAACATGGGTAAACAGCCCAGATTGCCACTCTGAGTTTGCAACAAAGTCATAATGCGACAAAATTGATGGGCTCCACAATGAATTTCCAGCAGCTTGAAATGGCACACACATAACAAAAATGTACTCGCATTTTATAACAAGTATATAAAATGGCCTTTTTATGACGTTGATGCTAGTACACAACATTATATTTTTTGCTGGAGGCTTTGTCCGTTTGTGCACGCAGTATTATTACTCAAGTGAAAAAATGGTGTTTAAACCTTAAAAGAGAACTTACAAGAATCCACTCTCAAGTAGACGGAAACTCTTGATCCAGGAGTTGACGAGGGGTATCCCACCGCCTCACAAATATATGTTCCGGTATGGTCTGTGGCAATGTTGGGCATTTCCAGACGGCCATTGATGTCTCTAGAGCCGGTTGGCAAGGGAAGTCCATTACCCCTTGACCATCTAACAGGTGCTCTGAGTGGACCTTCATCTCGACACTGAAATACTACCTCATTACCTACAAAAAACCCCCAAATTATTGCCCTTCCTTAGATCCATTCTCAACTCTAGACATTTTAGTTTTTTTTTGCAACACACAGTGAAAGCTTCAGAATGTTTGCGGTTTAGAGTAAAAGTAGAGTAGAGTAAAATGAAAAAGGATTTTTTAAGCAGCCATGCTTTTCTTACCAGCGATGTCTGTTTTTCATAGGGATGTGGTTTATAAAGAGAGATAGAGAGAGCGAGGCACAAGCGAGAAAGATAGATAGAAAGTTACCAAAAATTAGAACTCTTGTAGCATTATTTTCAATCATTGATCACAGGACAAATGGTGTGTTTCTATTATGGAAAAAGTTATATTTCGTGATTCGAATTAATTTGTTACCTTGTTTGATGGTTTGTTCGGCTGGATACGTCTTGAGATTTAAACCATGTGCAACCGCAGCTACAAAATAAAATACAGTTAAAAACTGCATAATTAAATATAGAAAATTTATTCTAATGTTTTTAAATGCAAACTACTCACGTCTGCAGTGATCATCTTCGTCATTTCATACACACCTAAAATCACAATGATTTAAATTCTCGGTGCAAAGCTTGGGTTTCAACATTCAAAGGCTAATCTCAAAATCAGATTTGCTCATTGATTATAGAACAGAGACCAAAAAGACCACACAAAACGATTCTCTAATGCGAATAATAATGTAATGACTTTATTACCGTTACAAACCGCTGAGTATGGAACACACTGATCCCTACTTCTGCAAGCAAACTCCCCAGGACGGCAAGCTGAGGGTCTTTGTGTTGTTGCTAATTCAAAGAACATTGAGCATTTATTCGAGGTGATTTTCTTACAAAAATGAGCATTTTATCATCATGTTAATTGTGGTGTGGTTATACTCTCTAGTCTATTTTGTCATGTTGTCATAATGTCAGCACCCTATTGGGAGCACGCATGAGGTCTGCTCCACAACACCATGGGACATGATTATGCTCTCGTAATATGAGAAAACAAGACAAAAACTTATATAACTTACTTCGAGTACAGTTGAATTCATCACTCCCATCCTAAACAAAACCAGAACAAAATCATTTTGTGGTTACGCCGATTAAAAATTATTCGGGAGTTTTATTATTGTATTATGAGGTTGATGTTTCGTAGCCATTTCATACTTGACAATCTAGAGAGTTATCACATCGAGCCCGCAAATCTGCACAAAAAATTAATATTCATCCAAGGTGAGCTTAAACTCCTTCATTTTGTAGAGTGAAACTGAATGTTTTACACCAATTTATCGACTTACCCACACATCCTCCTGTTTGACAGGAAAACTGGTTTTCTCTGCAGCTTGGCTCTATCAACAAGATTTATAAAGAGATTGTACTTTTGCTCTTTGCATTATTATTGTCCCATAACTAACTTCAAGTTTATTGAGATCTTCCCAAACGATTTCATGACACCAGTTACGACTAATAATAACAGTCATTTTGATCTTATCAATTCGCATAAATGGCACTTTATTTCATTATTTAGAGGAGCTCTGCTCAATTTGCTCAAATGTCGGACAAACCTTTTGATGTTTTAATGAGGGAGCATTTGTCTTTTTTTGCAAATTTACAAGCATGCAAATTTTATGTCATCATGAATGAAACTCATGAACATCTGGATAGCCTCATCAGATCATAATAAATTAAACAGTTAACTGGTCTGAGCAAGAAATAAGAGTATGGAAATGAAGTTATTTGCAAATCAGCAACAGCTCCATAAAACTCGAATTAAAATGTAAACCTGCGGCTATTGATTAGCAATAATTATGAATTAATATATTCATGAGGGTGAAAGAGTTGTAGTAGGATTCATTTTTTTAAATGAAAAGAAATGTGATATCATAATTACAGGGTGCAAACTTGACTCGTCCACATGGGCCAAATATTCCCATTTAGGAATATTAAAAATTATTAGCATATGTCGATGATGCGAATTCATGATGTTCATCAGAAAACTTGAAGTTGTACACAGGGAGAGAGACCAATTATGTCTGAACCAAAACATTCTTACCTGGAGGAACACACCGCGCTTCATCACTTCGGTCGGGGCAATCGCTGTGCCCGTCGCAGACATATGCTTAAAAATAAGAAATCGTGTGAATCTCTGAACTGAGGAGCCAATTAGAAATCATAATTCATAATTTAGCAAGATGCTGATATATTAGATGGTTTTTCATACATTGCTGAATACATTGTCCATTTGTGCATTGGAATTGATCAGGTCTGCATGTGACGGGGACTGGGAAACAAAAATTTTGATATGATTAGCCAAAGCTAAAATGGGTAAAAAGAAGATCCAATCAAGTAATTTTACGAATTACCCCTGCAATTTCGTTCATCTTCTCCTCGACTGCAGTCATTTTGTCTGTTACATTTTAAATACTCAGGGATGCACCTTTAAGAGAAGATGATAATTTCATTAAAGAGTTGAGTACTTTTTCTCGTAGTATACCTATAATTTTCTTTACCTTCCATCATCACAACGGAATTCTCCAGATCTGCAAGCTGAAACCAAATCAAGGAAAGATGAAACTCAGTCAATGCCCTTTAATACAGATCAAGTTGCTCTAAAGCTATTGAATTCTAGACTACTGCAGAGCTGAGATTCGATGATAAATGATTGAGTGCTGGTGCTACGTTCCTACTTCTTCCTACTCGTAATTTTCACATTCCATCCAGCTCCCACCTGCATATTGTCCCTCCAAGCATGAGCTAGTGTTACAAATAGCCATTTTTGGAAGCATCAATTTTGACACCTTGTGAATTCCAAGAACGCATTGAAAATGTTGTTTAAATTTGCCAATTTTATACCAGACACGTACTATTAGATGCATTGACCAATTATTGTGAGTACGTTTTCAATATTGAACGTAAACGAAATGTACAATAATTTTGCTGACAAACAAGTCCACGCTCCTCGTGTCTGTAACGGTTTACATTGACCACGCGTGTCATGTCACGCAATTGCGTACTTGTAATTACAGCTTAGACTCGGAAATGCGTATTAAATTTTGGACAGTTTTGCAGAAAACTTAACTAATCGCAACGTGTTTACATGCGGGCGTGTGATTAAAATCCTACTACTTTACTGCAAAAACATTGACAGCAAGAAAATAGAATTACATCGAAAAACAAGTAATTTGCCCATCCTGAATCATGCTCAACACGTACAATGAGCATCAAATGACTATGCATCCTCGCAGCCCACTACAACGTAACCACCTCCAACAAGCTTTTTAAACAAAACAAAAAATATGCATAATTCAGAGCGTTCTTATTGTATGACCAAAAATGTACGAGATCCGTTTGCATTAGCAAATTTCCAGTGCACGATTCCAATATGCCACTCTTGGGCAGGTGATGATTAGCTCGACTCGACGTTGACCTAAAGGAATGGAATATTGTGCTGAGAATGTGCTGAAAAGCGGTTTGGTTTGGAGGGTGGCAACCACAAAATAATTAACTTGATAGTTTAAAATCTGACTTTGACTTGGGCCAGGCTAGACAGCAAATCTGCAACATCATTTATGGCTCGAACATTACATTCATTCGCATTGGATCGGCTCGTATCATTCAAACATTCAGCATAATGATCATCATCATCGTGCCAATGTTGAACATGGGTAAAAGTCAAAGCAAAATGTGCAACTTTTAAGTTCATCATATTTCATAGAGCACCACCTCCAGAGGATCAACATCATCATGTAGTTTTAGCTTGTCATGTCATTTAAAAAAAGCTTACAAGGCTGTCATGTGCCAAAATGCCATAATATTAAGTTTTAATGTCGCCACTCTTCTTGAAAATTTTGCAAATTTTGAGCCAACCAGAAATCGTTGCTCTTGCTGCAAACGACGCAATTTTTTGCACAGCTTCTTCCCATCATCAATGACTCCTACTGTGTGTGGTGCACCAGTCGTGAAGCAGTTTCGCTAGTAATGGAACACTAAAATGGGTAATAAAAGTAGGTATCAAAATGCTCCGTAAAAATGAGCGTGTGACAAACTGAGAATGGAGTGGAGCAAAGCCGGTGACTCAGATTTCATCCTCTTCTCGGAAAGAAAAGTGCTTCACAATGAAATATCTAGCGTTTTTTACAATGTATTGCTAACTGATCACTTAACATTGTTGTGAATGGACAAATATACCTACATATTATAGGAGCAATTCTGCATATTGTATCATCAGTTGAGTTGGAATGTTGGTTGGGTTAAAAAGGTCAGACATATTTGCCGGCGTCAAATTCACATTCCTCTTATCACTAACAGTCTCCACGAATTCGATACATTGTTTGTGTGCTCGACGATATGATGATGCTAGAAATGTTGTCGTTGTCACTTTTATTATAGGGATTTAAAAAAGTAAATAAAGCTCACGCACGAGCAATGAAATGGTGTGGTAATGATGATAGTACAGAAACAGAGGACATGTCATACGACTCCCTTTATTTCATAATTCTAGAAAAGTTCCTTCAGTCTGCGCCAACACCATTGGCCAATACTTATGAATGTAATATGTACCTAAAGCGTTCGTACACCCGTGTGTTTCTTCAATGGTGTTTATAATATAAAGACAGCATCAAACAACAAATCATGGCAAATATGTGTGTAGATGTTCGTTTTTCTCCAGACTTTGTTTCTCTCACTCTTTTTGTGTTCGTGCTTGAGTGGCTTATTTTGTGTTGAAATTGTCAAGTCAGAGAAACGATAAAAGAAAAGACATGAATGACACCACCACCAACACGAGCATTGACAACTGCCATTCTGCAACAGCTCACTGAAACAACAAGTGACTGGCTTGGGACGGACGGAAGGAAGCCTACTCTATGGTAAAAATGCTAGGAATGCAACTGCTTTGACGTTATTTCCCTTTTGTCTACAATTCATTCTTTTACCTCGTGGAAATTGGCAGGAATTCTTTTTCATTTCGACTATACAACAAGCAGAGATTTGCAGATATCACTTTTGCTGTATTAAAAAATACATTCTCAAAATATAAATGTCGATGTCTAACCGTATAGCAGTATCATTGATTTTGGCAAAATGCTAAAACTAAAAATGTATTTGAAAGCAAAATGAAAGATTGAATGCATGCCTGGACAACTGGAAGGTAGCTCATCAGACATATCGTCACAATCAGGTATAGTGTCGCACACAGCGCTCAAAGGAATACAGCCGCCTCCTCTGTGACAGCTGAATTGGTCTGATCGACATGGTTCTAAACAAAAAAAAGTCAGCAAAAGGAACAATTTTTAGATATAGATAAAGCAAGCAAAAACGTAGAAAGACAATCCCTTGTCATCTTGCAACAGTTACACTAAAATGAGGTGAACCCAGACCCACAACCAAACCCAAATAATACCCGAACAAGTGATTTAGACATTTCAATAAGTCAATCATTTTAATATTAAAAGTGATTTGATTTGATGAATTATGCATTTTTACATCTGTCCACCTTTTCGCGAAAAGAAACTTGTTTATAGATTATTATTTCTTGTTAAACGGAATGTCAAACTCATCATGCAATGTGAAAAGATGCATGCAAAAGCATTAATAGACAAGGGACTGTGTGGTTCAAAACAAACACTTCATAAAATTGCTCCCACTTAAGACTTTTAGAGGTGAAGAGTTGAGTGTCTGTCAGTAAGATGGACAGATTAGATTGAGAGACGACTTAATTTGCCGTCAAGAGAAAAGGGAAAGGAAAGCGGGGAAGAGCTTAGAAATGTTATGCAAATTTAAACATTGGGAAGCAGACTATTAAGCGGATATTATGCATATATTTTATTAAGTTAAACAAACTTCTTCGACAGCCATTTTCATCTGTCCTGTCAATACAGTCAGAACGACCGTTGCAAACAAGGCGCCGCGGTATACACGTATTATCCCCGCATTTAAACTCATTTGACGAACACACGCCTGCAATAAGCATATTATATACAAAATATATAGACATACATTTTTAATTACAAAAAACAAAGTATTCAAACAAACACGAACATATATATTAGACGGACACAGGCATTACTGTATTGTAGCATGCATATTATGTACACAAAAGTATGGGGTAAATTGGGGATTTTAATAATAATTATATAGAAGTTAAACCCCAAAGTCGTAGATTTCTGCTTAAACAATTTTTAAATGTATACCAACGTGATTCTTATCTCACAACAAGAGAACGCGATATAAGTGCTTACCTGGTACATAATTGCATCTGGTTCCTTCATCAGAGGAATCTGTAAAAATCATTGAATGAAAATGCATGATCGATTTTAATCAAATTTTTAAATTGGGGCATAGCAAGACTTCACAAGTAAACATGAATAAGTAAAGCTATGACTTTTCTCCGTGAAATTGAAATTATTACAACTACATTGAAATCCAGCTCAAAAACGTCAACATATAAAATCATGAGGGTCGTTGACAAGCATCGCAATGCAATCTTTTAAACGTACCGTCACAATCTGGAATTCGATTGCATTCTAAATTCAGGTCGATGCAGGTTCCATCCCGGCATTGAAACTGGAATGGGCTGCATGAAGGAGCTAAGGAAAAAGTAAACACGTGTGAATATGAATATTATTATGATCACATCACAACATTCACAACACAACATTATTTTTGATGATAAATGAACTTGAACACGGGCCAGAAATTGAAGCCAAGCGTTCACCGCGAACCATGCATAATAATATAATATGCTGCAAACGTAGGAGAGACAGGTTATTAATATTTTGAAATACTGAGCAAATAACCTGTGGCTTTAATAAGATGAGCTTTGCTCTCTCCGCTTAGAAAAGAAGTGTGCACTTAAACACTAGAAAAAATATTCATAATGATGATGATATGATGATAGGAGCGAACGATACCCTCTCAACTCTTCACATTTCTCCATTTTGCCAAATACAAGTAAATATTATATATTTATATTTAACTTCCCGTGTGCTTCCAGCCATGGAGTAGTAGTATGGAGGCTCTCGAGGCTTTTTTTATTGGACTCTCTATTCCATGCAATTGTACATGTAAATCGTGCTCATTGTGTACACATTAATATGCAAACAGTGAGATTTTATGATTTAACGCTGTACTCACATGCTATATCTGCCGGTCTTTAAAATGAAAAGAAACCGGACGGAAGAACAGAATGAAAGATGATTCTTCACCATCTTTAACATTCGCATGTATACGATACAAGTATACAAGCACATAAAAATCAATACCTACTTGCTGTGTCTGGCATATTTACTTTCACTGATCCTGTTTTTCTACCAAACGATCCTCATGACGAGAATTTTCATAAAAGTTTGATGTCTGCTTGACGTATCGATACAGATCATTTCAAGTGTAGATTTAATTTGTATTGCCCTGCTTAAAGTTAAGTATGAAGGCTTGACCTGCCTATCGTTGAATTAAAAAAGATTTCTGTAACAAACATATTTTGGCATCAAAGCTCAAAATAATGTAGAGCCACTAAAATTTGAATTGTTTTGTTTTACAATGAATTGAAGACAGAACGAAGAACCGGATCTCTGTATTCTGTAAATTACACTTACTCACCAACCGTTTGAGTGTTCAACTCTGGTCATTTCAAAAGCCAAGGCATTGTCATTTTTAGGTTGCTTAACATAGCAATAAACTTGCAAAACGTGAGACATTAGAAGGCCCAGGATTTAATGAAAATAGCAAATAAGTACCATGTGGAGAGTCAACTCAAAAGATGGGCTTGTTTACATTGAGCTATGATACAATTTTGTCTGTATATCTATACTTGTACATGCCTGGGAGAAAATGTGCAAAAAACTTGAAACGTAAAAAAATGTTTTGCCAACAAACAGAGTTTAAAGTGTCTCCCTAGGGTGTGATTTATCATCCCTTTATTATGAAACACAATGAATGAGTGCCGAAGCTTCAACGCAACCCATTGAATAATTTTCCTTGAAATGGATTATGAAACGACTTTTACTGGAACGGAATGATATGATGCAATGACTAAAGTATGTAGTTACCTCGACAGTTGGCTTCGTCTAGCCCGTCACTACAATCTCTCCGTTTGTCGCAGACCTGCAATTAAACGTTAAAAAACAGTTAAAAAGTAGAAACTTTTGGTCACTAATATGACTTTCCAGAAACGGTTTCGAAAAAGTCAAATTTGTGTGTCTCCTTTTACGACCAAAAGCAAAATTGCACATGAAAATTACAAATTATACGAAATGTAATTTGCATTTTTTAATTTAATTTGTAATTGCAATTTTCAAAAAGGGTTTTTTGGAAATTATTTTGTAATTTTAACAAATCTACAAACCTGGTAGCTTTGGATGCAGTGCCCGTCGCTGCACTGGAATTCGAATTCGCTGCATTGGGGTTGCGCTGTAAAGGAAGAAATTTTAATGAATACGGATATATGCTCTTCATTTTTACGATCCAATTTTGAATTCCAACAGAGATCCCAACGTATTTACATGTATGTACACATATTTCACTGTAGTTTCTACTGTGAAATTTTAATAATTAATGTGATTATTTACTACTTACTTTACATACTTGAGAGTTTCAAAAAACAAAGTTTTACTCAATACCAAAAAATAATACACCGTAAATACCACCAAAGTTGACACAGCATGAGATTTATTTACCATACATACCACAATCTACCAAAAGTATTTTCAAAAATTGGTACAAAATGATAAGCTTGTTGTGTTGATTTGTGTTAGTTAATTGTTAAATCAAAAAATAACAACCGTGCAATTTTATAATAGTTTTCATTACTTTCTACGAGTGGAATAAGCAATTAATTAATAATCAAATTGAACAGAATATAGACTACTAGGGAGACTTGTTCAAGTGCGAAATGAAATGAGCATGCTGTTGCTTACTGGAGTTCTTTAATGCACATGCTTCTGGAGTCTCATCAGAACCAAATTGGCAATTTCGTCGTCCGTCACAAACCAGAAACTTAGGGATACAATACTTTGTCTCTTTACACTCAAAATGTGTCCTTGTATTACAAGCTGTGATCGCGGAAATCAGGAGAAATATTAAACTTAGTAATTGACCAAATATTCCAACCCAAAAACTGTAAATTATTATCATCAAGCGTCGAGCAAAGCTTTGTATTAATCAAAGCAAATATTATTAGTAATAGTTGAACGACAAAAGTCTTAAAAATTCCATTTCAAAAGTAAAAATATATGTACAACAGAAAATAATTTGTTGTGCCTCCAAAATATATTATACAAAAACCAAAATTGAGTTAGACATGCCTACAATCGGAATTCATTGAACCGTCATGGCTCGCCGGCATGCATCATAAATAATAATTATTGTTATTCCTAAACCATCCAATATTAGATCATCGACCGTATTCAAACAAACAAAGAAGCGGATTAGAGAAAAACAGTTGTCAAAATTTCCATACTAAAACAATATGGTTGACACAAGCTGTCATGTTAATGTTTGTGACCTCAGTCATCAACTCATTAAGACGCTGAAGTCATCTTTAAAATGTATTTATGTACATGATATAGATATATTTTATATACATACACAAAAACCGACGGAAGAAACCTCCTTATTTACATAATATATACAGTACATTACAGTCACCAAAACCTTCACCTCTTCCCAAAAAAACCGAGACTTTTCACTCTGTACATGATTATTTACGACATCAAAAAATGAGTGTTCTCAAAAAAACAGAAGAAGTCATCCAATCCAAAAATGCCCCATGTTAATTTAATACTGTACAAATGACACGGTACATATAGAAGAGACGGGAATAAACAACTCACAAGAGCGACAATGCAAAAGAGACGCTGCTAAGAAATAAGAGCAAAATAAATTTATTTATCTTGGAAATCGGAAACATACGACATGCTTGGTCTTCATCTTCACCCTGCTCACAATGTTTTATACCATCACATATTCTAGCCCTGGAAATACATCTTCCTGACTTGCAGGTGAATTCTTTCGAGTTGTCGCAACGATGATGTTCTGTAGAAAATATTGGTTATAATTTTTCAAATTAAGACAACATTTTTTTCTTGGCTGGCATCATCGATCTGATCTCCTGACTTTTGCTGCTATAGACTTCATTATATTATAATTTTCAACTCAGACTCAGCATGACCCTTTTTCCTATGCCTATTACAAGTCATTCATTTGATGGCTGATTATCCAAAACACAATTGAAATTGGCTGAAAACAAGATTCCAACTTGAGATTTCCGTCGCAGGGTATGACCCTGGCACTGACTCTGGCTCGGGCCATGATATAATAATGATGTCGCCAATGTTTACATTATTATGTTGCGTTCTATGTGTTCATAATCCCGTAGTATTTTAATCAGTGACTCACACGCCTTATTTCCTCTAGACTGTTACTTCATTTCATAAAGTGCTGTCGCCTCTCTTTTACTTTGATTTTAGAGGAAGAGAAGAAAAAAATTGTTGTATCGCCATTTTCAATCTCAACTAAACGCTTTGAGACTGCAACTGAAATGAGTCCCAGCATCACCAGCTAAACAATGTGTTTCCCTTGTCGTATCAAGATAAAAATCCATTTAGCCATACAATGTAAGAAATAACAAGTTGCGTCAGCATTGCATTTAGCTTTTTTCTGCAGGAATTAAAGTGGCCAGCGGATTTAATCATCGAGCATCGGTATAAACAGGCTTTGAATTGGTACTGAAGGGGAGATTCCCATCTTTGAACTCAAATGCAATTCAATGCACATCGCACCGAGCGAGCAGAGCTCGTGCCTCATCATGCATGTCGTCATCTCCAAAAATCCATTTCGATATTTTACTTATTTTTATTGCAGCAAAACCGTTGGGAATGGGTGTGCACATTAAAATACAAGTGCCTACCCAAAAAAAGAGATGTGACTCTGGCTCTTTTTCACAGTGCATTACCATACCATCATAATATAGACGAAGGAGCAGCACTAGTTATATAAATGCACCAAGACCAGACAGAGCCGGCTGCCAAAAAAACTCCACCAAAATAATGCATTATGAGATGATGATTATGGTTTCCGTATGTTTCTAAAGATTGGTCTTGGTTAACTGTGATGAATAAATAGTTATATAGCAGATGAAGCGATGACCTTTAAGCCAACTGATTTTGAACTTGTGTCACACAATCTTAACTTAACCTGACATTTTTAATAATGTGCTTGGCTTAATCCACACACAATAGCATTCCTTCCTTTTCACTGGATAGATTGGGCATTTAAAAGAGAAAGGATGCGTTTGTAATGCAGAGTAGCGCAGTAGGAAAAGGAATACGAGCTCTCTTATTGGCTTCGAATCTCAGATTAGGATTAGAGCACACGAGAATCATAATGATTGCTATCAAAGTGAATGCATCAGACAAACCGTGACCATTTTACTTAATAGGCTGACAGATAAGAGAAATGCATTCAAAGTCAAATTCAACTCAACTTCAACCCTTTATACATTTGCCATGTGTAAAAAATCAACTCAAGTCAACATCCTTAACAGGAATAATTAAGTTAAGATTAAGGAATAAATTGACAGAGGCCTAACAAGATTATGTTTGTGATCTGAATATCGGGTGGTACGTACCCCACAACAAGATTTGGGATTCAGAGGCTGAGAAAAGAACCATCCTTCAAAAATCGTAATTTTAATCCGTCTATTAAAAACAGAACTGTAGAAAAAGTGCACCCACGTCGATGCATTTGTGTATAAAAAGGTACATGTTTTTTTTACTCTTTTGTTAATTTGAGGATTCTCCAGTGATATCACGCAACTGGGCAGGGAAATCTAAGCCATTCGTCCCAATCACCCATCATTATTGATGAAGGTTCGGACCAAATAAGGGAGGCCAACGTACTCAAATTAATTAGCTCGTTTTGTTTTCAGCCGGGTATTTTGTAAGGAAATGTAATTAAATTCGTGAGTTTGATTTTGATTCTTTGAGCGTCATCATCAAGATAAAATATGTGTTCATCAACCAAAGCAAAGTAAAATCATGATGGTCTGCGAATGGGATTCGTCCTGTAATCTCTTGTTATGCATGCAAGCTGAACTCGTTTTGATTGAGTTTCCCAAAATGGTTAGACAACGTGATAATTAATGCCACTGGAGGATTCTCGGCTGGAGGTTCCCTCAAGTGCCTGTAGCTCAGTTATATCAAGAGTTTCTCACCAACTTTCACTCTCAAACAGCGAGGCATGCATTGTTTGTCCCAGTTACACTCAGATACTCGTATGTACAGCAAACCACACAAGAGCTACTCGTGAAAATGATTCTGATGAAGATATATGATCCCAATATGACACCCAAACACACATAAAAGAACGCTTTAGTGACAACAAAAGCGATTTTTATATGGACGATCAATCAATACCATATAATGAGGGACAAAAAATGTTATTATACATTAACGACGAGTATGAGTAAACTAACCGAGTAAAAAAATATTTATTTAATGGATAATTACTGTAATTTAGCATTACCTGTTCTCTGTCCTACTACCGAATATTGACTGAGAAAAGTGAGAAAAATGAGTGAGAGCACAAAAATGAACTTTGGATCCTCCACTCGACTCCGACTTGACGTTGGTGACATTTTGGTGAAAAAAAACTTAGAGTGGGTAACCCGCTCACAAAAAAAAAGAATTATTGACACTCAACGCGCACTCGTCAAGAGTGGGGCATAGTTTGGGTAGAGTTTATTTTGCTCCAATTTCTTCAACAAATAATGAACTGTTGGGTGGCAGTGTGAGACATAATACTATGCCCTTCAACTTGCATTCATACTATCCTAACAAACACTGAGCACCCTTGGTCTTGATCTCCGAGAACTAAATGATGATAAACGAGGAGCAGAAGCTCATCATGTCTCTGTGTCAATCACAACTACTAAACGAGCGTCTTTCGAGGGAGCCCTTTATATAAAAATTGTTCACTGTTTTATACTTATTATTGCAGCAGCTCATGTTACATTACATCACGACCCACATTGGATTGGACTGCCAACGCACTCTTAAATGACTAGCGTGTTGTTCCACCACTTCTTCAATACTGCCACTCAACTGGAGGAATATAAAGGATATCAAGCTCTGATGATGAATTTTGAAAAGTCTCTCTCTCTTTGACGGAGTCTTGCTCACATTATTTGCTCCTATTATTGTACGCTCTCTCTCTCTTTGCCCGAAAAATTCTCAAGCAGCGTGTGTGGATTTCATAAGAAAAACAAGTGTCTAACTATAACTATGTGAGTGCCTAAAAAACGGCTGGGCTGCCTGGCTCTGCTTGGTTTGGTATTGCCAAAGCTTTTAAGAAAGCCCCAAAAACTTTTGCTGTTGTTGTGAATTTTGTTGTAATAATAAGTGTCATGCTCAGCTTTATATGTGTTGCTCACTGCTCACCCGTCCATCCGACTTTTATGAATGGAAATGCACATTTACTGCTCCTTTACTCCAGAGAGCAACGAGTGAGAAGGAAAGCCAGTGCATAAGTATTACAACTACAACCATTATAAAAGGAAGGCAACCATTTATGTGTGAAAGAGTTGCTGTTTGGTGTTGGTGTAAAGCACTATGTAACGAACGTGATGAAAGAGAGACTTGTGAGTTTTTAACTGGCTACAACACAACTTCGCATAAAAGCAAAAGCTCAAAGCTACAACCATCAACGATGTTGATTTGATGATGTAAGAAAAAGTATCATGTATAATGGAATAATGCTAATGCTCCTAGTTGACTAGGCTTCTGCACTGCGGATATGAATATAAACCTTCTTCTAGATGGTGACGATATGTACAACGTTCTGAGTAATGATCTAACAACAAATAATATTATATATTTTTGGGAAACCATCCGCAAATGGCAACGAGCCCACCCTTCAACTCATCATGAATGACCATTTATTACAAGCTTGGATATTTTTTGCAATGTATTTATTTTGTATCATTTTTTTTCTTTACTGAAAGCGAAAGCCGACTGCATCTGCAAAGTTTAAGGTTAATAATAAATCTGCATGCTGATGATCGTGAGTAGTTTGCCTGTTTTTGCAGTTTATTCTTAATTGCTGCCCGCTCAGCCTTTATTCCTAAATCCCTCTTCGCCTTTCATCATCATCATCATCATCACCGAGAATATGAGTTTATGAGTTTACAAGCAACGCAACACAATGATATTAAGTATTCTTTTTGCTTTGTCAAGTTCACACTCAAAATGCCATAATAAAGCAATATTTCATCGCGTGTGTGACCATAACATGAATAATAATGCTTAATGGCAAACACATAACCTTTGTGCAAAAACCAGAGTCATCCATTCATATTTTATATGATGTAAAAAACAGTCAAAAAATTTCAAACTGCCAGTTTCGCAGCCATTACTAACGGATTATCTGATATATTCCATTCCAAAAACTCAATGCTGATGAATGTAGGAGTTGAGAGAGTTTTTTGGTGAGCATAAAACAACAAAAAATGTCCTTATTGTCTTTAATCTTGAGCCATACAAATTTGCTGATATCAACAAGATTCTTTTTCTCCTAAACTTCACCTTCACCTTGAGGAACAGCTCCAAACTTTCAATGATTTCTAACACTGATAGGACCAGTGCCTCCAGAAACCAGACGCGAACTGGTGGAGAAAACCATGTAGCCAATTTGATGATCATGATTCATTCTACCGATTGTGCTCCTTGTAAAAATTATTTCAAACAGAGAACAAGGTAATTTGAAGAGTACTCCTCATAAAAGAAGCCCTGCCAGAAGCATTATCACTCGGGTTATTCCGTTTATTGCAAGTTACAATTTAGATCACAACATCCGATTGAATATTAACAGCTTTTCTCAACCAGACGGAGAGAGAGAGTGCCTTATGTACGTAATTATACGTGATAGACTTTAAACTTATCTCTAAAATATATTGACCTGAGCTCTTCTCAAACTGTTGCCGAACCTCTGCAAAAAAAATTCCCCAGATTTATGGATATGGATGGGAAACAAAAGGTTTTCAAAGTGGAGGAATATAACTCATTGGCTAAATGTGTGAGTTTAGTCTCATAAATGTCAATTATCCAATTGGACTCCGTCAACTAGGCTGCTCCGTAACATAACGCGTTTCGCTTTGCATCGCACCCCCATCCAATTCATATAACATCAGATCATTTCAACGTTGAAACCTGCATAACGAACCTATTGTGTAACTTTATAAAGAAATGTAAGAAAAATAGTATCTCTCTCATTTTAGCTTCAGCCAGGTTTTTGAGCCAGTCTACCGGAACCCGAAGCACGAACGAGAGGAGCAGCTTACATTTATCTCCTTTTTATTTTCTCTCTGAGATTAAGACTTTTTTGGCTCTTCCCGTCCGTCACAAAACCCAGAAACTTTATCCTTTTCCTTATTTCCCTCTCATCCTTTGCACAAACAAAGATAAACCACGATTCCAAAGATTAACTAACGGAATGAATACATGTAGAATAGCTGCATTGCAACAGCATTGGACATTATTGCAAGTACAAGAGCCCATAATGATACTGCCCTACCCTGCCCTTCTTCTTTCAGAGTTTCTTTCGTCATAGTAGAGAATATATATTCACGACATGCTCACATTGTTATGTACCTACCAAGAAAGTCGTGCTGATTTCCCGTAAATCTCTTTAGACAACCTCCTCCTGTAGAGATTGTTGATGTTACACAAAAAAAAATATATGAACCAACATAATAGTCACATTCAGGAAACAGACAACTGGCTCGTTTGAATATTTTCATAATCGCATAAATCCATTTACAAGTTAACAATTATGGTGTGTTATACATCAAAATTCATTTCACCGTCCCCTACCGTCTCTCACAGTAGCATATAGCACTCATGATGATAATATTCATGATCAACATGAGTGAAAGAAGAATATGCATGACAGTGGCTTCTCAACTTTATATTATTTTCATGATTTACTGGATGACCACCTGGGAACAAATGCAGCAGAGTGAACACAGCAAAGTACCATATATTCCCGTTCATTCAAGTGTTTTATGCTTGCTCTCTACTGTTTACTTTGTTTTTGACAAGCTGAGATGGTGGGAACGATAAAAGGTGACTCGAGACAAGAAATATGCAGATACGGAAGGCACACGATGTGTGTTCTGTTTGTAGACATTGCAAATAATGCGCTATCCACCACCATAGGTCACACCTGAGACCTCTCTTTCAATTATAGTAATTTTCTTGGCCATTCCTTTAAACACAAGACCGAAAGAGAGGAAGAAGGAAGCAAAAGCTGGATTGGATTTGAGCCGAAGCCTAACCGTCTTTCTTAGGCGGAAGAAGCAAAATGCTCTTTTAAACTATGAGTTTATAGGTATATAAAATGAGCCACGACTTTTGCCACGGATTTATTACATCCAATCCAACTCACACTCATCATGATCGGGATCGACGATCCTTTCCTTGCTAAAGCATTTTGAAAACTAGCTATTTTGGCACAGTGATGATGAAAGAAACCCATTTATTTCTGCCTGAAACGTGCTGAACCCAGCTAATATTACGATTCGTCGGCATCCTTTTCATCTCTGATGGCGTCGAAGTGTGTCGTGTGTTCTTATATGACTTTTTGTTATTAGCTGTATACAGATTTATTCCGTTAAAGGAAGTTATTATTAAAAGGTTCAAAAAAATAATGAGACTTACTGGAAAAGAAATTTATTGAGCAGCCAGTAAAAGAAAGGTTGTTTAAAAAGGGGATTATGATTAAATTATAATGGAAACCTTGTATTATTTACACCCTTTGCTCGTTTTTGGTTAGAAATACCGTTATAATAATAATTTTGCAATGAAATTTTTGGCAATGCTGAAATAGGAAACAGCTTGTTGTTTTGTGCATTTCAGTCAAAGTCAAAAGGTGTTTAGATTACTTTTTATGGCAATATAGTTACTTTTGTGAATTCTGAAAACTCAAATTAAATCATCCCAATAATAGATGTGAAGGTTATGTGATGAAATTTAATAATAATTCATTATCTACTTGACCAACTGAGAGATGCGATAAAGTAATAATAATAATTAAGATGAGAGAAAATCCATTATTGAACTTACGTTGTCCACGACACTCTATTCCCTCATCAGTGTTGTCAAAACAATCTCTTACACCTGTAAGCAAAAGCCATAAAACAGTTTGACAGCATTGATATTCAATCCACGTTCGCCACACAATCTCGGGTATTTATATAACTGAACAAGAATATCATGTTGTGTTGGTTTTTTCAAGAGTTGCTGAAAGAAATATGACATACCATCGCATCTCCTGTACTCATCAATACACTTTGTAAGATCACAAGAGAACTGGCCAGTTGGACAAGTATTTTCTGCAATTGTTTAAGGAAAAAAAGTCGTGTTCAAAACTACCATAAATTAAGACCAAACGAGAGAGACACTTATTATCATCTTTTTTAAACAACGTGGTTTGTTTGTTTCTGATGATTATGCTGCTGCTTGGGGAAAAAACTTGTGAGAATATTATCATTATTATTATTATGCAATCCCAAGTCCCGTGTATAATGATTATTACAAAGTAGTATAGTCTGGTTGGTTTCATATTATATTATCATGTTAGGAATTAGCAGCTTCATGATTTTAATGGGTGTTCAACAAGGTTCATAACTTTTTTATACTACACAAAATAAAAACAATCTATTGTCTTCCTCACTAGATTGTGATTTATTGGGTGAGGAGTTTTGTTAGAGTTTTTAATAACACGTTTGTTTGTCTCCATCAACATGAAATGAATCCCTTTTCCAAAGGTTAAAAGTATGTATAACTACAACGCTGCTGTGTTGTATGAGTTTAGTCATTAATTTTGCAAAGACCCACACAATTTATTTCCATTACTTCTCCGAGTGAATAAAATGTTCAGCTGTTTCACTTTGGATTCAGTAAAAGTCAGTATAAAACGCTAAGTGGATTAATGCCATTTTAATTAAGCCCTCGAGTATTGTCGTCGCTCTGGCTGTTAATGGCTCGTGCTGAGCTGGGTTGTTCATATCAAATCAAGCTTTGAGCACGACGATCGTGTTAGAATAGAATTCTATCAACTTCCTTTACTGCTAATAATTTAGCTTTTGGTGGTGTAACGTCTTTGTGCTAAAGACAGTTGGGCAGTTTATCATCGCGAGACAAGCCAGGTCAGTCATGCAAATTAGAGTTGCAGATTATAGCCCATTTTATACAATCATGCAAATTAGAAAAGCAGACATTTGACCCCGAACATGCAGTGCAAAATCCCTTCCAGCACTAGTGTAATTTCTACTTACATTTCATGCAACATACATCATCACCATAATTTTTCATACACATAAATACAAACCAAAACCATTTTCACTTTACTTTCCCGTTTCTTTGTCAAAAAATCATGACGAGTCAAGTCATGTCTCAACAAGGTGTTATGAGATGAGACTATCATGACATTTGACAACGGGAAAGAGAAAGGGAGTTCGAAAAAAATTCCTAGTAAGAAGCAAAGAATATACCCGAGCATTTGATAGGGTCCTCGTCCTCTGAATTTGGGCAATTGAAACTCCATGAATTGTTAATTAAAATGAGCTAGAAGATTACGAAAATTTAGAGGAAATAAAAAAATTGGCAAGTAAAAAAAACATGAAATTGCCAAAAGTAATCAATACGACATACTTTCGCGGATCTGCCATATATATTTCCAAGCCATCGGAACATTGAATGCAATTTCTTCCATCCTAAATTCAGCAACTTCTGTTAGGATAGGTGAGGCAGTGGTGGGGCGTGTCGTCGTCGTCAGTTTCACTGGAGCGGAAGTAGTTGTCGGCAGAGTCACTGAGACTAAATTGACAGATTTCAAAAACCACCTCATTGTGTCACATGCATCAATTCGTACAAGGAATAAATAGCAGCCATGTGGCCAAACCCACTACCTTCTACATATTATATATAGCCATGCAATATTCAACCAGATACTTTTTCAACTATCTAAATAAATTAGGGCTACTTTGAGCTCCTACATTGGGCCATAAAGTTTTTTCCATTTCCGTAACCGTTATAAACTACGCAGGATACTATTTTGCTCACATCTCATTCAACTTGCTCTGAATGTAACATGTTATTTTAGGAATTACTAAAACTAAGAGCATATATAATATAGAGAAAGTGCATGCATATTGCATAGTTATAGCTTCCAGCTCTGAAGAAACTAAACATAATAAATAATGCTTCCAACTTTTAAAAGACTTTATCAGGAAGAAACTTTTTGAAGAGCAGAATGTTTTTTTTGTAAAACATCATCGTATTATTATCATCAAGAAACATCAACCTGAAAAAGAGAATTTTTGTAGCTACAAAACATCCAACTTGTTACTTTTTACCCTTTACACTGTTTTTGCTGCTTGTGGCAATGGCAGCAATTTTTAGAGCTCTTTACCGCTTGCATAAATCATTCACGGTTTTGCATAAATGTCCAACATCTGCCCTAACATTTTTCCTGATTTGTCATCATTTTTTTAAAAAGAAATTTTTATTTCACGCCAGCAAGCATAGTCCTATTATATTGTACCATCTTGTATAAATTAGTAGCGTATCATATGGATTTACTCAACAATCTGATAAGTAACAGCTTAGAGCTAATCGCAGCAAGACGCTGCTTATCCTAATCTCAAAAATAAATCTTTGCAAAAAACACAAAAATAATCGCGTCAGTAACTGGTACTGATTATTATGACGGCGAGTGCGAGTTGACTAGGGGGAACTTTAGAATGACTCTGGTTCCCTTGAGAAATGAGAAACCCATTTCCATCTAATTCTTTTCATGATAATTTTATATCATATCATATCAACATTCCTGTTTGTTACTGCTACTGCATAATTCATAAATAGAAACTAATGATGCCAACTCCTCTCAACCTCCTCATAAACAAACACGTAGTTAAGGAGCCTACAGTGCATATTTCACTGAGAAAGCTTGCTGAAATTAAATGGTGGCTAAAATGCATGAAATAAGTAGTTACGAATCTTGTTTTCATTAACAAACGTGATCTGCTTGCATTACGCTTGAGTAAACAGGGGAGAATAGAGAAGCTCCTTTTACATAAAAATTGGTTTTAAAAAACTACATCAATTTATCTTCATCAGGATAAGAAGAGTTTGTCAAAATTACTCAGCGTCGGGGAGATGCGCATGAAATATTTGCTGCACAATTTAATTCAGAAATGTATAGACGCTAAAATCACGCAAATTCAATCTCCATTGCATCAAATATTGTTTGTTTCATTCAATGTCATTATCATTGAGGACACGTTCTCTCCATAAAATCAGTTATGGCATTATTTTTATTTCAAATGCCCACCAGGTTTTTAATTCGACAAACGAACAACTCATGTTCTTGCCCTATCTGACAAGGGTACTAATAACGTCACGAGGATTCATCGTGATTTAATTTTTTCAAATCATGTGCACAATATATGCTGTCGTAGACGAAGGAAGACGTTGGATTTGGATCGGAAATAAAATGCACTTACTGCATCCCAATTCGTCAGTGTTGTCCGTAGTCCACAGTCCTGCGAATTACAGCGCAGAGCAATGGGACACAGTTACCGTTACATTATGAAAGTCATCAGGGCAAGACTCTGGCGGAGCTATAATTAGACATCCTGTACAAATAAACATTCCAATTAACAACATGCATGAAAATTATTTACAAAAGTGGTAAAGTACATGATAGTTATTTTGTACAGAAAATATTTTGAATTTGGCAATCATTCGGCAGCATTAAAGAAAAGCAGTTTGTGCCGTAGATTTCTGCATCTGATTGATTGGCATATTGACGTGTACCGGAAGCGTACTTGAAAATCTTTAGTAGTGCAGCTTTAAATTGTCATCAACATGGCATGCAAACCATTCCTGTTTATATATTCATCTGGAGCATTTTTTCAACTAAACGAAGAGCTTTTGATTTTGGCATGAATTCTTCAAATGCCATTGATTGGCAACACAACTGTCAAACAATGGGACGTGTGAGTGCTTGTGACTTGAGTTGTTTTGCCGAAATGCTGTGCATGTTGTTTTATTCTCATTGTGAGGGAACAACATAAAAAATGCTTGGAATTCGAAGGTGATATTGTGGGTAGGGGAGCTAAAGAGTCAATTCTACATAATACGATACGTCCATCCACTTCCTTTGCCAAGAGAACTCTCGCTTTTTACCTCCGATATCTCTGACAGAGAATCCATCACGGCGAATGCGGAGTTGGCCAATGCTTCCAACGTCCAGATACGTCAAGAACTCCTCTTCAACTTGTTCTGTTGGTGTTCCCACCACTCCGAGATCAAATACGCAGCGGACGAACGCCGGATCATTTATATTTCTATGTAAAATATTAAATACAACAGAGTTATATTTAGTCAACACCATTCCATCAGGTCTACAAAAAATGGTAATAAATACAACTTACTGGAAATTGACAATTTGAATATGTTCCGCTTCCAAACTCATCACTTGACGAATCTCCCTTTCCAACTCATGCTGATAAACAGCAAAAGCTGAGGAGCTCCTCGTTTCCAGCGATGGACTCCAACTTTTTCCAATTGTGAGGGCAATGCGGTAGTATCCTACAAAAAAAGTTACATTCATTTCATTCATTTCCGGGCCTCTCCTAATCCCCTCCTCTATAACGAGTGTTATTCCACTTTTTCTTTGTCACAAGTAAAACTCTAGGAATAGCTCAATTTGTTTTTACAAAAAGTCACATACTTTTCTCAAAGCTCGTGCTCTCATCGCCCCTACCCGGTCCCGGGCCTCCAGTACCACCAACGGAAGGGCTGTATTCAGTAGCAGGCCTTTCACCTGACCCCAGCTCATCGCCAGAATTTATGAGATCTTCGTCATCCGTTTCCGAAACTCTTGTTGCGCGCTTCCTTCCTTCATTTGTCAAACGGTAGGGGGACGCTAATCCTACAGATAACTCTTTAGGAATTTTTGAGGATGAAGACGGTCGACGATGCGATGGCTGCGATAGTCTTCCAACCCCGTCTCCGGGATCATCATTTGGTTCCCATTTGAATCGTTTGTTTTTGTCTATCACTTTGTCAGAACTGTTTGTCTTTCCCCGCTTGTGAGGTGAGGACGACTTTCCAGTTATAATTAGATTCCTACTAGTTTCATGGTCCTCTTCAAATACTAAATCGTTTTCAGACTTCTGGAATTAAACAAAAAATAAGTCAAAATTATGAGTATATTTGTTCAAAACCATGCTTGAAAATGTTTAGGTAGTTTCGACGATATTATTTTGAAAGCAGTTTAAGAAATATTTTCACTGGAAGGTAGGTCGGTAAGTCGATATTGTTACTTTAAGATCCCTGAAAGTTGACATCATTTGATCAAGTTTT
Organism: Orchesella cincta; assembly: GCA_001718145.1. NCBI lineage: Eukaryota > Metazoa > Arthropoda > Collembola > Entomobryomorpha > Orchesellidae > Orchesella > Orchesella cincta. Next base: position 295,764 of record LJIJ01000008.1, read on the forward strand.
AAGATTAATTTTTACATTTCTTTAGCATATTTCCGTCGGAAATAGATGTAGCCTTGCAAAATTCGATCATTTTCGTACATGCTCCTTGATAGGTGCGAAGGCCACATTGATTTTGTTCCCATCATTATCATCATCATTCAAATTGCACAATAAGGCACTTTGGTTACCTCACAAACGTGATAATTACACCAACTTGTTTGCACTTCTCATTAACCACCAAACCTTTCCCACTTTTCCTTTAACATAAATGGTCTCAAATTGAGACTCTCAATTCATTATTATCATCACCGTCATCATCGCATGGTCTTCATCAACCTGTGTAATTTTTTTGTGCTCGTTCAGCGTTCCGTGTAATAACATCTGCCCTAATGGGATTACAACTTCTTTCCTAAAACGACTGAAAGTAATATGGCACGCATGCACGCGCTCAATCTCAGCTCAACTCCTTGCTCATTTAGCTACACTAATTTAAGGCACATGTAAATGCAATGCCGATACCAATATCTCAATTCAATACCTACTCATTTCTTCTTGACTTAAGGAAGCCAAACACAACGAGTCACAGCCGACCTTTTTAGCCCTTTCCTGAATGGTATGGTTTCGTACTTTCCTTTTCTTTCGCATTTAGTACATTTAAGGTAATATAGGCATTATTGCCTCATCATCAAGGTGCTAACAAAAGCGCTAAGATAAGATATTACCTGGCCTCCTCCACCTTGAGCTTCCTTTCGTCTCCACGTGTCAATGTGAATAATATGTGTATTTTGCATGAAAACTGAAAGGACATTGCTCGTACCTATTTACTTGCTTTCAAAAATCTATAATGATTCTTCCTCGTCTTTTAGCAGTTTTACTGAGATTTCGTGTGTATGCTCTTGGTGTTGATTATTTTGTTAGATTTTCCATTTCTCTTCGAGGAGCAACTCCTTTCCTCTCTAGTCCACACGACAACTTACATTTGTCTTGCTTATTCAATTACGATGAAGCTATTGACTGTATCTTTTTGTTTGTGCCATTTTGTGTTTCCCATTTCTTTCTATTACAATGTTTCTCTGCTTTTACATCTTTACTCAACTTTGACGCATCATAATATTCTAAATTTTCAGCTGTCTGGTTCAAGCCAACATGAAAATGACATGAAGAATCATTGTTGACTCGCTCTCAGCTTTTTGCTCACTCTCAAACTGTAAACAAAAAGGGTTTCAAAACGTTCAACAAGAGACAAGGAGATACATAAAAGCCATAACTATGTTACATTACATTACCTCCACATTTGACTAGAGTGGCAGTCAGAGGAGGAGAACATGCATAACATTTATGATCTTTTCTTGAGTACTGTTTTATATTGCCTTATTTTTCCCCAGTGCCTTCAAAATTTATATTGCTTACATTAGCAGCTCTACAAAATTGACTTGCTCAATGAGTGAGAGGCGATGCTTTCCACTCGAGTTTGATATTGTTTCAGACGTCAACTCAAGCCTCACCTTTTAAAGGAATGTTTTGAAAAGTTGGCAGGACCAAAGTCTACGTGTCAAATGTAATGATTTGTAAATGTACTCATTTGTTACCAAAACTAATTTATAACGTGGAGAAATTCATGTACATACGAGTTTCTTAAAATAACCTTTTAAATGCAAGATATTTTAGGTACACCAACATATTTACATCAAATATCTCGGTCGACAAATTATTTGTTGTTGAAATCCCACAATAAATTTATTACCTGTTGTTTATTTTTAATCTACAGACAGCCCCAACAACTAATTGAGTAAGGTATTTGTGTCAGTCACTTTATTTTGAATTTTTTCCTTTAATTAATTATGCAGACGCATTGCCATGCTTTTGTTGTTGAAGTTGAAAATGACACGTCACATATATCCTTCCTCGCTCTAATTTCATTTGAGTGCGACACTAGTTTCTGTCTCCAAAATGTAATTTTCAGGTTGACTCGTTTTTATTTTGATTCTGATGAGCTGAGCTCAATTCCTCAAGAGGTTAGTATGGTAAATAAACACGGAAGAGGAATTTTTTCGGGAGTTGATGATAACGCAAGGAAAAGTTGAGTGGGTGTGACATTTCATAAAACGGCTCTTGATTCTTATTCCTTTCTACGAGCCAGAGGTTTCTGTTATGACTATGAGGATTCCCCGTCGACAAATAAGTAGTGATAGCAAGAGGATAATAGATACAGCTATTATCATCGAGAGCATCCACATATTTGCTCTTGGAACTACGAAAATCATTCCCATTTTTCCTAATACCTGAGACTGCAAGCATGCGTAGCCCGACAATAGGATTAAATGCCCATGTTACAAGCCTCATAATTCATTCCATTCCTTGTGGGCTAAATTAGGGGGAAATGAAAGAAGCCCTGCTTCCTTGCTTCTTTCTCTGCACCAAGACAAAAAAGCTTGTTTGTCTATAATCAACTTTAAGTCATGCTCTCAAGATGACAAAGTCATGAGTTGGTTACATAAAGAGACTCTCCTATAAAAATGGTGACAAAGAACCAAGACAACTTTTTTGAATATTTGTTCCCTTCCACAACATTCCATTTCAGAACGAGCAGCGGCATGTTTTTATTATCGGCAGAGCACAAATTGTCAAAGAATCTTTGAAGAAAACAACCAAACTGCGCTACTGCAGCCCGACCAAGATCACATGCCAAATTATGTGCATATTATACTTATATATGTATTACTCATGTGCATAAATAAAATGTTCTAGAATCATAACGGGGAAATTGAGACAACGATCTAGTGTCATGCTTGCTACCGAACCGGTAGCAATCATGACACTAGTTTCTTACGACATGAAAGACGCAGAATTTTACACAGTTTTGTTGAGAAATGTCATATTATATCATATCGCATCTATCTCTTATCTTTATAGCCATATGATGAGATGACTAAAAGCTCTCTCCTGCCCATGATGATGTGAGATTGTAATGTAACGTTCAGCCTTCCAATTCTCCACTTATGCATGTAAAGCCCGGTGGTTTAGTTATGTTATCAGGGAGAGGAATCTCCTCGAGAGGAACGGAATGGGCAAGACTTAAACACTCTGTTTTGTAAGATAGCGGAAGAAGAGTGTGCAGGTAAATCCTCCTAATGAATTGACATATTGCCTTCTTCCCAACAATCTTTTTCCTGGGAAGACAACAAGATTCTGGGTCCATTATTAACATGACTTGATGGCTGGTGCTGATGATGATCATGTTTTCCCTTGTTTCTGCTGATTTTAGTTACATGGCTAAAACATTCGTCTCCTTCCCACGTTTTACAAGTTAAGGCGATGTCTTTTACATGATGGGATGTGATGTGATAGGGCTTGCTCACTGGATGCTACTAGGTTCGACCTCCTGGGTCGTGCTTTACAGCTTTCATATTCTTCATGATCATCAACAAAAATCAGCATTTAATGGGCTTTTCTCGAGAAAAAAAAGTTCATGATTCTGACTGGGTTTTCATTACAAATTCCTCCAGCGTCTCGTAGCCACTGTATCATCATCATTGTTGTCTCATCATGCATATTGGGGATGAACATGGGAGGAAGAGAGGAAGAAGGTGTGCGTTTTGTACCACAAAATAGTCTACTTTCCTCTTTTCCCCAGAGAAGAGTCTTCTGCTACTGGTGTACTTTGCACGTGAAAATTTTTAAGCATGTCATTTGAGATTCAAAGCTGCTCTTTATTTTCTTGGCAGGTCATCACCATCTCTGAAGTGGAGAAATCTTTTTTGATCATGCAAATGAGATGAAAAATCTCCATTACCTGCTCAAGAGGATTTTTCACTGTGATTACATATCTACATAATATTATACGCACCACAAATTCCCTTCCTTCCTACTTCCTATATAATGTATGAAAAGATTTACTTCCTTGTTTCAACTATTTGCAATAGTAATCCCTATCAAATCAGCGTCATGATTGTACTTACCTCCAAAGTTCATTTCTATCATACTTAACATTTAGTACTAACAGGGTTTCATAGACTCCTAGCTAGTTAAAAAAGAGTGTGAATGTAGCAGCTGAACATACGAGTTTGAATATTAACTTGTTTCTAATTAATATTACTTTGTTAATAAGACCACCCTTAAATACTGTAACTACTACTACATGTTGAGACCTAGACTCTACCTTCATGTATGATACATCTGCAATAAAGAGGAGATTTGAAGTTACTTATTACATGGTTAGTTTTATTAAAACATAACAATAATAAGAAAAACCTTAAAATATTTAAGTACTAGACTTCAGCATACGCTCCACGTATGGTTCAAGATAAATGCATGTGTTAAGAGAATTAGCTAAACATTTTCAGTGCGTTTCGAACATAACCTAACCAAATAACCTAGCAAACATAACCTAACCAAATAACCTAGCAAACATAACCTAACCTAGCAAACCCTAACCAACCTAGCAAATAACCTAGCAAACATAGCAAACATAATAACCTAGCAAACATAGAACCCTAGTAAACTAACCTAGCAAACATAGCCTAAAACATAACTAACAAATAACATAACCTAACCCTAACCTAGCAAACATAACCTAACCAAATTAGCAAATAACCAAATAACCTAGCAAACATAAACCAAATAACCTAGCAAATAACCTAGCAAACATAACCTAACCAAATAAGCAAACATAACCTGCAAACATAACCTAACCAAATAACCTAGCAAACATAAACCTAACCAAATAACCTAGCAAAACATAACCTAACCAAATAGCAAGCCATTATGCAAACATAACCTACCGCAAACATAACGAAGCCCTCCTTCTTGTGTCTTGACCCTGCCTCCGTTACAACATCAAGATTTCGCACTACGAAGACCCTTCTCTTGTATCAAGCACACCAAATTTGATGTACAGTCCCAAGGGTTCTCAGACGACCCAAGTCCCCACAAAGCCTTGGCCTCATGACCCAATGGTCATTTTGGTGTTCAGCAAGCTCAAGTCGCTTCGAAAAAGGGCACGCAGTCGCCGGCAAGAACCAATGCCAATATTTAGCTATAGGTATTCAAATTCCCGACAAAACATATATGCAGCAAGGATATATTATATTGTATGCCATATAACGTTAGGGATGCACGCAGTGAGTTCGCCGTGCAAGGATTGTGTGTGATATGTATATGATTTAGCATACGTAAAAATGGTTCTTACAAACTGTATTCAGTTTACTGAACTAATTTGTTTGATGCTCTTCTAAAGTCCAACAAGTTGTCGAATGTGGAAAATAAAGCTTATTTAAAGTATGTGCCTGCGTATTTCGTGATCTGATGGGATATTGAAGTTCAGTATAACAGCTCAGTTTAGGTTTGCTAACAAGTGAAGAAAGGTCGAGGACTTTAAAATGGGCAAAAAGGGATTTAAATCCAAAGAGCTTGAGTAACTTGTTGAAAAGAATGTGCTTAGTGCCAGGAGCGCTAGAAGAAAAAAATAGTGGCAACGGCAAGCCAAGTGCCATCCAACCAGGATGTGACATCCTTAACACTCAAAAGTGGCTCATTGGAACCTTTATTTCCCCTCTCTTGAGATACTGACGAGGAGAGTGAGTGAGAAAAGGAGATTTTTCAAACTCACGACTCCTGTTTTTACTGCCACACATGAACGACTCTCGTTAAAGCACATGTATAGGTGTTCCATTTCTCGCCTGGCATTCCTCCTCTCTCCCTTTTCCGATTTACTTCCCAGCAACACTGAAAAAATTCTCAGCATTGGGATCCGGAATGGCAATAAATTTTGACAGAGTGTGAAAATGAGAGTATAACGAGGCTTTAGCTTTAGCATTAGAGTTCTTATCCCTGTAGAAAAACACGCGCCAGTTTACGCACGCACTTGACTCCTTCCTTCCAATATATTCCTGAAAGCTTCAACGCCAACCTTTTGCTTTACTTACTTGTAGTAGTATTTATTTTATTGTAAAATAAACTTCCACTTTCTCGGAATAATATCGTCACTTTTGACCAATATTCTGGGGGAGACAGACCACATGAAATGAAACATTAATATTTACACAGGCTGATGATGAAATCTTCACGCTTTGCAATAATAACCGCAGTGAGGTGGTTTCAAAAATGTTGAAAATGAACAAAAGTCACTCAAATGTTGAAGCTCTATAAATAAATATTACGCTACAAGTCCTACTTTTGTCGTTGAACCATTTCAAAACTCGGTTTGACTGAAGGGAATTGAAACTTTGGAAAGTTTATTCTTCTGGGGAAACTAAGAAACTTATTTTGTATGAATGGACAAGGAAAATAACCAGGTTAGAAATGCCATATTTGTAAAGAAAGGAAAAAGGATGCCAGTCAATTCCGCGAAAATTCTTAGCATCTGTCTTGTTTTTCCTAGAAAAAAATCGCAATCCCACCGATTGTGATCTTGTGTATTTTCTTTGATTCTAGATAAATCTGAGATAGCTTACATTACACCACCTCATCTCCTGAGTTGCGTTCTGTTTTGAGAAGCAACAAAGTAAATCACTGTTTTCGATAGCTGTACAAATGATGAGTTAGTCATCTATCTTTGTTTCAAATCAAACCATGTTTACTTTAAACTGCCTCTGGGTGTGGACCCGTAAATCTCTCTTGTTTGGAAAAGGAAAGAATGTATTTATTTTTAAATAGCTCATTTCTCTACCAATCCTCCTCATAAAAGTAGAGACATACGCTCATTATTCACGTTTCCCTCTCTCTGTAAAAAAAGAATTCAAATTCGAAACAGAAGAACGAGTTTTTTTTACTCAAGAGTTTAATACATTTGCTCCCAGCTGTTTCCAATATGTAGGTAAAAGTTTCAATTTCTGTAGCAGTTATCGTTATCCACACTTCTTAAAACTTATTGTCAGCGATGAGCCTTTTTAAAGCTCAAGCATGGAATCCATTTTTCACTAGCAGCTCAGTTGGCAATAATAAATTGCAAAACAAACAAACTCGAAATCTATCCTGAGACTTGAGACATTGGGAAAAACCTGCTGTAGAGAAAAGGGAAGGAGAGACACCGAAAATAAGTAATGTGATGCTTAATGGGTATCAAAGCGAATGGAAGTTCAAGACTGTGATCTTTCCCCGTCTCCGGCGTCTCCCCTCCTGTTTTGTTTTTCTGTGTCCTCTTCTCCTCTTTTCTGCTTTACTGCGTTATTCACACGTTTCAGCCGTGAAATGAGAGTGATTACCATATGCCCTTTATATATCACACTTTTAAATACATAAAATACCCTCTGCTTGGATTTCAATAGCCCAATGTACTTTCACCGTTTTATTTGTCCTTCACGCCGTTCAAACACCCTTTTCCACTGATATTTAAACTGTTAGATGGCTACATTTGAATGATTTGGCGTTTTATTCATTGACATAATGTCAACCTTCGTGCCGTTTTACATAACAATCCTTTTCAACCCGTCCAGCTGGACAGTGAACCTCTAGCCCCCATTCTATTTTGGCACTTTCACTTGTTGTGACTGCCAAAAAGAAAATAGCAACAACTGGAAATCATTTAAGTCAAACGGAATAAAACGTAAAAGTATGTGAGTTGTCTACGTTGCATTTGAAGTCGTAACGTTGTTTACTTGCGTTTTTGCGAATGTACTACATTTACACTCTGGCTGGGCATTCTGTGACTCATTTCATCACATCCGGACACATACGTTGTTTGTACAACCAGAGCAGACTGCGTCAACCTTCTAGGATGATTGTGTATAATCTCTCATACTTTATTCCGAAACATTAGCATTCGTACATAGCTTTCTTGCTGTGAAAATCTCATATACATATATCCGATACGCTGCACTACAAACGCAAGAAAATAATAATATGATGCAAAAATACACTGGAATGGAAACAGTGATGATCGGATGTTATATAAAAAGTACGCAATGTTGGGGTGTAGTCACTGCACTAGTTTTAACATGACATCATTCCATATGATTCACTTACTTTTTTCCCACTTCTCAACTCGAGCTTCTTACGAGATTCTCCTAAAGTTCATTATACCAACCGGATTATTACACAAAAACTGCAGACAGGCGTCGTCAACACTTTATCCCTTTCCGCACATTTTCCTTCTTGGCATATAGCTTGTCTTGTGCCTTATTGCCATAATATTATCATCCTATAGCATATTATAGAGTGTATCAAAATTTATAATCTTGTTCTACATATATGTACATGTGTTCAAACCAGTTTTTAATTTTATTGCAAAAAAATCGACATAATTCGGCCAAAACGGTTGTAAACTTTGGAGACTGGGAATGTGGCTCTCTATAAATCATTTCCTTCCCTTTCATTTCCTACCTATTAATTTGGAGCTGGGAAAGCGCTGATGATTTGCATATGGCCTGTGAAAAGATGAAAATGTTTATGGTTATCATTCAGTCTTTGAATGAGAGGAAATATTATGGATTATAATGTGTATGTTCGTAAATACAAACCTTGCCTTTTTATTTCAGTTCCCGAAACGGATTCCGGCTTCCCAAGAATTTCTCGGGTGAATGATTGCACGACAACGAGAACGCTATTACTTTCAAGTTACGAGTCGAACCAAGCATTAAATAGTTGTGTCATGCCATCAAGTGATGCTTTTCAGCTATGCATATACATATATAGCGGAGCGACTTGTTTAGCACCATTTTAAATAAAAATTATCTTGCAAGACATATTTTTCCGTCTCGTTTACAACGTAAATAGTGCACGGTCGATGTTCATTCAACGCCTTTCTTCTTCCCATCCTATTAATGGATCTTATATCTTTTTTCTAAAAAGTCATTTCGACCAAACACAACTTCACTAGTTTCTTATGCAGGAGGATTCTGATTGTGAGAATTGCAACTTAAATTCATGTTCCCCCTTTCATCTTACAAGGGAGTTATCTTTGGTGCCCGGAGAGTTCAGGCAAGTGAGATAGTGTTTCTAGGGTAGTTTGACACGCTGAACACGATGCTGTATTTACTTTTCTGTAAAACTCAACTTTGGAATTTACATGTTAGGTTTATGGAACAACAATCAAAGCCAGTTTTTTCCCATTTTCATGGGCAAAATGAAGTCATTTGTATAATTTTTCTCGACGCTTTTTGTGCAAATTTGGATTTCTGCGGTACTAGATAGTATAAAGAGAATTTCAGACAGTTTTAGTAGTATTCACCTGCTACATTCACTACCCGTTGTATTTTGCAAATACGAATAATCATTTGTGAAAAATTCCAAAATTGAGTTTTACAGAAACGTAAATACAGCATCGTGTTCAGCGTTCAACCTACCCTAGAAACACTATTTCACTTGTCTGAACTCTCCGGGCCACCAAAGATAACTCCTTGTTAGCTTTGTACATATACGTTAGGAAAAGTCATAGCTTCATTTATTGCTCTCCACTGTCGTCGTTATCTCCACAGTTGCTACTTTCTTAAATATATCGGCAATGGCAATCCCCTTTTTGTGTACAACCATCATTGTCATTATCATCCTCTTCATTTCCAACAGAGTGCAAAAATGCTACGGACAAAATTTTTGCTATTTTCGGAACTCCCATTGAAAAACGCCAACCATCATAAAATAGAGCGCTTTCATCTCAAAGAAAGATTCCATTTCATTCCTTCGGAATTCCAAGAAAGTGTACAAGCACATCGTGTGAACAAAAATTTTATTGTGGCATAATAGAAAAAGAACTTTTCATCTCATTGAAAAAAAAGTAGAAGCGATGTGATAAAACTTATCTTTTATGCCGATTAGAGTGTTACCGAACATAACTATGCAGAGCATTGTTATTGCCGTAGTTTGGTTTGCTACTTATGAAATGGGAGAAATAAGAAATCCATCTTGTGTGTTACATTAGAAAATTGGGAATGCAATTGCGAATCAAACTTCACATTGGTTATTTTTTCAAGAGAGAACATTAGCATTACAAGAGGAATATTGTTATTTTGTAGAGTTTTTTTTGCTGCTGGCGGCAGAAATGAGAAGGAGGACGAAAATGTTGAGATGGAGAAGTGGTTTTAGTTAGATAACACAAAGATATTAGTATTATTGCATAAACTGTGTGTTTTGGAAATTGTAACGGGGCTTTGATGCCCATTCAAATCCATCCATTCCATCTATCTTTTTTCTAGACTATGTAGAGCAACTCTAGAGCTGCTATCAAAAATGTTCTCGTTTTTTTGTCTGTCTATGTATTTCGGTAATAGATAATGTAGTAGAGTGGTGGTGGTGGTGCTAAAAGAGTACCTAGATAGATTTAGATGATGATGATGATGATGTTTTTCTCCTGAGTAACTTCGCTCTTGACTACTTGACGCGCCTCGTCTCTTTTCCCCAACTTTCCCCATATCGGAACGATTATGTTTCGATAGATATATTATATGGATGAAGGTTTATTGTTAGTCTTGTGTTTTTGTTTGCTATCTTTTTGTATGCATATGCATTATATTTTTGGAGACGGAGCTGGTAGGAAGTTTGCGTGTGTGCAATTTCATTTTAACACTTTATGCATAACACTTTCTCCCAAACCAAGCAATGAGTATTATCATCTACATTCACCACTGGGAAAAAAAGTTGATGGTGATGATGAGGAAAACTGGGCTGATGTTGATGTTGTTGGTGGAACGGTTCCTTCCAACCGCTTTTAACTTATTAGATTGATCGAACTTTTTTTTGTTATGGGGAATGAGTTTGAGTTTTTGGCTGCATGCTTTCACTAGTCGAGAAACCGGGTTTAGAATAACTTCACTTTCAGCAATAACTAAACTGTCATCCAAGAACATGTTTGGAGTGAGCGAGGACAGGTAGAGAGGGAGAGTGCAGGCAGGAGGAGACATGAGATTATATATCGGTATGAATGAGATTATATTATATTTTGTAACTATGCATGTTTCTGGCAATAGTTTCCCAACACGCACAAGTAGTCTTGTAATATGCTCCGTGAATCTAATGTAACCACTTCATTTTTTCCTCCTCCTTTCTTCTTGTAACTCTGTTATTTGGTTGAAAGCCTGCATTTTTTCTAGATTTGTATCAGTCAATAATCGCCCCTTTCTTGGGCTAAAATCAAATAAAGTGAAAAGAGCTCTCAAGAAAGATGGATAGGCTGGGAGCATGGATGGAATGGAGACTTGCTTGCTTTCTTCTCGTTGAAGTGGGTATTGGGTACAAAATGTACGACAAAAAAATTGAAGACGGTGCAAATTTTCATTGAACCCAATTTCACATGCTGATATATTCAAAGAGGATTAAATGTTAGGAAGGATGTGGAACGGGTTGGAGGAAGAAAGAGATAATTTTTGAGGAAATTCGATACACACGTTTTTTACTGTGTAAAAGAGATGCGATGATAGAAGAGGAATTTCGCAAATTTCTTCCCTTTATACCAAATTTTTCCCCATTGATTAACGCATACAAAAGAAGATGACAGGGATTTTAACAGCATTCTGATCGGGAATTTAAAATAATTATTTGCTAAACTTATCATACCGATTTCAATATTTACGTATTATTTATGCATTATCAATCTAGTTTTATATATTTTTTTCAAAGCTTACAAAACGGCTTCTAACCTAGACTAACTAAAGCTAAAAAAAATTTCAGAAATTAGCATGAATTCGTTTAATCAACTTGCTCATATAAAATAATTGTGAGGTATGTTTGTCTTTGAAAGAGTAGAATAGCGGAATAAAATGATGTCACAAAACTGTTTTTGTCTTGTCCTGACTTGACTCTTCTTGATATTCACTGCAAGAAGCATTATTGAGAAAGAAGGCGGTTATTAAACAGACACCATAGATGTAGGCGTGAATGACTAATGAATGAGTGTCGAGAAATTATACTGATTCTGCAAAAACTGTGCACCTCATCAATATTGCAAAATAATATAGTAGCGATATAGTGTATATTGGAGGTCCCTGTAGGCACACAAGGCTATAACTACGTATGGAAAATGTCATAAATTATTATTTCGCAAAGAATTATTCCCTAAAGTCACAGACAGATTCAAAGTTCGATGCTTCCAAAATAAGGTGTTTGTGATGGGATGTGATAGAGACATCCGTGTCAGTTACCTATAATAGAGTTTGAAACCCCAGTTTGCTTTCAATATTGATAGTTATGTGATGCGATATGATCTTTTTTTTAGCTAGGAGCCTTTTCACACATTTCATCCTTTTAAATTTTCGATCCCATCTTAATTTAGCCTTTGTGTTTATATTACGATTATGACATTTGAAACATCTAATAATCTTTGTCTACATACCAGTCAGTCCATCATTTTGCTTTTTACTCTCCTTTAATGGACATTAATTAACGTGGAGTAAATAATTTATGAAAATTTTTGAGTAAAAATCCATCAAAGGATTTGACACAATTTCTTGGGGTTAATTAGAACCTGACACCTGGCCGTCTATCACAATGGTTGTGTGTGATACGTGATACGATAGCCAAGTAAACAAATTTGTATGCGCTGCTCGGAGCTGAAATGAGAGGAGCTCCCTAGATAATTAAGATTACAAGGTGAATTATCGTTTAATTTGCTTTGAACATTTCGAGACATGCCTGATCCCATTCATCCTTTGTTTGCATAACATTCACATATCAGGAGGATCCTCTCAGCTCATTATGAGTCTATTAATCAAGTATAAAATTTCAGGAGAATGAATGTATATAGGTGTCATGATGGGAAATGTGCGTGGGTGGGTGACACTTGCAATACAATGACATCACCAACAATCTCGATGAACCCACTTGCATCCAAATTTCAATGCAGTTGATGTTTGCTCACTATGCAAATATGTTGCAAAAGATTAGCTCAAGAATAATATTTCAATGACGGAGAAATGTTGTTTTATACTTTGGGAGGACTAGCTTCATCCCATAAAACATACAACTGAACTTGTTTCAAACTTGAACCTTTGACAGTTTATCTTCTGAGCTAAAATTTGCAATGACTAATGTCTTCAATTCATCTTGCACAAGAGATTCACAAAAAAAATTGAAAGAATTACAGAGAAACCAAACCACTTCGTCAACGGATGTTAGAGTTAAAAGCCGTTTTGATTTGATATCCTCACAAATTTATATTCCCGTCTGCAGACATTTACGCGATCAATGAACATGGAAATAATGTATCTGATTTCTTGCTCAAGGCTTTCGATATAATTCATCCAGTCTAGAGGTAGGTACGGTGATAGCTTGTTACATAACATAATGTACTCTTTTTACAAACAGCAATGCACCATACCATCCCTCTTTTCTTCTTCGGTTTCAATGTATCTTGCGGCAAAACGAGAGTTGGAGTTGTGTAATATCTTTGAGGATATTAGAATCCATAAGAAATATCAGCATCAGCACTCCATTGGAGAAATGCCAGGATCAAGGGAAATAAATGTAAGATGAGAATATACATTGCTGCGTTTCTGTTTGGGTTAGCTCGATTGAATTCACAATCAGAATTAAATACTTGGTAGGAGACGGATTTTCATTACTTTTTTTAAAGAATAAAAATGCGGAAAGAGTAAACAAATCCTAATCTCATGTTAGAAATACACCAAGAAAGACAAGACAAGACACTAATCCGCCCCGTATGACAATAAGTACATGCAATGCTGCCTGTTAAGTAAAAACACATGGGATCAAATGCAAATTGAATACAATACGATCAAATCGACAAGCAGTTGTTGGTTGGACTTGGACACCAAAGCCAAGTCAGGCCACGGAGTCAACTGAAATCCAAACGTCTGGGAAGATAAGGCGTGAAAAATAAAATAAAATAGTCTTTGCCAAAATGTCAGAAAAGGCGAAAGCCAAATCAAATCAACAAATAAAGTGCAGTCAATGATCTTCCGTCACTTCATTTCATAGTTTTTAGTAGCTCTAATAATGGAAGAGATAGTGTCCTATCACTCTTGTTGAACAAGAAAAACTGACATTTTGGTATCGAACCATGAAAGATGACCGCCTAGGCCAAAGCATCAATTTCATGCATTCCAACTATCTTATCTTGTTTTCAATTTTAAAAGTCATTGGGAGGCAAAACAAAGTTTTCATTCACTCACGTCCGTGAATCAGTTTCTCAGTAAAAATAAACATTTTCTGAGAATTATCTTATCTCAGTTTCACTTTGCTTTTTCAATGCCGCGGCAGCACCAAATGGAACTTTTGACACCTAAACTTCAGATATTTCTATTGACCGGTTCAAATGCATTCAATTGAATTAATGAAGACAGAAAACAGACTACAGAAAAGATTTTACCTTCATGATGATCGCAAAATTTTGTTTTCAAGAATTTTTATAAATGTCTCCCAACTCAACCCATAACGCAAATTCTTTGAGCTGATTAGCAAAAAAGTGGTTTTTTACGACTGCTAATTACCAGACGAATGTAAAACTCGATAACAAATTGTATTTGGCTCCTTGTTACCAATACCGTTAATTTCCTACACTCCTTCTCGTTAAGACTTTGTAAACACACTTGTTCTCTGTTGGCATTGGCTTTGGCGTTGGCCATCGGGAGTAAATAACATTATCTCTCTTTTGTTATTTGCACGCATGTAATTAGCTAATGACAAGGAGTAGCAACAAGGAAGGTTTATAGAAGACACCTCTCATTTGTAATTCTTTTTACAATCCCTATTACAATACATTTTACTTACTTATACTCCTCATGTCAGATCCAATGAATGAGTTATCGAGAAAAGTAATCGTAACGTAATGGGTGATGGAGTGGCTATGCTACACGCATACTAACACGAGTGCGGTGTATTTGTCAGCAGACCTGCGATGGTATCATATTGTGGTGCGGAGAGCTAATCGCTCTGGAGCATTCTTTTTTCTTCCTGAGAGCCCATGAATTATGACGCCTGGCAGATAATTGATGAGCAGATTTGAGCACACTTTGCTTGCTCTTTTCATTTCAAAACCGATATGATATTATGCTGTGTTTATGTTGCTGACCGCAATTAGCAGTGCTCAGTTCAGTGTTCTGCCTAGTCTTCTCTAAAAACCTACGCTATGAATACGTAATGCTCTGGACTCAAAGTGCATGAAGCTATCTAGAGGGCATTCACTGAGGGTTGCATTCACCGACTGCTGGAGTCAATTTTCAAAACATCCAAATTACTGCAATCATTTACCATCCAATAATAATACCATTCATTTTCATTCATTTCGAACTGATAGCTCTCCATTTATTTATGCATAATATAAAAGTCAAATTTTTATTCATAAGAAATGCATGTTATTAACTGTTAGATTGGATATGGCGTTTGGCAGCAGAGCTTCATAAGAATGCAGATTCAATTGGCAATTTTTTTACATAAACGTTTCGACTTGCATCTTGGTTTGATGGACTGCCATAAAAAAGAAGGGACACATTTAGCGATAAACTTGTCGAAAGTTAAATGAGCAATTAATAGTCATATTCATAGCCTAATCTTGGAGCCTTCTCGTGCCTCAATAGCCAGGGAAAATTATCTCTCGCCTAAACGCACCATTTACTTTGGACAAACATGGACTTTATTGTTTCTGGTGGGCAACTGAAAACTAATTTTGCTTGGGACAAATTATTACAATGATGATGATGATGACCCGATCATTATGAGTTTCTTCTGAAATTTTGCATCCCTTTGCAGCTTTCCAGATTATGATGGTAATGAACCCAGTAATAAACCAAAACCAATGATCCGTCTATTTATCCGTCTGTCTCCTCTCCAAACCAGTCGTGTGTAGGCAAAAAAACAGACACTCTTTTTGTTCCCAATCGAGTCTTTCCCGTTAAAGAAGTAGGCACAGAATAGTTCTCCCTAAAATCATTATATCACTCATGATCCTGCTCACCCAGCTGCCATCTTTTTACATTATATTCATTAGTTCAACTTGAGAGGAGACAAGACAGAGCATCATTTTGTTATATTTTGCTGATTTGCTCATCTTCTTCAAAGTTTAGAGTCAAATGAGATCATTTTTTCACAAGTTATTTTCAGAATCTGTAGGCGTCAGCTATAGGTCACAAAATGATATGATATGAGCGACCCGTGTAAGGTGCCGTTTGCTATTAAATCGTTTTTCAATGGAAGGAGCACAAGAACGGATAGCTTATTACATCACCTTCCGGCCGGTTATGGTTACCACGAAAAAGTTGCCTATAAATAAAGCCGTCTTCTTAAGGTACAAACAAAAAGGAGAGGAGATACACAGTTATCTTGCGAGTGTCCTTGTTTCAAACTCATCCATCCGTATGTAAGTAAACTGCTGGTTGGGGTTTTGGTTTGCAGTTTTGTCCTTCGTCCAAAGATTATAACGTCTTAATGTAGTAATAGTAGTAGTAGTACTATGGCTCATCCTATCTTGAAATATTATCTATATGAGGCAAAGCAATTTGGGATTTTTGCTTTTGTTGCCATTATGCTCGTAAGCATGTATAATATTTATGAACGTTTTCTGGAATTGCATTTCACTGTTTTATGCCATCCGCTTGTACACTCCTCTATTCCTATTGACTTGTAAGAAAAGAAGGAGTATAAATGTGTGAAGGAATGAGAGTAGAAAGCCAAAGTAAAAAAAAGTTGTACATCACAGCATCAGCAGCAAAATCAACATCAACCCTCTCTCTGAACATTATATGCCTAAGCTTTGGCTACACTTTTAGCATTTTCTGGCAATATAATCATTTCTCCGAAGAAAAAGACGAGAAAGATAGTAGCAACATTCCATATTTATAGAGAGTGGCCCTGGAAATGTGGAACACACAAGGAGCCAAGGCAAGGGGAAGAAGAGCATCACATCACATCTCAACGTTCCATATCCTCCATTTGGGAAAAAACATGCCGCCACCCTGGCGCCAGAAATATCGACAAAGTCTCCTGGAACAAGAAACCGGAGTCTGCGAATTGGGACAAACACCACACCACCACCAGCAGCATCATCCAGATCCACCACCACACCAATGCGAGGAGTATCGATGCCATTTATACATGCACTGAATAAACTCCACAATATCCAGCCTTTCAACGAGTTGACGCTCCCCCAATGCTATTTTTTGTGAGCAACGAAAGCCCAGAGTTGTTATTCTAAGGCTTCTTCTTATATCTTCATCTTGTTTCTCCAGCCAGAAAAAAAGTAATGAATGATACGGACTCTCAGACAAAGTTACACTATTACATAACATAATGTATTTGTAAGCTAAAAAGCTTGCTGAATTGTGCAACTTGAGTTGCCACCACCACCACCATTCAATGCAATGAATGTGATGCGCCAAGGTTGGTTCATTTCATGAAGGGTTTTCTCTCTTCTCTCCCTTTTCAGTCGAGAATTTATCATTTGGTTGGGTCTTCACTCGTAGACAAGGATCAAGGGTTGGATAATATAGTTATGCATGAAGGAAGAAGCTCCCAAAGTTTTTGCAAAAGGTAGTACAAAATGTGTATAAATATTGTGTTTTTTAGTATTTTGACTTTTATTTTGCGTAAGTTGGACTTGGACTCATGCTGTTACTCCAGCTTCAGTTGTCATCCTGATCCAGCAAAACTGACGAAGCGGTGCGGTGGTGTGGAAGTAGGTATTTTGTCGGTCTCGTTGCTTGCTTGCTTGTTGTCACAAGACTTTGGACCGATACGGTAGTAAACAGAGCAAGACGCATTTCCTCCCTGACAATTATGGGCACGCTCTGGATAGCTTTATTGCACACTGTTTCCATTTCCATTCGTAATGATCCTCCCGATCTCAGATCAATATTCGGCATTCGGAAACTTTATGACGGATACTGTCTCATCTGGCCCTGCTACAAGTTGATTAGCACAGAGTCATTAAATGTGTTTATTACTCTCTGTTGTAAATGCGCGTTCTCTTATAAGAAACAAGTTGTTTAAGGTATGTCACCCAGTCAAAACCAGCATGGCTCGTTCGTACGGTACATTTATGTATGTACAATTTCGGTATGCGACTCCAGAAGAGTATTTATTGCAATTTTTTAATGCCTGTTAACTTCCAAGTATGAGCATCTTTCTCGAGGATTTACACACGCATACCTTGATCCGTATGATGAACAATGTAAAAAAAATCAACAAACAACCAACATGATATACTTTTTGTTCTCAAATGGGAAAATAAGTGAGGGAATCCCTCATCTCATCCATCCATGTTTTCATTCAACCTCAAAAAGTGCAGAGTTACAGATGGGTCACTAAATCAAAGCTACATTGCCGTCTCGCCGTGCCCATTGCCCAAATATGAAGTTCTACTGTTACCATACAAGTTACAAGCTGTTTAAAAAATGCACTCCGTTTATTAAATCGTCACCACAGCATAGAGCAGCGTGTGCGCAACGCAATATGCATGCATAACTCTATAAATCGTCACGGATGAGTTGACTGCTCACATCAATCCTGTAGCATATTAATCTTACATTTTTACGACGTTTTTTCATGGTGGTAATTGTCCTCCCAGCTGCAGCTGGTGCTGTTGCGATGTCGCTAAATGTGTTTTGATAACACATAAGAAGACTATCAACTATCACCAAAAACATATGAGGTGCGTTAAATGCAATATAATATGTGTAGTGACAGATGAAAAATAAACCGATCTGATAACAGCACGGCATTTGGCAGACGTAAAGGAATGTTCTTTAAAACATGGCGTCCGTCTGTCTCACCAATTTTAAAATGATATGAATTTAATTCCGCCACTTTGTTACATCCAGTTTGTCCAATTTATTATTATTGTTCTCTTAATACATTGTTTTGCTAACTGGCAGAACGAGCATTACATCATAATGGATGCAACGTCAGTATGATAATGGTTTGACCCTTGGAAAGGAATAAAAAAGCTTGCAAGTGAAAAGGTGAACAAACCAGACTCGCCTATATTTACCAACTCATCCCTTTACTCCATTCCATTCCACCACTCACTCGTTTTCGTTTGTAAACATTTATATATGCATAATGTATTCATGCTAATCCCCTTTTATGTGCATGGATTCTGCTATCCTTCCTTTCGTATCTCGTGACTGCCATGCAAGGCAGAAAAAAACATCTTATGCATTTGAAATGACATCGGCTCATTTACAATCATTTTTCTTGAAAGACAAATTTTTCTCTGCATGGAGAACAACGACATTTATTCATATAAAATGGGGGGATTATCGTCCTCCTGATCATTTCAATTTTTCATGAATCTACTTTCTTCTTCCCGTTTTTCGCTAATCGTAATCATGTCTTGTTTTAAATGAAACCAGATGGCCTGATGGACACAACATGTGTTTCTTTTCGAGTTATTCACCCTAATCGCTTCTATTAGTCATGTGTCTAATCATAAACCTTCACGATTGTGATGATGTGATTTCACTGTTTGCACCCATCATCAACATGACAGCCCCATTGCAATTCAGAGCCAATTCACCGCAATTATCCATGGTCAACAGAAAAGGTAGTAAATGGAGAGAACTCGTTTCTTTTTGTGGAAACCACTCGTTATACGTTTAGCCAATCCAATCACCAACTATATCTAACTGATTGACACTGACCGACGATGGTTGTTGAAGTATGCTTATTTCATACAACTCCATAGAAAAGATAAGGAGCTCAACACAATAACATTTTGTTAATACCTACCCAGACAAGTAGACAGACACGCTCTCGCAATTTGCGTTAGTAAATATATACACACATTCCAAATAGAGTGCAAATAAAAGTTTGGTTTGCAAACAATGTTTTTCCTGTTGCATCCATCATCATCTCTTAAAGTTTGAAAGGGAAATCAGGTAAGTTGTAAGTTTTGCGAGGTTGTTGATGTGTCAATAGCCGATAACACAAATATCATCATCACACAATGCTTTACATCCACACAGACACAATGTAAATGTCTCCAGCTTCAGCGTATAGGCATATAGCGCCAGATGTTCACAGATTGGATGATGATGAAAATGAAAGTAAATGATTTTTTGGCAGGGATTCCAAATCGCTAGTAAAAGCGTTGAAAGATGTGAGCATCAATTCATTGGTTTGGTGAGGATAAGAAAGTTTGAGATTAGATTGGATTTGGATGCATATAATATACGTACCTATCTACCTAGACTATGTTTTGGCTGCTGCTGCTACTACTACTGAGCATGATGTGAATGACATAGAAAATGTATACAATTCTAAGTTGCTCAATGCTCAACTTCTAGTTCTTCTCATCCTCACTTTGAAACTTTTCTTGTACTTGGGGATGCACTTATGGTAATGATGACGATGATGATTTGATGATTACAATATAATGGTGTGGTGCTGGTTCTGATCTTCGGGTAAAAACGAGGAACAAGTAGTTAGTTTGTTGATACAGCAGTGGCATGGCTGACAAGGCACAGTGGCAATATGGGGATGGCAGTGTGCCTGATTGTGATAATAACTGCTTGTTTGCTCCGTTCAGTTCAGCCTCCCAGTATCATTTTGTAGAAAAGTTTTTTCCAAGACATCCATCTCATTATTAGGAGATGACGACGGAGAGTTAAATGAACCAAACCCGGCAGAGACACGCCAACTATAATTCAGCGAGTGTGTGCAACACAACGCATAGTAGTTGTAGGTAATCTTGTATTGGCAAAGATTACGTCATTTTTTTGCAAACAATAATATTCTGCTTCTGCAGGAGGAAAACAGTTTTATGAATTTAACATTGGTTTGGTACATTCATATAGTTTTGGCATGGAATTGCAGGCGTATTTGTGTGGAAGACGTTTCAGTTTCATCTCATTTACATTTTACTCTTCACTCTTGGTCTCGTCTCGACTAAATAAAGACAAAATGATGAACCTTGGTGAAAAATTTGGTCACATTTTGGGAATGGTTAGATGACAAATTTACGCACAAAAAGACTCCCCCAGCACCCACTATTATTTCTCATATTTCCTGCATTACGCGCTTTTTCTCCACAACCACCATTATCATCACCAGTTTCAGGAGGAGGATGACTAAATTAAGATTTCATCATCAGTCAAACCATAATTATATACGTGTCAAGGTTCTCTGTAAATATGGATACAAGATATGCCAGGAAGAGAAGCCAGACATCGAGTCATCAGCTCAGGACTATAAATTCATCAAACCAACCTCTGAGCATCAAACAAGCACCCAACTACCTCTCTCCAAGTGTCTCTACCTAGATGGATGACATGAGGGCTTAATTGCATCTTCTTTAATCATATTTCAAAGATGACACAAAGTAACAAGTTGAGCGCACAGAAGCATTGTATTCAGAGAGGAGTGTAGTGAATGGTCATGCAAATCGTTTATGAGATGGTTCGTTAGTCTTCACACAATCCCAATCGCTTTATATTTACTTTCCACTCTTCAATGTATGCATATATATGCTTTGCCTTTGCTTGTCTAGTCTACCTCGCTCCAAATATCAATGATCTCGATTTCCTGTTTTAACGAGATAGTAAAAATCCATATCAAAATTCATAAATGTCATTATTCCTCTCGTTGTCGTTGTCATCATCATCATCATCCCTCTTACAAACAGATATGGTCGTGGGTGGAATAAGCCTTTGCCTTTCATTTTCCTATCATTAAAAATAACCTGACGCTTTGAACTAGCCAGAAAAATTGTCATCAGAGAAGTGCATCACAAGAGAGGATTCGACTGGGAGAGATTTGTTGACATTCCTTAACCAATGTTTTTATTGGGAAATTGGTATGCGTGTAAAAATGCGGAGGCTGTTATTATTTTAGTACATTTTCCCGTTTCTATTTTAATATGTCACGAGCCACAACCAAGAAATAAAATGCTTTTCTACTGCTGCTTTTCCGATCCTACTCCAGAGCATCATTCTTTTTTCCAGTCTTCTCCCCTTCCGTTTCTGATGTCATACTTTGTTACGGTAAACACAGTATGACTTTTATGTTTCTCCATCTCTGATCTGGCTTCCAATAAATCAGACAATTTTTACGAATCACTTCGCCTCTTAATTTCACCATCCACCAAATTACCCGAAGCAGTCAAACCCAGTTTGCTAATGCAGTTGGAAAAGAGGAACGTGTGTCTATGTCGGGAAACTTAGATTTGAAGTGAAAATAAAACATTTCCTTCCACGAAATTTTTAAGTACACATTGCTATCCTGACGGTTAGTGCACTCGATTCGATTTAAAAGGGAAAATATGCCGGTTTTCAAACTAAAAGTACATATTTCAATTTAACAGTGCATGGCATCTCATTGCTTCTTCAGAAAACTCATGAATATGAAAAAATATAGTGCAAGATGTTAAACAAGAGGGATGTGATCGTAAATTTGTAGCAATCATACAAGTTTTGGATTCATTCACGAGGCAGGAGGAGGGGAATGGAATGGAATGAAATGCGGACGGGTGCATAATATATTTGCAACCAGTGTTTGATGTTTGTTTTTTAAAAATCTTTACATTTTGAACTGCAATTGCTTTACCGAACAGAATACTTGAAATCAGACGAGCATTCTACTACAGTGTTTCATATATTATAGATTATCCATACTCAAAAATTTCCACATGTTGTACTAAGCTGAACTTTTCTGGTGTGATTTTAGAATTAGTGACGGCGTATGGAATAACCTACATGTAATTAGGTGAATTATTTTACATTCAAAGTATTTATTAACGTGCATATGTAACAAAAAAGTGCACCGAACCAAGAATGGCCTTGTCCTGTCTGTCGTTGCCCCTGTATTCTAATGCAATCAACATGCTTTTCCATTTCTCCATCCAACTAATTTTTGTGTCAAGTCAACATGGACGATGAAACCAAATGACTTCGGCTTGGCTTTCCGTCTCACAGCCAGTCTTGCCGAATTTGTACTTACGCATTCATAGTCAGCCAAGACAGGTCACAGAGATTCTAATCAGCCGAAATCAATCAAGAAACGTGCCCACTGCTATATGCGTGTAGCAAATGTAAATAAAAAGCATCCATCGCATTGCATTGCGTTGCACACATCCTGATAAAGCCAGAGGGACAAAAAAACTGTTTTCTTTGATCCGCTCCTCCTGCACTTGTTTTTTATATCCATTCTTCAGTGGACCACCTTCATACCTTCCATTCAGTGAAGTGGAGTACACACACACAAACATCCCAATTCAATTCTCCACTCTCAGTTTCAATCTCGCCAGATTGAAAACGACGAAGACGAAACGAGACGACGAACCAAATTCAGCTTGCCATGCAATCCTACAACGCTGAATAGAATGGTTTCAACTTTCTCAAGTTGAGAACCTATTTGTCCGCATTTGCTTCTCAATGTTTGTATTTGGATAAACATTAGTATAGCCTCGTGGATGGGTTGTTAGTTCCGTGTGAAAGGCTTATATTGGTACAAACGGATATCCAAAGGATTAGCCTGAAAGACATGTTCTAAAAAGTATATTATGCGATCTCGGATTAGCGCTTACTATTCCACCCAGTTTCATTTTACTCATGTATTTTCATTACCGCTTTTAAATACCATGTATGTAAGCCCAGTCACAATAACTATTAAATGTGTTTCAACGTTAGCCCAAGTGAGAAAAATTCATCAAGAGAGGGTTCATCAATCTCCACTGCTTATGTATTTATGCAGTCGCTGAAAAAGGATATCAGTTGACACACTACTTCATTTCCAAGTTCGAAGACCGTGAAAAAATGGCGAGCCTAAACTTGATATCTACTCTCTCAACCTCACTGGAAGCACTTTGCCTTGAAGAATTACTGACAAAAAGCCTTTTACAAATACACAATAGTATCTCAATAAGTATCATCGATGATGATGAAGAATGCTCTTTTTTAATGTGCATTTGTTTACTCCATATCAAACTTTCAGTTCATGTTGATCTGCACTTCACAGTAGTGAGTCACTCAGCTCCACATTCAGATGGTGAACAATGGAGTAATTTGACATGAGGAGATCACTCAGTCAAGTTTTTATGCAATATATTACAGAGTGCTACAAAGGTAAATCAAACAGTGTGATATAATGCAATCATCATCATCATTTCACTGTAGGCAGCAGAAGCAGCAAAGTATTTTGATTTTACATCGTTTGTCGTTCCCTCAAGTAGGAGACGCCTTAATAAATGTAATGTTCAAATACAAATGCTCATGTATACAACTACAACGCCAATATGAAATATTTTAAATACTTGTATAATACGACTGTAGTACAGGTCGCTCCAATCACTCGTCTCTGCTGCATACAATGTTACTCCATAACATCATCATAATATCCGTATATAGAGACGAAGATGAATGAAAAGTCAACAGAAACAGGTAAATGATTTCATCGAAAACGTGGGTTTCAATGTGTGTTTTATTACACATGGATATTATGCGTAATCCTTAGACACACACACTTGCTCATATGTATGCCCTTTGCGAGCTGGATAGATTACATTAACTCAAATCACAATCACGTTTTCCCAAAAAAAAACAGAACAAGTTGCTGCTCCTGCTGATCCGATGATGGTGCTTTTCTCTTCGTTTTTAGTGCGGTTAGTTAGAGAGATTCATTACAAATTTTTAAGCAAACACTTTACCCACTCGCCAAACAAGCATATTATTATACAAACAAGAAAACCAATTTCCTCCAAACTACTGCTGACCAAATCACAAACAACAGGAACAAGACAACCCATAAATACGGAGATTTGAAAGAAAAATATGAGAAAAAAGTACCCGAATCAATGCTGCCGCTTATATTGCATTTTAGCCTTTCAAATCATGATATTATGCATATTCTTCGGATGGACGTAGGATACTTGAGATCTGAGCAGTAAAAAAGT
This sequence comes from Orchesella cincta, assembly GCA_001718145.1. NCBI lineage: Eukaryota > Metazoa > Arthropoda > Collembola > Entomobryomorpha > Orchesellidae > Orchesella > Orchesella cincta. The sequence continues at coordinate 320,509 of LJIJ01000008.1, forward strand.
TTTGGTTTTTACAAAATCTCATTTGCTACTTCTCCCTTCTCAAAACGTCGATCAACACTTCAAACTTTGTTAGGAAATTAAAAGTTGAAGAGATGAGATGCAATCTTGAGTTGGGCACAATTGATTTTAAACGGGAGAGACAGATTTCCTCTCAGATTTGATTACTAGAAGCATTTAAGACAAACAGGTGGAAGGAACTGGAGATCAATTCATGAGCCCGTATCAAATCACCAACTTTATTACCAGCTCGATTAGAATGTTGATAGCTCACGATTTGCCAGGAGAGACCAGATGGGGATAAGATCAAGATGGAAACTGAGATTGAAATAATTACTGTAGATTTTATATGCATATCATTTATATTTACGGGAGTATAGATCATCTTTCCGATCAAGACTTCCAGCTATCGCTATTAAGTTACAGCACACGATCCCATCATCATCAATTTTGTTATTTCCCTCAACAGCATATTGCATCGCAATCTGAGTCAGCAGCTGGAATATAATGTTATTATGAATGATCCCCACTAAAAACAAGGCTGATGAGAGAGATGCTGCTGAGAATGTGATTTCTTAAAAGTTTCCATGTCTCATATCATCATCAACGTTGAGTAATAGGTGTGCAATGACCACAGGAAGAGAGTGAATGATTGCCTTGCATAAAAGGGCTCCATATATGGAAACTGCAACCACTAAAAACTCTTGACAAGTAAGTGGTTTATGTATGTTTTTCGCTATTGGCTATAAAACATTGTTACCTTCAGTTATCATAGTCAAATAGGTGCTATGTGAGTGAAGTAACTGTATACCAAATTTCAACCAAGAGATTTTCGTCTTTTAAGCAGCATGTTTACCAACTTTTAAAATTTCAAACCAGAGAACCAACCCGTGATATCATCGTCCAGGTTTCAAAGGCATAAAATGTGCATAATTTTAACGTCACCGTAAAATGTGAGAATAGTCAATATAATGAACCGATAGCGTAGGGCTTCCTGAACTGGTGTATGCTACTTTAGTAAAAGAAAAAGAAGAAGTAGTCCATGTATATTTGTATATGATATCATTCACGAAGCCATAAAAGATGAGAGGAGTAAACAGTCCTGAGAAGTTTGCAGTTTTCTTTAGGATCATCATCATCATACTTATTTCTGATTCTGGTCTCTGACACAATGCTTTGTCAGCAGTGTCATAATGATTTTCAAGATGTTTCGAGTAGCAGCTCATAAAAGTGTGGAGATTTATGCATCTGGATTAGATAGTCATTGATCTGTGGAAACCCTATCAACAGCTTGATCATCATTATTATGCCCTCAAAATCTATCCGTTCACCAACTTCTCATTATCATCCGCATTTCCTCACAGGTTCACTTTTGTCAGCAGTTTTGTTCCTGCTCTCATTCTCAACCAAATCAGCAGCATAATTATTGTATCGTATTCGTGTCATATTGCAAAATTGTTTTGTCTATGCTCTGGAAATTATTCGATTGTGTGCCGACAGCATTGGTGCCAATAAATCCTTAAAAGTGAACAAGTCTCAACTTCTGTCTCGAGTAATTTCCAATTTAATTATCAAGAGTCAGCTAAAGTGCCACATTATTCAGTTTCATTCTGATGAATAAGAAGAGCTTAATGACCTGCCGCATTAGTTTACTTGGTAATGAAACGCGATAATTGTAGGGTATTGAATTCTTCCTCGATAAGACTAAATGAATGAATGAATGAATGAATGAGTTGGTTTCATAAGTCGGCATAATAAGATGACGATGATGATGCTGATGACGTGCTGTATTCAATTACCTAACTGCATGCTAAAATTTGCACAGTAACGCGTTAAATGATAAAATTAATTTATTGACACGCGATCCGAACTCAAGCTGTGCTGACGATGGTAACATAATGTTTAATAATAACCTTTTTTGCTAATAATCCGCGACTCTCAATACCCTTTCTGTTTTCCATTTTATTTTTGAACTAACAAGATGCCTATGGCACAGCTTTATTTTGTATTTTGTTTTCCATTGGATTTGGATGGCTGGATTGGACAACAGATTTTTTCTTACTCTCATCAACCCCCACTTGTTCTGAATTACACTGGTCTTCTGGAGTCAAGGAGAGAAGACAAAAGGTACGTTATCTGCAGGATGCCTCAGAAACCGCCAATTAGACCCTGAAATAATTAGAGCTTTTGTGCCGAATCACTAGATAAGTACTACATTACATTCAACATTATGAAGAATCTCTGCAGACAATATACATTCGGCAAGACACAAACACTGTTCGCACCACAGCCAACCTAACACCAACAAACATTCGCAAAAGGAGACGAGGAATGCTCTAGAGAGCGAGATCATTATTACGATCTTCATCGTCATCATCACGACTATGACAATCATCTTAGGAAACTTCTTTGATGATGTTGATGGGCTGGATGGGAAAACTTGCCAACACAAAGCATTGGTATGTCTCAGAAATGATGGCAGCTATTTGCCGGCCGGACAAAGGAAATATTTGAAGAAGAGGAGGAATGAGCAAGGAGAAAAGAAGATGTGCATAATATAATACATCCAACTCCACTCACATCCACATCGCTCACTCTCAGACTCTCATTGAGATCGCAAAATAACCCTCTTTTGTGGGGGCGAGGCACAATGGAAATCCTGAGTGTAATAAATGCTCACACATCTCTCACTGAATTAGCTCATTCAGGCCAAGACTCAAATTCTTGTCTGGAATTTGAAGACTGCATTTGAAGTCTAATATCAGCTCACTCTTCTTTAATAAGGTTCATCGGTGTCAAACAAAAATGCCTAAGTGTATGGACATGGGAACAGAGTGCCCCAGAAACTAAAATTATTACTCAAACTGAAAAAGAAGAAGAGGAAATGTGATAAAAATAAATTGAGTGTCAGATCTACTTATCCTTCAAATGGATTTAGGATGTAGGACGACGAGGCAAGAAAAAACTTAAATAATAATTTTCTAAAAAAGTACAATACTCTACGAAATCACAGACATTTTGTTTGTGGAGGTAGTTGATGTTGTGGACGTTTAGACCGTATATAGATGGGATGAGATAATCTTATGATGCCCACTCCATTCCTTTTTATTATATTAGCCAAAAAGAGTTACACATAATCATCATGATCATTATCATATCTGCATCATTGTAACGTGTCTCGTGTTCTTCTTGTCTTATTTACAGACTTAATATTGCATTCCCATTTCCATAATAAACGGACCCATTATATTATGAACTGAGCCTATTACTTTGTTGTTTGCGTGAGCAACTGCTGTTGGGATATTGAAATTTGTGACAGGAGCAACAAATGGTGGTGATGGTCAATGTAAAATTGCATAATAAAGAATAAAAAAATCATCTCAAAATGGAGGCAAGTGGAGAAACTAATTGTAATTTGTAATTGGAAGACGGAGTAAAAAAATAAGTATATTTTCTGTCATTGTTTTCCATTCCAATTTCATGACATTGCATTTGCATCCCATCCCATCTCACATGCCATGGTTGAGAGCTTATATGTATATTGAGCAATAATTCCAAACAAAATGCCAATTTAAGTATTCAACCAACGGCTATATATGCTAATCAGTACCAAGTGCATAATAATACCTTGTGCACTTGACTTTGTTCTGGCATAAAATCGTATATATAATATCGATATATTGGGCTATAAATTCTCTGGATTGTGTCCAGTCAGCAGATTGTGTTCATGAACGAAACATGAATGACTATGCAAAAGAAAACACCTGAGAATGACGACGGCTGGAATCAAAGGCTGCTGAGTTGGCTGAGGGAATGCTAAACAAAAAAGCAAGACTCAGTCGGCTATCCTGTCTCGGAAGGAATTTGAAAGGAGGCTGATTTGCATTTTGTGCAATGAACAACACTTGACTCCATTGATCCATCCGAGTGGACCAAAATATGACTGCATATAAATGAAATGTGAGATGACGGACATGCATTTCTTATCGACAGGGAACAAACGACGCTCATGATTATGACAGGAAATCATAATTCGTCTGATTTTTTGAAGGTGGAGGTGAAAGACGTGGAAAAGTTTTTATCAATTTTAACGTCAAAAATGGAAATAATTTTCGAAATAATTATTGATATTCACAATAGGCAATCCAAACAATATCCAGTTTAAAAAAGTAGTCACATTAAAATCCGTAAAAATTCTCATTTCGGAACATGAATAATAATGCAAGTAGCAACTAATTTAAAGTTGGCATTCGCACTTTTAATATATTCTCTTGCCGTTCTGCTCTCCTCACGGTTAATGTGCTTGCTTGCTAGTGCTAACCCACAAATAATAATGAGTAGTCGTCGGGTTTGATTATTATTATTGCTATTACTTATCATCTTATGATGATGCATGTTTTGAGCCTACGTACGACCGACATTCAAACAACTATCCTAATAGTGCAAGCTAAAGTTGAAGTGTAAAGGCAAAGCCTAATATCTATTTATTATCTCCCTTCACCTTTTGTAATGTTGACTGTTGACTCCTGCTTACGATAATCATAATATGCACACACACAACATCATAACCTGTGATGTAACGTGTTGTTCTGGATGGAAAATGTTTGAACATCTTTCAAGTGATCTTTTTTCTCCTCAGTTTAGTACAGACTTGTTTACAAGCTTGGATGTGGGTAATATTAATAACTCGCTCATGAAAGATTTTTATAGGTACATAATTTTTTCTCATGAAAAACGCAATGATGGGCTATTACATCACCACATCACATTTTATTTACACGGATACATTCATCAAGATGAATAGGCAGGTGGAAAAAATGCTATATATCTACCTTATAGTATACTGTTATGTTTTGTTAAGTAATAATATTTTTTATCCGAAGCTAAAGTTAAATATAAATATAAGAGACTGACCTGACGTGGGCTGCTCGAGTGGACCAAGGTGAGCAGAAGGAAAATGAAGATGAGCAGGCAACCGACCCTTTGGGGTCCTTTAAACCTCTCAGCCCACCACGTCATGGCTTAAACAAAAAGTCCTGTTCTTGAAAGGCCTTTTCTGCCTCTTTACTCCTGAGATCTTCTCTCTCCAGCGGTTGTCCTCTCCTTTCTTATGCTTCCAGGAGAAGAGAGTGCTGCTCTTGCTCTTTTTTATGTGAAGATTCTCTTAGAGAAAAACACCTTGTTCCTCCTTCACTTTTCAGTCACTCAGTTTCAGAGACGGCTTTTATGCAGCCCACAACAAGTGCATTGTAAGTTTTATACTGGAGTTTGCTTGCTTGCTTGCTTGCCAACAAACAACGAAATAAACGTGGCGTTTCTTCTCTTTCTAATCGCAGCAATACAGTCACTTCTATTCTATTAGAGGTACAGAAAAAATTGTTCGATTTGTATTTTTTGTTGGGATTGGCATCACATCACTGTTTTACTCCTCCGTCTTGGTCCGTCCTGCATACTTGAGAAGAAATCTCCCATGCAAACAATTACATTTTTTTCTTTTCTTTTTTAACCCTCTATATTTTCCTTCTGGGTTTTTATTCCGCTCGTTGTGGGAGTAAAGAAATAAACCCTCTTCGTCTTTGTTTCAAGGAGGTCGGATTTCACTGGAATTACTTAGACCCTCAAATAAATATCGGCAGCTTATGAAAAAGAAAAAAAGTAGTTTAGCTGGCTCTAGCGAAGGCTGAGAGCAATCCTTGAAAAGTGAGATACATTCGTGCAGTCTCGTTTTTTTGTGAAGGATTGTGAAAAACTGCACTGCTCAATAAAGTCTAAGATATTATGTCGTGTAGTCCACTTGAAATGTTCCTCCCCACTGCTTCTGTAATATATGCTTTAAATCAGAATCAGGACAGAGTCACCCTTGTGCCAAAGCAGGAGCAGTTTTCTTTGCCGGGATCGTGACAATGAGCTCTCTGCTCAAGCGGTAATGGTTGGGTGTAATGGTATGAATGAATATTGCACATTAAGTCAACTTGCTGATTTGTTTGATTATGCTCAACCAGACGAGTCAAGCAGTGTAAGTGTGTTGTCGGGAGGATGCAATAACACAACAACACCTCGTAACTGGAAATAGATGATGGCCTGCTGAGCTGCTGCTTGCTGCTGCTCTCCTGTTTATTTACGTCTTAGCCATAAATTAAGATTTCTGCAAAGATTCATCCATCCCGTGTGGCCTACTCTGATTCTAATATATAGTTTTGTTCTTTAATTCACTGCTTCCAGCTATACAAAGTCAACAGACTTGCAACTCCCTGTCATCACCTTCTGCAGCAAGCCATGCATATGCATGTGGGATAGACACTCGGCTGCTGGAGTTGGTGAAGATGGTGAAAATTACGATGATGATTGAAACCGATGCTGATGAGGATCATGAATGCCAATGAATCAATGCATGAATATTCAAAGAGTTTTATGAACTGTAAACTGCACACACCAAATTTCTGTCGCTATTCCCGGCCAATAGCGCACCACCAACAATAAATAACTTGTCCGTTTAAATCCATCACTTTGCAAATATCCTCGAAAAACCAACAAAGGATGGAGAAGAGCATAAAAGCTTGTTCACTACTCTCCACCTCTTACGATGATGTCTTTCCGCACTTTGGGTCAGTAATAGGAAATTTTGTTGTTGTTAAACGTTTATATAAAAATTTCTAGCATATTACTTAATCTATATCTGCTTAGCTTCTACACCTACAATACGTAACTCCTATTTTATTAAGTTTGCATAGAATGCGAACTTATTCAGTTTTGGAGTAACTAATAAAAATAAAGGTTGAAGATGAGGACAGATTGACTGGAAATGGGTGAGAGTGTTCACCGTTTGAGATTACGGGCGATATATTTTCTGTTTTTCAAAAAACTGAGAAACCGGCAGGCAACCAGAAGAGACCAAAGCCGACTGAGACTGACTGGCTGAGACGAAAAGTGAGTAAAGGGAAATATGTGTGAACATTCTCTTCTCCACTTGGGAGCCTGATAATAATATGATGGAAGAAAAAAAGTCTCGTGCTTTGTGGGATCAGCAGCGTGTGTTCATGTACGATAGTAAGAGTAAATAGTTGGGCTTGCTTGTGTAGTGCAAACGTACACAAGTGAGTGTATGAGTCCAAGTCCAATCCAATGCAAGAGGAACTCTCTTTGCACTTGCTTTGGGTGATGTGTGATGTGATGAGCGAATCTACGTACAAAGGACTACTGAAGAAGAGTGAATGGAATGGTTGCTTCAGTTCAGTCAGTTCCTTATTGCGTGAGCTTGAGTCTGATTCGGATTGTGAGTCAACTCCAAGATAGCTGGTGAATCGAGCTGAGCAAAAGAAACAGAAAAAGCCACCGCACTCCCAGCTCACTAGTCACTCTCAACTCAGTCTCAGAGTCAGATCGAGCTATCCACATGAACGGGAGTAGATCCACATCCACCTACAAAGCTGAAAACTTATGGGAATATTAAATGCTTAAGGAAGACAAGTAACTGGGGCTATTACTGTTTGACTGTCTTGGCATGCCATCGACTTCTCTCTTGAATTGTCTCATTTTTACGTGTTACGTAAAAAGCATCACTGCTTTGAGGTTAGTCACAGAGATTTCCTTAGCATAAAACTGAGGTTTGTCTGATGACGACGATTGATCTGTGGCAAATGCATGAAACCGAGGAGATTCAGCCCAAATCCAATCCACGACCTGCTCTTCTCTTGCTCCAAACTTCACTCCAATCCATTACTACATTATTCCGTTGTTTTTAGCTCAATTCCATTAGGGTGACAGAACGCATAGTTCACAGCCCACTTTTAGTAAAGCGTATGTAGTTTGCTGTAGCAGCACCACACACTCACATCTCACCTTCTTAACTAGTCACCTGCTCAGTTTTTAGTGGAACAGATTTCTCATTCCATAAAAATGTTTTGGGTCTGCTCTACTCTTCTGGTATGGTGTAGGAATTTCACCTGGAGAATAATTTCTTAACGCCCATTTTTTCTCCATCCCGAATTAAAAATGTACTTTTGTAGATTCCACATTACCATATTGTTCCTCCTGCGAGCAACTCTTGCGAGCAGACAGAGAGACCACATCGAATGAATACATAACTGCTTTGATGCGTAGCTTTGTTTAAGGAAATGCAGCCAAGACAAAGGTTAATATTAAGATGACTATCTTGCTGAGAGTGAATGAAATGAATGTACATTATTATGCCCATGTGCTTTTAATAGTCCCTTGAAACATAAAAGACGCTCCCTCGCTCATTCTTATACACTGAATAGTCTCATCTTTTTGGTCATTTTGCCATGTGCCGTGGTCTCGTCTGCTGGTCACACCTTGGAGCATCAAGCAGTGTGTATGAACTTTACTCTTAACGCTTCCTCTTCAGCACCTTGATACTCATCTGGCATCATGGTAGAGGGTCGCTTGATGGTGAAGAGTTGTTTTTCGTCATCTTTGCTTAAGTCATCTCTTCTTTTGCACTTCTGAAATCCCTTCTGGACTACACGGGACGGATGGAAAAGACCACACAGCTTCACTATTATTTTTTCCTTTGCGTTGCATCATCGTTAGAATAACACAGGGCTTTAGAATTCCTGTAACACCATGGCTTTAGCTCTTTTTTTCTCATAAACAAAATGGAACTGAATTGAAAACAATCTGAGCAATAACTTGTCTCTCATTTGCATACCGAGATCCCAGATCAACGGAAAGATGGGGATGATTAAGAAAATGAAGGCTGTCTTCTCAAACTGGTAATTATTCATTACACCAGTCACCGCGGACTGGTGTAATGGTAGCCTGTCGCTTTTGATTCCAGTTTGTGAAACAGTTGCAGATGATGAGTCAAAAAGGCATCACTTTCTTTTGACGGCAGGAGGATTGCAATGGAGGAGGAACAATACATTGACGTTTTGAAATACTTAATTCATCATATCAAAGTAATCAAGTGCAGTGGGATTGCGAATGGAGCTGAGATGAGTATGCAAATTGGAAGGGTGAGTGAAACAAGAAAAAAATCTGCATTTTATATTTCTTTTTATTGCAATTTTCCACGGTTTAAAATGATGGTGACGAGCTAGCACCCAGCGCACAGCAGTAGGCTGCATGAATTAGAATGGTAATATTAAATATACTGAATTGGTAGAGTATTGCACAATTTTGATGAACAATGCATTTTTTCTTATTCTGGCAGCCATCAAGTGGAAGGTTAACAACAAGTAACCGTTTGGGGCTAAATGGCTGATTCTAAATCAGAATGGAAATGAAGATATGACATCATTTTAGACAAGTCAAATCAGATTAGTTCTAAATGTTAGGATTTTAGAATTAGATATGAATAAACTCATTTTTTTATGCAATAGCATTTACCGGACGAAAGCCACAAGTTATCTATTTAATTCATTATTCATACAACCACATAGGATTACTTTGTTGCGTATATGCTACACAACAAACAAAAAGTGTAGACAAACTGAACTACTTGGATAAATTATTTAAATATTTTCACAACACAAATTGGAAATGATGCGATATATTAACGGATGGGAGGATATGAAAATATAACATAAAATACTTTGATTGTGAATCGTGTCAATCATACTTGCTAGGGGTAAAATGCATCCATGTAAATATTTCACGACTAAGGCTAAGCATGTTGTTACAAAGACGGAGACAGATTCATCTAATGGAATAACTCTAGAGCATTTCTTCTGCTTTCCATTCAAAGCGGATGGTCTTGCTGTCCCTCGATAGACTGCGCCGAGTGTCGACATTCGAACTGAAATCCACTCGTCTTTCCGAGCGTACTTTGTACAACCATACTTGATGCTATATTTTCATTTTCATAGAATGGTGAATGGTTCTTATTTTAGTTTCATACTTAAGTTCGTATGGGTTAAAATATTCATTTTGAGAAAGACGACAGTCAAAAGTACAAGTTTACAAAAATAATTGTAAAATGTGGAATTTCATAATAAAATAACTTATACGCTGCTAATAATTTATTCGAAAAACAATTTAATTTTTGTCGACAATAGGTGGATTTGCTGCATTCTGTGTTAGTCAGTGTTAGTAACGTATACGAAATATGTAGTCTTAAAAAATTTACAGGCACCAAAGTATATTCTGGATTGTATGTGTGTGGCTGAATGAAAAATTATATTCATTTCGTAATATTAGTCTAGAGTCCCATACAAGACAGCATCAAGAGCATGTAGCATGTATTTTTCTTGTTCTTAATGTTCTTACTATCTACCACTTTATTTTACTCTTCTGTTTTCTCCCTCCCTTCCAGCTTGCATTTCCTCCATCTCCTTCAAAGTTTCTGTGTGTACGTTCATTTTATACTTACTACAAATAAGGAAATGCATGATTCCAGAGCCATGCCAGTAAAGTAATAGTTTATATAGGTACATATATAGCTACTTATATTGGACATTTCGGTAAAGAAAGCAAAAGCAAGCGTTGTCCACAAGAGACGCAGTCGCATTGCACCCACAAAGCGGGCTTGTTCTCGCCCTTTACTTTTCTCACATTCATTTTGACATTACGCAGTGAGCTCAACCAAACATATTCACATTGTGTTGTTCCTCAACTTTCTACTCAACTAGCGAGCGTGTGTACCTTATGCACCATGCAGCCATCATGTTCGTAGCCATGAACTGGGAAAGATTCATAGCGTTAGTTAGTGTTGGTTTGCTTAGCACCCTTCCATCCACTCTGTAGTTATGGTGGGCACTTGTTCGCCCTTGGAAAACACTGGCTGCTCTTCCAAATCATCTATATAGCCTTCGCAAGAAGAACGCTCATACTTACGTAGTTTTATCAACCAGCTTTCTGGCTAAAGCTCCATCGCATCACATCACATCACCCTATTTTTCTGCATCTAGGGACAGAACTATGTTTTATATAGCTCCAGAGTGACTAACGCAAAGCCATATCTTTCCCTTTCCAGCATGTGCATTATTGTTAATACATGAAACTCCGACTTTCACGTTGAGCAACCCAAAGCAACTCACGAACAAGACCGGAATGAAGGTTAGTCTGGTTTTCTTCCTCCATCAAGATTCAACGCGGATTGTTCGTCTCTTCCATCCAGATCTAGTTTAGAGCTGTATACTACATAAATGTACTTTGAGTAGGTTTGCATTGGATTGGAATAAGAACACACTTGAGTTTCAAGGAGCATTCATCAACTTCTGATTGTCTACGAATGTCTTCCAAGGACTAAAAACCCACGCAAAATTTGGATACTTAGATGTAACGAGAAAACTATCAGAAAACTAACATAATAATTCAGCTCACTCAAACAGAAAAGCTAGGGACCGGCTCAACTTTCACTATTGGAAAGAGCTCTGCTCTTTGTTTCATTCTTCGTTTGGAAAACAGTTAATAGGCTCGTGCTCCACTACAACTCGGCTCAGTGTTGGTTACGTGTGGCTTATGTGAAGTCAAAAAGTGTACATCTGGTTCTCGTCGTGTGTGTGCAAGTGCAATATAACAACATAGTTGGTGTTGGAAGCTCATACCATCAAAACATCATCACCACTAGTAGGTTAATGAAACCGTATAAGACGACGTGACGCCAATGACTGCAGTATTATTGGGATTGCGACATAAAAAAAGCTTCTAGAGAAAGTCGTCTCTTTGTTTCCTTCGCTTTATTATGATTACATGGTTCCTTTGTCACCAAATTACTTTTTTAGGCCAGCTTTCACGGTTTTAATTAGTTCATCAGGAGCAGAAATAAATCCAGATGGGTAAAGTAGCTGTTATAAGGTTTCTAAAATTAACAAGTTGATTATTATTGAGCCCTCCAATTTATATGAATAATTGTTTTGCGCACAGCTCAAAATTATGCATGTTAACTGAAGGGGACGAGACTAAAAATTAGCGGTGCATAAACAAAACGGAAATTAGTTGCGCACTAGAAAGTTAAAGCGAATACTATCAGTTATATGAATTCTGTTCGCTTCCCAAAGTGTCTTTTTTATGACGGTGGTTGGCTGTCTGGATAATTGCATTAATTTACATGTGTACCGCATCGCTCCCCTTTGTGTGTGTATGTATATGAGTGTGTTGTGTTGTGCCTGGTGTAAAATGCAAGTGAGTGAATCACTTACGACGACTACTACAAAACTACAGCTTGCCATTTTAATAAATTTATAAACCTGTGACTCTACCGTGACTGGATAAATGGATAATATTCATACCTTGCCAAAGAGTTTGCAGCGTGCTTGGTAGCGTGACTAGCCGAGTATTTACCCAATTTCGCGAGAATTTTAGGATATTAACCTAATAAACGGATGAATGTTTTGCTTGCATGTAATATCCTATAGGCTGCAAAAACTTTTCTCATTTTGTTTACGTGTACTCACAACATTCTCCTATCCAAGCCCAAATTTTGAAGCCAGACTTGATGTGAATGCCAGAAAAACGGAGGCTCCTAATATGTAGATCAGTTGAGAAAGTTGAGACTAACATACATAATAGGAGAGTGAGCTCATTGTATTAACACTCCAGTTTTTGGGTGGCTGGTTGTGCTGTTTCTGCCAAAAAAAAGGTTGGTTTACACCAAACAAATGTTTGCTATTCCAGTGGCAGCAGTCGGAGTTAAGTAAATAGAGAACGAGATAACTTTTTCCCGTGCTCACTGTCTTTTTCTTCAGCAGTCCTAGCAAATGAACGGGAATATCTCATAAACACAACAAAGTTGGAGTTATTAACAGAAGTAGGAGCCCAAATTTGGTAAGTACTTACAGAAAAATATTTTTCAAGGCTTAAGGGCTTAAGCACATATGCTTATACATGCATACAAATTTTCAGCAAAAAATAATGTCTATGCAGCAGCAGCAATGCATTAGTGTAAATTTAAACCGGGTCGGCGTCGGCTTCCGCTCAAGAAAAAGAAGAATTGAAGGAATAGTAGCTAAAGCAGCCCTAATGAAGACACATGACTTTTTCCCTTGGAGAGAAAGATAGAGATGTTATTATTTCCATAAGTAGGCATGTTACCATGTCTAGCGGGCTTTGGCTATCAGATCAGGATTCATGAGGATGGAATGCTATATCGATCAATTTCAAATTTCTCATGGATCCTCGCCGTCGAACTTTTGCATAATCCCTACTTTCTAAAGAAGTATCAATGTACGATTATATTAATATTCACAACAGTCAGTTCTTTCGTCTGCGCTTTAAAGTGAATTTTACTTACGGAACATTTCTTTTTTCGGAATAATCGGAACGGTTATGCATATAAGCATAGGTTTTACTTTGAATCCTTTTTACAGCCGCTTAAGTATTACAAATATGACGATACATTCACGAGAGAAAGCACACGGAGAAAATGTTTACGTTTTAAAAGTGTGCATAGCATACGTATAATCAGAAGGAGGAGGTGGGAAAGTGAATGAGAGTTAAATGTTGTTGACTCGATCCGCTCATAAAAATGCGCAGATATACAAGTACACCCAATATTCTCCCGTTCCAGTTGGAGGATAAGGTAGAATGAATAATAAGAATCTGTTTTTGCATACCCACCACCACTTGAGATGCTCATTTTCATGCCACTGTTTTTTAGAGTTTTGCTAATACACTCAAATTTTATAGCTCCCGAGCAAAAAAGGATCTTCACGTAGATTTTAGTAGGGAGAAAGCAATTTAAAACATGACAAGAGTGTGTTTGCTCGCGCATTTTTATAAGGACTGAGCCAGATGTCCATTTAGATATATTTAGTACACAACATAACATGCACAGAGGATAAAGTGGGAGCGTGTGTGGGCAAGTAATAAGTAAATATGTGCGTACACACGGATAAAACTGCATACATTAACTTTTTCACTTTGGCTGCTTCTGTTTTCGCCGTTGTGAAAGTAAAAAGGAAATATAAAACTTTCTCTTAAAAAGCGCCGGTAGCTCATGCTTTGCTTTGTGTCTAAATTCAACTCATGTGGATTCCAAGTACATCCATCTGTATTAAAATATTCTCTGTGTGAAATTTAAAAGAAAGTCTAAGCCATTTACAAAAGCAGTTGCAACAACAACTCCTCACTCGAGTTCGTTCGGGTTTGTTGGTATGCATGAATTGACAACATTTGAAGGAAGCTTATGCGTGTTCATGTTCACATATATGCGTATATATAGCATACATTATGCACTTGAGTGTCTTCCATTTTTATCGTTTAGGGAAATTTGCTTGGATCCCTTTGATATTGTTTATGTATCATCATCCATCCAAGTTGGTTTGGTTTTTGTGCCGCAGTCAGCAGTGCCACTCTTTCTCTATTTGAGTGAGAGCCTTCCATCTGTTGTAGAAAAACAAGCAAATGTACCTACTGTGTGATCGGTGCAGGTGTGTAGCAGAAGCCGAGAGAAATCTCGCTCAATAATAAAAAGCCTTTTGAGGAAGAAAAGAAAAAGATCATGCTTTTTTATAAGGTTCATATCCGAAAGTAGTAAAAGGTTGCATTATGTGCGTCAAGTCAAGAGTCTCCTTTCCCAGGTTAGTTACGGCAAAATGTATACCCACAACTTTTCATTCATTGCATAGTAATGCACGCATATTTATGTGTCCCTCGATCTCCTCTAAATGTTTTTAAGAAAGAGAGCCGGGCCGAATGACTTTTCGCAGTGAAAGGTCGTTTTCATAAGTTTTCCTTTCGACTTTTTCATTTCTCCACCCTTTTATGCTGTTTTTTTTATATTCCAACTCTTCCAGCTTGTTTCTTCTTTTGCTTTAATAAGGCTTTCACAAGCAGATGGGTTGATTTTTGGAAAGAGTAGTTGGACTTGAATAAAAGAGTAAGGTGGAATTAGGCAGGAAGAAGCTAGAGCTTGACTTGGGTTTGCCTTCCAGCAAAACTTTTTCCAAGGTTGAATGGATGGGAAGGAGTGGAGAGAGAAGCTTAGGTTGCTCACTTTCTCCATTTCATCTCGCTTTCAGATCTTTGTGGCTCTGAGCTTCCGTCTTTTGTGCGCTCCCACTTTCTCCATGTTTTTAACTAGGATATGGGATGTGGTGTGTAGTTTCCAGCTTATAACAGCTTTTTTATCTCTGTTTGTATTTATATGCATGCATACATAGCCCCGTATTGCTCCTTGTCTGAAGTCTGAACTGAAATAACTCTTGTCGTCAGAAGGCTTTTCATTTATTCTAAAAAGGAGTTTGGCAGAAACTAATAGAGGCTTATTGACACTAGACCTTGTAGACAGGTTAATATTTGTCCTCTAGTACTTTTACTCGCTCCTTCCCAGTCTGGTGAATGGATATTGCCATTACGGAGGGGAAGGGTGTGTAGCGTGGATTCAGGAGGAAATTGAGATTCCAAACATCCATGAACTTCAGTTAACGGTTCATAGGTTCCATTATACACTAGGATAGGGAGAAATAACCTAACTAATATTGCATTTTCTCCAGGAAAGCAGAGGTTTCCAGATATTTTTCTGTAAGGGAATCTGTCCGTCCGTACGCACACTAAAATTAACCAGTGCTTTCTCTTTTCCAACTGCAACACATTCACGCTTTTTGGAAGCATTGCCAGTGACACCCAAATAAAACTGCTCGTTTATTTTCGCATATTTAAAGCAGAGAAATCGTCTGCATACTTGAGTCAAGAAGACTTCGTAGGTAGACTCGAAAGTTGGATACTAACTGCCGGTGCTTTTAGTTAAAATTGGACTTGTTGTTTGTGCTCTGCACTTGAGTTGAGAGCTCTCAGCTTCAGTATGGCGCTTCGCCTCATCCACTTCTTGTGCAATTGATTAGGATGCATCCCAATCATTTCCTTTATTGCTGTTCTTGCTTTCTCCACTTTATCCTTTCATGAAGGCATGTGATATTGGGCTTCCTTCCTTCCAGGATCAACATAACAAGAGACAGAGGGAGTAAAACTAGCATAACCATAAACAATTCCACTTTTGAGTAGCAACTCCTGTTTTATTTCACTCGTGGAGGTTGACGCTCCCATTTTCTGAATTTGATAAAGGATGAGCGTATATTTATCGTCATTGTCATCTCCTGTTACTACTCCCTACCTACACGTGTGGGACTCCAGCTAGTATATGACAAGACAAGTCTATATTTCTGTGCTCAGAAGGAAAGATAGCTAAAACATTGACAGAGTTGAGCCCAGCCAATTTCTCCAACAAATAGCATAATATAGACGAGCCCCTCTCCCTTTTTCCCTTCGGCTCTTGGGGTTGGCTTCCCTTATACAATGGAATTTTTCCAATCTATTTGTCTTTACACCAGGATGATGGACCATCATTGTGATGAGACAAGACGATGCGGGGTTTTTACACTCTCGAATGCTATGTACCGAGCCGCACATAAACTGCACTTTGCACAAAAGCCAAAACGGATATAGGAAAGTTTTCCCTTTTGTTTCCAAACATTAGTCTCATATGTGCTCCAGAGTTACCAGCCAGAAAAAAAGAGACATTTAGGTAAATGGGGGAAATTTGTCTTTGTTGCTTCAAATGAAGAACAACCAGTTGTGTTTGTATGAATAAAGTTACATTCATCATATGTTGGAAGGTTTACACATGTGTTCACTGGGAAAGCTCTGTGATAGACTGACAAGACAACCGAAGCATTGTTGACGCAGCAGTTGTCTCACGAGTCACTTGACAAGACGAAATCTAAATCCCTTCGTTTTCCACAAAAGGAAAGCTGAACAGTTGTTATTTCTTTTCTTATAAAAACTGAAATTACTACTGGGTGCTCCCATAAAGAACAAATTTCTCATTACAGCTCCTTTTGTTCGGGTTAATGGTGGCGGTTAACGAAATGGGAGCGATGGCCGTGCGAGCTTACATCAAAAAAGTATATAAACATGTCTGCCATCATATGAGGGATTTCAAATCTCTAGCAAAATGATGTTGGTGGTGATGATGATGATGACGAAGATATTCAATTTCCTACCAGATATTTCTTTCCATTCATTGCATTTCGCATTCCAGACGAAGAAGGAGAAAATTCTGTCAATTTTCTCGAATCAAGAGAAGCCGGATGTTTCAAAAAAAATGATGCGAGTCAACTCGGGTGTTCTGTTTTTCATAAAATTGTGTCTGCTCGGCTTATGTGTTATCATAACAAACTGTCATTGTAGAAGGCTGGAATATAATATGGTTGTATAAGCCGGAGATATACATGCATAATGTAGTTTTCCATCATCCTTCCTCTTCCCAGCCAATCTACTAGCATGTAATTTGAGAATAAAAGCGGTTTGAGTTTAGCAACTCTTCCATTCACATCCTTTACAAAGAGGTTTTCATACTTCCAGAGAGTTGCAAAGTTTATGGAAGAATTGCGAAATGAAATGATGCTATAAAGCCCTGCTCTCAGTTTGAGAGTGGGAACGCAATGAAAAGAGAAGTAGATATAGGGATGACATGGATTTTATAGAGGATTACGCTAGTATCCCGTCCTTAATGACCCTATTTGGATGAAGACATCAGATTTAGCGAAAGTACAACCAGACCACCACCAAAAGGAGACAAGTACGAATTTAGAAAGAGAGAGTGAGCAGAGAGATCCATTTAGTCTTAAATCCATCCCGTGTAGCCTTGTAGTTTGTGGAACTCTTGAATTTTTAAAATAGTTGGTGTAGCAGTAGCAGCCTATCTGTCTGATGAAAATGTGGTGCTGATGAAATGAAAAATTTCGTTCACCTACTTAACCCTATAGGCGTTGCCTGGTGGAGTTTTCTCCAGCTGGACTCCTTTCAGGATGCATTCAACTGAGCACTTCAACAAATGAGGGTAGTAATTGATATTGGGGATTAAACAAGCATCGTTTGAAATTACGAGACCATATTCGCACACTTTTACGTAGGGAATTTAACATCGGGAGAACTTTAATAACATAATATCTACGCAATTTAAACATTAAATTCACGGTATATTACATAAAAATAGTCGCGAAAATCATGCATAAAAATAATTTTGCACAATAAATTCATCAAAGTATGAATGAGTCAATTCTACACTATTCTTAAATGGCAACATAATACTTACCTTTTGTTACCTATTTCCTTACTCATTCATTATGCATAAAAGATGAAAGGACAATGTCAACTTTTCTGACATTGACACTTGGTAAAGAAGCATTCCATAACATGACATTATTTGCATAGCCTGCAGCTACAAGAAATATGATAATAGTCCCGTCATTGAGCTTCTAATAACAAACTAGAGGGAAGCATTCCAAATGGGGAGAGGATAGGAGCTCCGCGTGATCTTCATCAGTTCGAACAGTGAACATTGTTTCTTTAACTACAATAATTTCGACATTTGACTATGAAAATGAATATTACAAGAACCCATACTGACTAAAGATATTTCTAGCACTCCTTTGAATTCAAACGAAACTGTAAAACAACAACTTTATTGAGATACAAACGACAAAACAATACGTAAAAATTAAATTGATTCAACAATTCATAACTAAGGCTAATTTCACTGACCCTTAAACTGTACTACATTTACACATGTACTTCTAACTGTTGTTGGACATAACTGGAAAGTAGTCTCCTTCGCAAGATGGTGCATTCTTGCCGTAAGATAAATTGATGCAATTTGACGTACTAAACTACACCATGCGCAGTTCAATTTCATCTGAATTACACTGGAAATTTAACATTCTTTTTCTTTTCTTGAACCTTTAATGAATTTATTACTTATAATTAATTATGCCAGTTCATGATACGAAATCCTGATAAATCATTTTTCATGACGAATCGTACTTAAAAAAGCTGGTTGAATGAATTGTTTGGTCATTAGTGCAAGATACAACGGCACAGGTCCTCCCCATTTTTGGATTCTATGGAAGTTTTGGCTAATGCTTCAACAAAAATTGCTTTAGTCTTGCTTCAATTCAATCGTATTGAGCAGTAATTTCAGTCAGTTTGGGCGCAGTACAGTTTAGGCAGGTTGGGCTAACTGGATCCGTTTTTACATTAAAAATTGGATTTAGTTTGTATAAAACTGATGGAAGACGGTAAATGTTGGTGATATGTAGTAGTCAAGGATATAATGCTTCACTGTTCGAAAATCAAGAATCACGAGATTTTGCCTCAATGCTGGTCTCTCATTCTCTGAGTTCCCTCAAGGTCAAACCAATAAAAAGTTGCTTCGTTTTACATTAAGTAATAAAATAAATATGGTGCATAATATTTATGATATTTTATACTTTACAAGTATTTAATATGCAACCAAAAGCAATGAATGCAGCTCGTTTATCGCAATCAAAATGAATTTGAGAAGCGATTTAACTCTGCCAAACCAAAACCATGTTTTGTAAGAGAAGATTCTTCAATTTCTCAATGGCAAGCGTATCAATGGTTTTGATGGGCTTATATATTCTAATGTTCGACAAATATATGTAGCGTGTGCGTGCTGCATTATTGTCAAATGAATGTCTAGCTTTGGAATGGAATGCAACTCAAAATTTAATCTTGGCGTCTTTTATTTTTTGAGGCATGTCAGCTCAGAGTGAAATCCATTCATTCACTCACTCACTCAACTTGACTCGCTCGTGAATTGGATGGAGAAGGTTTTATGCTCTGATCAAAGATTGATTGTGCCCCCAAAGAATTCTTTTTGGTAAGTTCGATCTTCTTCTTCTTGTGGTATGCTAGATGCCATTCTGTCTTTCGTCGTTCACAGGATAATAGTTCATGCATAAATGAAAACCTTTCAGTAATGCTACTCAACCATCCGCATCTGTTGGAAGTGAGCATGTGAGACAACCGTCTTCTTACTAGCATAAAATTCTGTAATAGAGCGAAACGAAAACGTTGTTAGCTGTAAATAGCGTCACAGTCTCCGATAGCAGGGAGGAAAATACTCGGAAAGTACTCAAAACATTTACGGTTTCATTCAAAAATTGTTGCGTTTGGAGGTCGATATGACAAGTGCTATAGTTTACATTTTACGGTTAACCGCAGATTCAGTGTACTCAACTTGTAGCAGTGTAACAATCCGAATAAAATACCGTAGAGTATTTCAAAATTTCAAAATGATGCTCCCACGTATGTTTCTATAAAAACTTTCTCAATTTCACATGTTCTCAATGAATGAAACATGGTGAAAAGTTTGTACTAGTTTCAGCACAACTTGTTTTTGTTGATGTTCTTGATGATGAAGATAAGGTTAAACTGATGTATTTTCACCATGCTCGAGATAACTTCAGCTTGACTAAATAGATATACCCGGCAGTCTAGAAAGTATAGCGTACCATATGATGATTTATTCATCCAAAATTAGACAACAACCATACTGGACAACTTTTATGTATTTTTAAGAAAGGGCAAAGTTATCGCATCGTTACAACATAACACGCTTCGTTTTCGTAACATATTTTGAAAGAATGAATGAATGAGTGAATGACTTGACTTGGGAGTTATCCTCCACTCATTGAGTTAAGCACATTATAATTCCATTTCCAGCCTTTCTTTTAGTCCGCAGAGTATCATATCATGAATTTAACATGGTGCTTGAGAAGAAAACTCCACTTTTATAGGTCTAATTTCCTCTGACACTCTTCTGTTATTATTGTGAAGGGCATTAATATTATATCGCCGGCTGGAGTACTTGCTAGCTACTGTCGCACCATTTTGTGCCTGGAATATTATAGTCACTCACTATTAGCTTAGTTCTATACAAGTCTTCTCTTTCTGAGTTTATCATCCGCTGTCAGATTTCTTATTACATTAGGCGGAAATATACGACCTTTTCTGTCAACCTTTTGAGAATGGCTGGAGTGGATGGAATGGAGTGCTAACTTTATGCTCAAACTTTAGGATGTTACGATATGTTGTTGCTCATCCTTGTTCCTTTTGACTTCACTAACATTCACTAGCTTCAGAGTTATTAGTTTCAAGAGGAAATGAAGAGGGATGTAACGTATTGAGGAGACTGGTGTGTTGAGCAGAACGGTTGGGAATTTGGAGTTGCAATAGTTGCATTCATTTAGCATCATAATCATCAGCAAGCAGTTGTTACATTTTATGCCGAAAATAATACTTGGATGCTTGTTGACAACGACTTTTAATATCAACTTTGAAATTGTGTGGCTTCTTTATCCTACTTACGCACTACAACGTTATTATTTAATTATTATATAATTTAATTTATTTAAATTGTGGAAGATCGGACATATGGAAGTAATTCATTTTACTGTATAACTAATAAACTTTATATACCTTAAAGGTTGCTTCGAATAGAAGTTTGAGTAGAACTGGTAAATTCTTTACCGTAAAAAACTATGACAGAAAAAGGGGGAGCTATTACAATTATGCTATGGGAAAATACAATCTACGCTTCGTTTGCTAGTCGCAGTTTCTCCATTGTCAGCAACTTTGACATTACCACACACACGCATTGTGCTTTTGTGCTCTGACTTATACAAACATGAACCATAATATATTACCAAAAGCAAACCTACAACAAATACTAATGTAATATGTCTAACATTACAAAAGAAAGCGTATATTATCTATAATCATATCACAACATTCACAGCTCAGCGTTTCTCCAGCTAGTTGCAGTAGTTGCGTAAACTTATTTTGACATTGTGTGTAGTAGCAAGCTATACGATACCTATAAGCTCAGCAAACCACAAAAGCATGCCATGCATTTATTCTGCTTCTGCTTAACTAACTAAATATTATTGAGCCAGTTATAAAATGAATGCGTTCAGTCATTCAGATCGTGTATCTTGTTGCGTTTCTTCTCTATTCTTCTCCCTGTTTCCCCGTGGATATAGGGGGATAATACTTTTTTTGTATAATAAATTTGTTGGTTTGTGTTTGTTGGGAACTCGGATATTTTTTACGTGATTCGTGTCACTGCACTGCTCAATTGAAATGATGTGTGCTTTACAGAAAACGAAACAAAGTTAACTAAATTTTCAAGTGAATATAGTGTGGTTTGGTGTGGGTGCAGCTGGATAAGACATTGACTGGGTGGCGGTGGCATATCTTTGTACTTCACCAAAAGTACATCACTTTGCTATTATTGCATCATCGGAAGGGAATGAGGTAATTTGAAAATTCGGTATATTTGTACGCCTTCTCCTGTATAGCTACTCAACCATGTATTTTCAGAAATTTAGGTGGATACGGATGTGAGAACGTCTGTCGGAACTGAAAAGTTACAGATTTTTTTTTGCATTTTCGCTTAGCCGCTTGGCTTTGACTTTGGTTTGTTCGGGTTGTTAGCATTTTGTGGTTTTCATGCATGCATTTCTTGTTCATGTTCTTCCACAAATACCAACAGGCTGTGATGTGATGTTCTCTAGTGGTTTTTAATAACCCATTGGAATGCACTCCTTAAGAGTTTGACAATGAATGCCAGAAAAATGTAGAATGGGAGAGGCGGAAGAAGAACGAGAACGAGCAAGCCCTTGAAACTTTGGGGTGAAGCCAGCCAGATTACTTTTGCATTTAAATATTTTTTCAGTTTGAACAATTTAAAAAGTAATAATTTAGCCAAAGGGTTCCGAATCTTGGGGTTGTAATAATTAGCATAGAACTATGTATATCTGAACCGGGCACATTGTGGTATGGTACACAAAATGCTAGGCAATCAACATACGTTAGCGTCAACTTTATTACCTTTTTGAATAAAAGGATGGGTACAGAGACAGAATTAATGGGATTCCCAAAACCAAACCATGATGATCATCTCCGCTCCTTATCCCTTTGTAAAAGAAGATAGAGGAAGGAAGAAGATGACTCGACGCGTCTTGCTCATCTCCGCATTTTGTTGATTATTTGGTGAGTGGGCAGGTCGGAGAAACAGTCGTCAACTGCCTCCAACTTATAATGTGCTTTAGCTTTAGGAGAAGTATCCAAACCAAATCCAACCAAGCTCTTCTTGCAAGCCAAACTACTGCTGCTAGAAGCACATTATTGCTTACTCTGCTCAAATGAAAAAGAAGATGAATGGGAGTTGATTGTCATAAATTGGTGTGCAAATGGTGTCACAAGACACTATTATGAGTTTTCGCATTCACCAAACTATCCTAATGTTTCCTGCTCATTTTCGAATAAATTCCCTTTTAGCTCAGCTTGGCTGCTCACCGAGCCAATATGTTGTTACTCTCGCTCTTATCAAATTGCAGTACGGATATCTAAACTGCGGGGAGCTATTGCTCATTTATAAATTCGGAATTGTACAATTTATCTTCATAGGTTTATGCATGAACCAATACCTTACTACTGGTGATACAATTTTTAAAGCTGCCAATAATTTTATACCGGCTCATTGGTTGATCATGTCATTTAGCCAATAACTTTTTTTATTAGACAGGAAGTGTGGGATTGCCCATTTGTTTGCTTGACTTTGGCTCAGCAACGAGTAAAGTCAAGATGACTACTGCTGCGACTCACGCATGGGGCCAAAATTAGGCTAACTAACGCATTTAAACGGGAATTAGCTTATTCACTTCGTCAAAGAGAGCATTACGTGCCGCTGTGAACACGAAACAAAATGTAACATCTCCAAACACACTTCTCCCTTTCGATTACTCAGCGTTGACGCCGTGGCCGTGACTATGACATGACATATTCGTCCCATATGTATTTATATAAAATTAGTTGTTCTCAGAACTCCTCTGCTGATTGTTTTCAGTCAAACACATTAATTTTCAGTTAGCGGAAAGAATATAAATATATGAACTAGGAATGGGTGAACTTTCTTTGTAAGAGATCTTTGGATAACACTATCTACTTTGCAAGGCGTGTTACACAATAATATCGTGTAGGCAAAGCAAAGACGAAGTTCAACATCAGAAAGAGCAGAGAGCAGCAGCTTTTCCTCTGTCGCTCACAATCAGAGAGAATGAGAAGGAGCAAGATGAAAAGTTTTATTCCTTTTCATACAAATAACATAAAATTATCGTTTCTTTTCTATCCATCTCGAATGTTTAATTTAAACTTATGTCTTCTTTCTGTTGGGACAAGAGAAGAGAGAAAAGTTCAAAAGAAAAATTGTACTCGGATGGGTGATCCCAAAGAGAAGTAGAAACTGATTGTGAGTAGACAAGGAAGACAGTAGGCAGCGACAGTGCAGCCAGCGTGTCTTTTCATAATGAGATTTATAAATATACACTATATTCGCAGCTATAATAGGCTGGGTGGATGGAAGCGATGGGACTGATGGGAGTGGAAAGCTCATTTACACAATTGAAAATTAGTGGCTGATAAAACAAAGAAAGAACTTTTCGGAATTGTTACAAAGTTCTCAATATTGTACAATACGAAAATCGAATACTGGAATCATCTTTAAACCAAAAATTATGAAATGTTGAACATAAAGATTAAGTATGGAAACGAGCAAATGCTTTCTTGATATAAAAAACGCCTTTTCATTTTTTCTCTCGAATTTTATTAATATTGACAGATTGCAGGTACACAACCAACGTGTGTAAAAAACAAGTTGCTAATTTCGAATCTTATATTATAAATTTTTAAATTACTGCCTTCTGGAAAAGAGTGGTTCAACCCACAGCCGTTTATTTCATTCCAACATTTCGAATCGTTTTTATGAAATTTGTTTGAGATTAAAAAATGAACAGTACGAAATACGAACTTGAACTATACTGCGACCATTCAATATAAAAACTAGCAGTTCTTTTGGTAACATGATTTTGTCCTAACCATCACGTTTGTAATTGATACCCTAGAGCCTCTAGTATAAAGGAAGTTCAAACGGGTACGTGCATCGTTTAGGTCTTGTCATGTTTCTTCATGCAAGGGGACCCCTTGTTTTCTTGTTTCACAACAAAATGAGTTTTCTTTTTCTCCTTTTCCTGCTTCCTCTTCCATTGATCAGCACTGCTGTTTACAATCACGGAACATGAGCTCGTGCATACTCATGAAATCTAGAGCTGAAAAAACATCGATCTAAATACAAACCCAACTAGCTCCAGCAGTTGAAACGAAGGCCACGCCACATGGCACATGTCAGAACAGATACATTTTGTAGCGTATTAGTATTAAGAAATGGTAATATTCTTACTAAACTTCCGAATAGTAAACTTGCATGACAAAAATGAATCTCCACATGAATTTTAATGACAGCTTGTGTCTAGCTTAGCATGTACCATTATTTTATGTTAAATCTCGTCCCTACGTCTGCATCCCTCTTGAGAAACTACACAACAACACAAGTACCTTATAGCTGAGCACTTGAATGAAACCAAGTAGGACACAGGACAACATCTGGCAAGCCAGAACAAGCGTGTCAAAAGGGATGCTCTTTTACTCTCAAGTCTCAAGGTCCTTTAAAATTCAAGAAGCACAAGAACTCTCTGCTCTGCATCTCACAGTCGCTTTTTAAACGGGGATTAAACCAGACAAGTTCATGGTATTGCATATTGAGGTCATTCTTCCTTCCGCACTTGAAATGAGTTGAGCTCAAGCTCCACCGGTCCGCGCTCCAGTTAGTCTCTGTTGTCTTTTTTATTCAAGTAAACGTGCAAGACAAAAAAAACTCCATTGTTCCTTTTATTGTGGAAAAGTCGTGAAATGATCTCATTTGTATTTTTACACTTCCATTACGCTTGAGAAATACGGGAGAGTTCCGACATTTCACCAGAGTCGTAACAAAGTTGAGTAAATTGTAAATCATTGAGTACAAGACATTTTACAAGCAATTTTGTCTCCGAGCTAGAGAAAAGGTAACTGCTGCTGCTGGTGAATTGCACTACACCTTGTGTACCAATGCCATTGCCATGTCATGAGGGTCAACGGCCACCTTCCCATTTCGGATGGCAATCTCATCGTAAATTGTTAACGAATATTGCATTCTAGATTGCATTGTCAAGAGAAGCTTTAGACCCCTAAACTCCATTTTTCCGGGGGGAAAGCTTATACCAATTTTTTTTTCTCTCAAAAAGTTGTGTGTGCCCTACCATTTTTGTTTTTGTGAATAAGATTACACTGACATTGTGTGTGTGAGTACATAAAACGCAAAGGAGCGTACGTGTTTGAGTGTGAGGTGCATTTCAAGGAAGATACATACGTGAATACGTACGTACACAAAAAGTAAGAGTTGTTCGTGATACATTGTGAATGAAACATTAGTTGATGTTGTGAAGGTAGCTTGTAAAGGAGAGAGTGAAAATGTGATTCACCATTCACCACACAACTAGAAAGTAAAGTAAGTAAGGAGGGAAGAAAGAGGGGAGGCTTGGAGTGAGTTCCTCTCGTTCATTTTTCTTGGTGCATTTGCTTCTTCATCCTGGAATATCGGTGCATTGTGCCCAGAGACTGTTATTGCCATTATCCCACTCTACCGGTCGATATTACCATAACGTACGAGAAGGAAAGTAGAAAGCCCATCGCATTGGAACGGAACTAGCATTGGATGAGTCACCATCATTCTGATCATCATCGCTCTTCCAAAACTCAGAGAGTGAAGCAGATAATTGGATTCCGTTATGACACGTAGGAAGAAAGACTTTGACTGCATTTCCTATGCTCGCTTAATGCTCACTTTTCCTATGCGTTTTCCATAAGATAGAGATAGCAGAGCTTTATTCCAAGAAAATAAGTAGTATCAGCATAGTCAGTCAGCCAGGAAACAACCAAGCCAGATATTATCCAGCTAAGTAAGAACGTTCGTTCGTTCGTTATTACCTCAACCTCCTTGTTGGGGGTAAATGTATGTATGCATGCATTCCGTGAAAGCCCACAATAATGCATGCGTACATTACAAATAGATGCATCTCCTATATATTCCCCAAAAAGTTTGTATGCACACAACTTAAATTCCCCATTGCACCGTCGTCTAGATCGGTTCTCTCGGCGTGTTTTTGTGTGCACAGTCACCATATTTCACCCAAGGCTTTGAGCGTGATGACATTTACACGGTCCCATTTCAACTCATCACTTTAAACTCATAATCATCCCGTTCCATAAACAGATCGATACGAGATGCTGTGAGAGTAGAGAAGTGCAACACAAAGTAGGTATTGTAGTCTCTCTAGGTTTTTCACACAACTCTCTAATACTTGTGAGAATCAAGTACATTTAATCTGGGATGAGGCTATAAATTAAAAATTTGGAACTGGTTCCACAAGGCTCCTTCCTCCACTCCGGATATTGAGGTATGATGAAAGGTTTAGCGAAATGAAAGCTTCCACAAACTTTTTATTGGATTACTATTGCTCTCCGCAACGGGCACAATTCATTTCCTCCATTTCAATGGCGGCCCACGAGCAGCATTACATTCATTCACAATTTTTATTATGGCAAGAAATATACGACAGTTGTGCCATAAAACAGCACATGTTTTTACCCAACTTTATTGCAGGTACATATTTTACGTTCGTTCTGTATGGATTATTTGGAAGGAGACATATTACTCAACTGCTCGCGCACATATCTCGTTGAATATTATTAAGATAACAAATGTGGTTATGCCCATATACTTTGGAAAAACAGTAAGAATAAAAAGAAAGAGCAGCTCTTATGACCTTACAGCGTAAGAAAATATAATAGGGTGGATACCGCATTATCATTTTTATCAGTTGAATCCATCCATTTATGAATGCAGTCGGAATGTAAATAACTTGATGTGCTTTACTGGTTTAGTGCCACAGCTCAATTTGAATGAATGAAAGAAATGAATGGAAATTTGCTTTTTAGGCAACTCCACCGGATGCGTCTTCATATATCAGTCAGAAGGATGAGTGAGTGAGGGCACAGAAAATGGTGTAATGTGTTTGTGAAACAGGGTGGAGTAGAGTAGAGGGTAGTCGTAGTAAGTATCCAAGTAGGAGAATCATATATACCAGCAGGAAAGAGATGTGATGTGATGTGATCCAATTTTTATGTCGTGAATGGATATTCTAATGGATTACACACAAAATATTAATGCACGTTAGTACGATACGACGAATGTGTAGAAAAGAACCACCACGCTAAACTTTTTTGTTGAAGGTATCGGCTGTCTTGAGTTTTGGTTTTGGGAAGGTGATATGTAATAATGGCGGTGCTGATGTGAATGTGTACCTGGGTTAAGATATCAGTGACCAAAAGTGACATGACAAGCTCTCACACTGTCACTGTCGTTTGCTGTCAGAACACAGAACTTTTATCCTAGAAGCCGCTGGGGAAAAAATGACACGAACATCACAGCAAAAAATTACAATACAAAAAAATAATATAGGCATATATTCTGCTATATATACATTAACCTCAAGCTTTGCTAGGTCCTGGCTCAAACTTTGTGGAAACTTTTTTTGTGTTTTATCATAAGATTTAAAAAATTCATTTTTTCGGCAACTTCACAGAGAAAAGAGTGGAGTTGAGTGTTATTCTCTTATCATGCTTTCCTCTCCTTCCTTTTTTTCTGCATGACTGCTGGACCTAAGTGTGACGCCAAATGTTCCAAACGGATACTTTTTTTAAATCCGAAAGATTTGAGGCAGAAAAAGAGGAAAAGGCTCAAGGACAACTGCGACAAGGAGACAGTTAAGTTTTCCCTTCCTTCTCCATCTTTTCTGAAAAAGGAATGCGGAATGGGTAGTCTGAATCTCTGTTGTATCATCATATCATGTATCACGCAGAGAAATGAATGGGCAAGTACGAATTACTTTCTTCAACTTCCGTTTACACCAGCAAGAAATGGGAATCTACATAACATAAAGTGAAATAGGAGGGTAAAGTATGCGGTGGTTCAAAATGGGATTGTACAAGATAATGGCAAGTGGTGCAACAAAATAATGTGCAATTCAATGGGCAACTTGACTTTTCTGACATTTTCTTTTCGTTTGCATACAAAATCTGAAGCGTTATTCTAGCTGTGTAGTGCAGTCAATATGTAGCATTATCATTAACCCGTGAACGACATACTAGTTTGCGTAGCCGAATTTAAGAATCGCAGCTTGGCTCCCATTATGTGCGTGCCTTGATTTGAGTAAATAAGAAGGGAGAAAAAAGTAACTTTTTTTCTTTTCTTCCTTCATAATTCTAAAGAAGTGCTTTTCCCTCATTCAATATGCACATTAATGCCCTAAAAATTGTGCTCTTCTGGCATGACACGAAGCGTGTACATTGGTTTAGGTTGAATTTGAGTTGTACATACATTACCTAATATTCCATTGCTTTTTTATACATTATATATTATGCACGTGTATTCTCGTTCAGTCGTCCTCTTCTTGTGAAAATCATGGGAGCTCCATCCAACTCCAATCCCATTTTCCATTCCTTCAAAAGGAAAAAAGTTTCCAGGCGAAACGGACGGAACTGGGAACGTGGCGAGCGATGTGATATTGAGTGTGGAAGTCATAACTAACTTGGGAAAAAAGCAAGAGAGCCCATTGAATATGACGATGATGACGGTCCACACATTCACTCATTCCGGGCTGTCTTCCTTGTTGAATCTACAATAAAAACTGGAGGATTCTCTACATACATATATATATATATGTACAAAAGCATCAATGGTTTTTATTCTGGAAGAAAAATTCATTTTATATAGTGGGCAGACATATACATTGCTCAGGAAAGGGGCATAATATAATGCAGTTGGGTTCTGTCTGAGAGAGTTGCTATACATACTTATACGAGCTGCTGCTTCTGCTGCCCTGCTGATCCTTGATAGCAATTTTTATCGATTTTCATTCCCCCTCCATTACGACTGCTGTTGCTGTTATAAGCACAATTATGTAGTATATCCCTATACTTTCTCTATATATGCCTTATTTGGAAGGACAATAATATTCTAATGCTTTCACTGAGAAGAGAGCAGGTTTAATGGAAATAATATTTTGTACCATTGTGCTTTGGTGGTCTGGTCTGGTCGCTGGCTCGTTTTCGCTTGCTCATTCATTTTAGGAATGAAGGACATTACATTACCTAGCATTATATTTCACTTTGGTTGGTTTTGGCTTGTTTGCAGTTCCACAAGGAAAT
This sequence comes from Orchesella cincta, assembly GCA_001718145.1. Lineage (NCBI taxonomy): Eukaryota > Metazoa > Arthropoda > Collembola > Entomobryomorpha > Orchesellidae > Orchesella > Orchesella cincta. Next base: position 350,413 of record LJIJ01000008.1, read on the forward strand.
GGTTGAAAAAGCATATTTTTATAGGGTTTTATACTGTATCAAACTCTATATATGGATGGTATACCTACACATTGACAAAGTAACAATACGTACATTTGGCATTGAAAGGAGAAAGAGGCAAGCATGTGAATTTCTTCCGAATTAATTCCTCACTTTCCCCTTTTGATACCTATGCTCAATCCTATTTTGGGAGAGAAAAAACCCTTTAAGTTGCATTTCGTTTCGCATGACTGGTCCAAGAAAACTGAGGAACGATACTTTACCACATCAGTTTTATTTTATTTTATAAAGCTTCACTTTCCCTACCGCTTCCGTTGAAACATGTGCCTTTTTTCCAATTCCGTTTTCTCCTTCCTTGTGTCCCATACAGAAGTTTCTTGTGCATTTCCCTCCAGATACGAAACTGTATTCATTTTATAGTGAGCAACCATCCTATTTTGGGTACGCAGAGAGCTTGTCTCATATGCAATGTGTACTCCTGAGAATTTTACTACAGTTTTCAAGAAACTATGTGTTCCTACTCAACTTGATTCACAAACTCTTGTTCCACCATACCATTCTTGAACCTGCTACATTTCCTTCCATTTCCCCTCTCGTCAAGTTTCCCATGGATGTGAAGCAAGTGGTTCCTGTCTCAGCACTACCAACACTACACAGTCTTCTTCTTTTATGGTGATACATCGATGCAGGACTGCTTGTGTATCATGCATGATGTTGAAAAGGAGAAAAAGTGTTTTCCTTTTTCTCTCCGAAGCTAATAGTATGAAAGGCAAGCAACTTTACTCCAGTCTTGCTGTGTTTTTATCCTGCCATCTTCCTCTCTTTTTCGTGCTCGCTGATCTGATCTTGATTCCACATTATATCGTTTTCCCTCTCCTCTTCTTTACTTTCCTTCCTTCGTTCTCTCCACTTTTCTTTGCAACTCTGCTCTGCTATAAAATATTTGAATCGTTCAGCTTCATTCTTCTCCCCGACTTTGAGAAGGCAACTACAGCGATCCGCCTACCTAAACACATAGACTCTTGTTGTGACTAAACGAAATATCACTTTTGCTAACTTGGTGAAGTCAGCTCAAGCCAAACTCTTGTCACGAGTTTTGGAGCTACAACTAAAGTCATAATATTGAAACTAGATGTTTGACTATTGCTTGTGCTGTTGGTATTTTCCTAGAACCGCCTTGCAATAAATTAAACCACTGTGTTTCAGACTCTTGTAACATTTTCTCACAAGCTTGGAAGAACATGCTCGTAGAGCATTTTTCTTTCACAAAATGATCAATCTTTGTGAGTCAGAACGGTAATAGTACTTATGACATGGTTCTCTCCATAATTTTTCGTTTGAGACGGAAACTTGGGAATGGGAACGTGCCGTAAGGTTGGAGAAGGATCCGATTCGACATCCGACCAAGACCAACCAAAACCATCTTGTTATTTTTATGTTTTGCATATTATCCCTATTTGCTGAAGTTATCAGGAGCAATTTATCACTAATTTATGACTAGAGTTCAACTCTAAGTGAACAAACTAAGTTTTGCAACATTTTTTTTAGAAGGAGGAGGTTTTTCATTCTTTTGTACCCAAAAATGGTTAAGCAACCGTCTAGAAATTTTTGGCGCTCAAGTCAACCGAAAAACGGAGTAGTAATAATGTAGGTAGCATTTTGGGTAAATGATCCCCTAAATTTTCTCAATCTTTCATGTAGGAGTCGGGTGAAATTGGAAATTTTTCTAAATGGCTAAAGCTTTTTATGATCAAATAAGTACGCAACTGTATGGCATTCCAAATTATTAATAGAAATGATGAGAATTTAGTGAGCATTTTTGCAAACCCATTTGCATTTATTTGACCGTTTCTCATTCGCCAATCCTCATCCAAAAATACTCGTAGTAGAGTGAACGATTAGAATAAATTAGAAAAAAATGTGCAGAATTCTTGGGAAGGATGGCATGAAAACAGGGATTCTTCTCCACCATATTATTTGGCCTTGAGCCCAAATAATTTATTTTGCCCACTCAACTAACTCTTGAATATTCTGATTCTTTCCGAAAATCGGATCTCATCTTTGAAAGCGGCTATTGCATAACCTCAAAATAGGTTTTTTCACACGTTGTATCAATAATATAAAATATCCAAACAAGTTTTTATATCCTCAAAAAAACTATGAAATTGCCTTGAATTGCATGAGAATATGACCTAGCGTGACTCAAGTGGCTTTGGCTTTTGGAACTGTCATAAGAATCCAATGTGTCTTGTGTCATGAAGAAGAAAACCCAACTTTTTTTTATTCCCATTCCCATCCTCTCATGATGTATATCTGTAGAGTTGTCTTGTTGAAAAATTTTTTATCTCGCTTCCTCCTTCTTCTTCCACTTTTATATTTCTTTCTTTTGGGTGGATTTTTATGCAATTTTTTTCTCCTCCTTACCATCCATCCAAACATGGTCGGCGAGAAAATCTTTTATTGCCCATTCTTTGATGTGGAAATGGGAGGAAGGATGGAAAGTCTAGAGAGTTGAGTTGATATAGAGCAATAGAGCCCCTACTAAGAAAGCCGACTTTACTTTGAAGCCTTGAGTATATATTCCTTATTACTCCTTCTTCAATATGAATTTTGTGACAGAGAAAAAAAGTACTTGTTCGTTAAGCGCACTCCTCCTTCTCAGCTGGGAAGTGGAAGGAAGCTTCACTCTCTCTCTAAAGCGTTGTTATTACTCTGTTCGTCGAGTAGCAAATTTTTTTTTGGACCAAGAAAGAAACAAGACAGTGTGTAAATAGAGGAGGAAGCAAGGCACAAGCTTTCTTTCCTTCCTTCCTTCTCATCCTCAGGGCTATTTATGGAATTGGTTATTACGGCTATTTGAATCTGTTGGCTGCCTCTTCTCCAAAGTTATCAAACAACAGCTTTATGCACTTTTTCCTATGATTATATTGTGTGGCTTTCATGGTGGTGGGAAAAGAGTTGAGGCAATAATCATGATCACTCTCTCTCTTTGAAAGAGTCCAGACGAACGAGAATGTGGTTTGGTTTGGTAAACCGACAACGTGATAGTAGATGCATAGCTAATATAATATGCGTATAGTTTGCAGGTTACTCTTGCTCCGATACACTTCAAAACGTTGTTCGCATGACTGGCTGTAACAAGCCGTATTATAGATATTTTCACGTTTTTTGCCATCATCATCATGGATGTGAGCTCGTGAGCTCTTCGGGAAGGAATACTATAAAAATGTATTTGTGTGTCTTATCTTCTTGACAAAAAAATAAGCTTCTCTTCTCTCGGCATCTTTGACTCGACTTGTATGGGAACGGTTGTTTGGCTCAAAATGACTTGAATGAGCTACATAGTCATTATTTTTCCCTTTCTTGTTTTACCTTTTACGAGCATATAGCAATATATCCATATCAATCAGCGTGGTGGAGAAAAAACCAAGCCAAAAACAAAAAGCAGATCAGACATCTCTCGCATAATGATGAGGAGTATGAGGAGCTTAAGACAAACATCAATGTTTTGTATTTATTTTGTTGTTTCGGTAATATTTTTTACAAAATACCTTTAAATGCTCAAGAACTTCTCTCTTGTAATATTTTGCCCTCATGCTGCTGATTGTTATGAGGGGAAAATAAGTTGTAAAAGGAGACCGAGTGATTATGCACTTTCCTTCAAGGTTTTTTTGCCACAGACATTTTCCAATATTGAGACTACATGCGGGGATTATTGATGAGACTGATATTTATTTACTTTTGTCTCCACTCCACTCCTAATCCCGAAGGAGAGGTAAAAGGAGCGATACACCTGTGTATTTCAGCTGCTGTTTTGGTGCTGAGCAGCAGCAGCATTCATACCACCTTGAGCGTCCCTTGTTTGTTTGTGATTGTAAGAAATTGAAATAATACCACGAAGGAGTTCTCTTGAGCAGCTTTACTTTGCTTAGAGACTAAATTGAGTGGTTCTTTTTCTCCTAATGGCGAATGTCTGGTGTGGTGTCGGTAGAAGACAATGCCTTTGGGAAGAAAAGGGTAGTAGTAGTAGTAAGCTCAGCATTGCATTGTCTTCCTCTGGAAAAATATCTAGTACAAAACGAGGGTGTTCAGCCGGCTGTGCAATGCAATGCAAGATGATTTTGTTGGTGTTGTTTGGCTGAGGAATCTCTTGGTTCATTTTGACCTGGCTGGATTTGATGTGGTGGACCAAGTGTAACTCAACACTTGTTTCTCAAGCTTCCAACTTGAATTGAAACTGTTTCAGGAGATGAGCAGATGGTTCCTTTGTGCTTAAAACTACATTAGAAACACAATGTTTCATTATATCCATGATGAAACTCTAGTTCTGGATGATCATCAGTGTTAACTACGTAGGTAGGAACAAGATCAAGGATGATACTCCAAAGACGAGAGCATTTAATAACGTGAGCAGAGTAGAGAACAGAATCATTATGAAAAGGACTCTCCAGCAGGAAATGCTAAAACTATGTATATAGTATATACCCTACAACAATAGAATAGATGAATATTATTCATTTAGCGTGTGTACGCCAGCTTTGGCTTCCCTTTCCCTGCTCCAGGCTCTTCTATAACAACTTTAAGCAGATGAAAACGTTTCATCATCCTCATTCAAGCAAGCCACAGCAGCATGGGTTTCTATAGTTAAGCACATACTGCTAATGAAGGCCTAGGTCGGTTTCGGTTTCCTTCTCTCTCATGATGATGATGATGATAATAATATGATCGTATTTGTCGTATTTAACGTCCCTTCTACTACCTTGCCTTGATATAGCCAACCCGCTCATCATGATTTACATTTATTATGAATCCCTCAAGTCAAAACCCAAGCCACGTTAAACTTGTAAGCTAAAAGTCTGCTGAGTACGCACAAAATCCCTCCGTGAATGGACATGAATAATAAGGTATTTGCTCACAGGATTTTCAGTCCAGGGCATCATGGTCCCTAAAAACGATAAAGCATTTACACATGCATACATGCATTCATACCCTTAGTAGAATCACTTTTATCAGCTAAAAACATGGGGAACCATGTAACGTACGTAACATGAAACCAAACATTGACAGATCTCCTTCAGCAGCGTATAGATCTGTATGCTGAAGGTATAGTCAAAATTTTAAAGCAACGAGAGACCAGACCAGGAACCAGAAACGGAGTAGACAAGAAAAGGATAAAAAGTTGGTTTGGTTTAGTGGGTAGAAAAAGGAATACTGTTAATACCGTAGGTTGTGTAGTAGGGTATATTATCCTATCATGTTATTATGATCCTAGATTCTACCTTTAAAACCCATCCCTCATAATCACACACTGATAATCACATGCCTGCATGGGTACTACGTGCGTATATTAATGTACCAAAGTAAAAAGCAGATGGGTAAATGAAAAAAGGTGGGCATCTTGCTCTCGTCTTACCTTTTACACTGTTTCAAATACAAACATGTGCACTTAGGCACATACATGTATATACAAATAGAACCAGACCAGCGTGATCTTGACTTGACTGGCTGAGTCGTTCAACCTTTAAAAGAAACAAGCAAAAAGTAAGCACAATATCTACTAAAGACACCAGTTTTTTTGCCCTTTCCTTCCAAAAAAATCCCATTCTCACCAGAAGCTCGAAGGAGCGGAGCAAAACACCAGTGTTCTGTTCACTAAACCAAAAATGTGCGCAAACCGCATTCATCCTCAGCATCATTATCATCATCATCGGGATTGCGTGGCCAGGGCCACTATATTTGAGAAGTTTTAAAATAGTGAGTTGTGTTTGAAACTTGAAGATTTGCAAGCGTATTATTATTACAATGTTGGTTTGCTTCATGTTTTAAAATGCTCCCATGAATTCATCATCCAAATCCAACCGAGAGAGAATGAGTGTGAGCAGTTTTAGTGAAATAAAATCGTTTGCATTTTTACTTATTTGCATTTGGCAGCACGCACTCTTCATAACATCCATTGAGGACGAGTGAGAATCTTGAATCTTTCAAACAAGATGGGATAAATTGTCGCTTTATTCCTATTATCACTCTCATTCATAATGTGAAGAATGTGTTCCTGGGGTTTGGTTTAGTGAACCGATATAAAAAAAAGAATCATCCTTTCAAGTTTTATTTTCGTAACTTTGACTAGTTGATTTTGTGTTTTAGCATACCAATTTTCACGGAGATTTTTCTTTCACAGAAAAAATTGGAAAAGAGTTCAGCCAAACCACTTTACAGTTGTTGTGTTGCTGAGGGCGAGTATAAAGTGTTGTTTAAGTGTTTATCTGTCAGCAACTGACGTTCATCTTGCTCTCTCGGCGTGAGTGAGTTTATTTGTGTATGGAGCATTGACGATTATATCCTACACTCATTTTCTTCCAAGTCAATGTATAATATGCGGATGGAGCACCCACAAAAGAAGCGTGATTGGAGTAGCATCATCGTTTTATAGGTGTAAGTGGGGCTATACCCAGTGTTTTCAGAGAAAACAGATTTTATTACAGTTGGCTATTTGTTATTCCTCTGCTGTGATGACTGACTTTTTTGTAAAATTGGAAAAAAGAGAGGGCTAAAAAAAGCAACGTCTACTCTGATAGCACATTATTTGTTAAACTTGGGAACGCCAAACCTTGAGCTGCTTCCGCCTCTGATTTTGAAATGTCTTTCGGGTGTCAAGAATTATTATTATTATTGCTACCTTTATTACCCAAGAACATTTCCCACACCAACCAACTGTCTATACTAGGCATATAACACATGTAATAATGATAAGAGTTGTATAGACACATAATAGACGCACTCCTTCCTTGCAAAAGTGGTCTGGTTTGATTTGGTTCAGAAAAGTGAGAAGATGATGTGATGTTATGTGCTCGTGCTAGCCAAGGTCTACATCTGCATCACTTTGAAAGTGTAGAGGGAGAGGGGAGGAGACTCTCCGCGTGTTTGATAGACGGTAGCTCTCCACTCCAGGATCAAGATAGATCCAAACTGCAGCAAAAGTATCCAGCTGAGAGACATCATGATAATGACTCCAACTTTCCAACTTGCATTCCACTCGCTGGTGAAAGAAAATTGCCAAAGTTTTCTCTTTTATTTTCTTCACTCGGCACAATATTAGTGGATGTGATATATTGTCATTGCATTCTACTATCCTGTAGATTCTAGACTAGCTCTCAATCCTCAATTTCCATACATAGTTTTGTTTTGATACAGTTAGTTGCACCAGCTGCTTTTTTATTTATGCTTCGAAGAACCTTACCTTCTGTAATGCTCAGAAGTTGGTGATAGTGAAGTGAGTATCATGATCATGATGAGCATGATAGAACTTTAGAGAAAAAAGTAGTTGCCATTTCTCTCAGGATTTATAACTGTTTGAAATGCAACGGCTGTGCTCCCTGTCGTCGTGGTCGTTGTCGTTCTCGAGACATGTTTCCCCTTCCTCATTTTCTTCCCATTGGATTTTGGTTTTGGTTCTCATGATATTATATGTATGTTGCACACACCAGTAAATAGTAAATACAACTCATCCTGAGAAAGTCCCAAAGTCATCTTTGTTGTATTATCATCCCACTTTCAATTCACTGCATGTTCAACTAACGCTGTTGGATGTAGTTATGCATATCCTTTTCGGAAGATAACGGAACGGACTTTGGAGGAAGATCACAATTTTTTTTTGCCCCGTCATGCATACATTTTACATTGACGCTTCTTTGGCTAAGACGATGAGGTTGATACAAAGTTAAAAAATACATGAAAAGTGTTTGATGTGCAGTGTGCCATGCAAAGCGTTGCAAACCTCCTTCATGTTTGTGCTAATGTGTACTGCTCCTATCAAGTGCAACGGTGGTGGTGGTGACGGTGACTAAAAATTTTTTATCCGGTGCGCTGATCAATGGCATGAACCCAATTTGGCAGAGAGAATCATCGAGGTATACATTACACACACTTCTTTTTAAAAAAATGATATTTAAAGCCTTTGCTTACATACTTATATAGATTCCCTTGCATTCTTTCGTTTTGAACGGGATGGTTGCGCTTCTCTGCTGTAAATGTACAGGATGTTTGTTATGTTATGTGCATATTAGTTATCAGGAGGATGATCATGATACATGAAACTGTGCCCGCCTCGTCATACATTCACGGTTTTCCTGTGACCCAGTATGCAGCGTGTCTAATGAAAAACGGATATTCTTTCACGTAAAAATATCCCAAATGAACCGATCCTTGTATTTGCGCACATGACTTTGTGTATACTTTCATATATGAGGAGATGTTGAGAGATTATCGAAAGTAGTACTTGGCTTAAACGCTCAAATCCTCACCAAACCAAAACCAGGTGCATGCATGAGGAGATGATACTCTGTTTCAAATGTTTCGTTCATTTAGGAGTTGCATTTCAGAGACTGGAGATGCAACTTGGTGCGGCTTTTGCAAATCATACATTTCCTAGTAAAAGTTATCGATTTGTAAGGTGTTTGTTTAGGTTGACTTTCAATATAATTTATTAAAAACTAGCAAATATTAGTGATAGAGGTAGAAGAATCTGTGGTGTGTTACTAGTATTGAATGTTGGTCTGATAAGATGGTGAAGATTGAAATTTACAGAAACAATACATTTTTCATCATCTCCCATCCAAACACACAAGATCGATGAGAGACGTCCGCAACTGAGACGTGACTTGGTTAGTGTTTTCGTAGAGTTGGCAGTGGATTTTGTGGTTTGTGAATTACACAACAAATCCAAGGGAGACCTAAAAATCGTCTTGAACACAGTATCCATCATCATCATCTATCCATGTGTAGAACAAACAGTGATCATAGTCCTATTATTGATTTTTCCCTTCTGCTGACTCAAGCTATTATCAGAACATCCTCATCACATCATATCTCTCCCCATCTTTTGATTCCGTCTAGATCTGTATGAGCATGTGTGTTCGTTGAGTTGAGCTAGTTAGCTTCGATACAACAATCGAAACATGGTTGGTTGCTTCTCTTGCAAAGACTTCAAGTCAATTGAGCCGGACACCGAGTTTATGTAGCAAGTATATTTTCGCTGAGTCGACGTTTGTGCGACAGCCATTGCATTATATTATTGCAAAGAAGAAAAATGAGATGGTCCATTGCTCTTGGCCCTTTTGATTACGTTATGTGAACGTGTATGTATACAAAGCTGAAGGAAGATCCCGTTGCTTCTTCCTCTTGGCCTCTCTTCTTCACTTACCTAGTCTGGTTCTGGCTTATGATATCATCCTCATAAACATTTTATGTTGTATCCATTCAACCTGCATTATCATTATCAACTCTCTCGCACTGTGTCAGGATGACAGCTATCATTATATCACAGTTTTATTATCATCAAACCCAGCTGTGTGTCTCTGAGCAAAGATGTTGACTGTGAACTGGGATAATAGTATGTATGCAGCAACAACCCTTGTTATCTACCCTTGAGGATGCAACAACAGTTCATAGCCTTAATTTATTTAATGATAAACAGCAATGAGCCGAGATTTTATGAGCTAGAGCTTATTATATTGAATTGAATACAAAGGCTCATGCTTTTCCTCCTCAGGACACTACTCGTCCTCATAATGATGATAGCAGTTCATCAACACCGGGGGAATGAGCTTCATTTGAATACTTAAATGAGGTGAAGTTATACTAAGGAGGAAGAAGAGAAGTGGAAAAATATTTTTAGGGGCTCAATCAACCAAAAAAAACTCAAGTTGGGAACAACTCCACAAGCATATATAATATAGTCCCAGTCGTGAATCGTGACAGTGGATCCTCTCTCTCTCCGTCGTGCAAAACTCTGAAAGAGTTTTATGACTCACAATTTTCACAATCAGATTCAGTTCAGTTATGTTCTGCTCTGTGTGAGCATCATAACGCAAAAACTCTAGCATAATTTCCTTCTCAGAGAGGAGAAAGAGATTACCATCTATGTGCATAATATAATGTAATCACAAATCCCAGAGGCTCATCTTCTTGTGTATTCTATTCTGCAAACACTCCAACTGCCAACACAGCTGCCGTTCGCCTATATTATTATAATGATGCACTTCCGCCATTTCAAATCAGTTAGCTTTGACTGAAGAATTGAGCCACACCGACAACGACAAATGTGGCGCATGCATGGATTCATGAACACTTTTTTTGAGCTCAAGTTGTTGTGAGCCCAACCATTTCAAACATTTTCACTGATGATCAGAGGATTAGAGAAGAGAAAAGTAGTGATATTGAGCTTGGAAAATTTTGAGACAAGATAGAAACGCAAGCACAAATCTGTCAGTTGAGCATTGTAAATCTGTCAACTGAATCAAGTGCCTTTTGCTCTTCCAACTGGGAAATCACGGGCTGGTTTTTGGTTCTAGTGAATTTTGCGTGTGGATATATGCGTGTCACCATTTTTTATCCCAATCGCAGAAATGTTTAGAATTACAATAGGAAAGTGATAAAGAAGTCAATATGAAAGGAAAGGAGACTTTTTTATCTCATTCTTATTACACAGCGACTCAATAAAAGAGTTGAGTTGCAATTGCTTTATGCGGGAGTTGCAGCTCTTTTTGTGATGCTGCTGCTGCTCTCAAGCAGTTCTAACAATTTTATCGTGGTTCGTAACGCAATATATATGGTGGATTGTGCGTAAATGGTAATAACTTTTGTCTTTACGGAGGAATCTAATGGCTTTATTATGATAGTTATATGCTCCAACTCCCAAGCCAACTCTGGTGTGTGGACCCGTAATCACGAGTCTTTTGTGAAATTATAAGCCTTTGTTCTTCTCATCGCATCTCTCTTATAAGGTTTGGGTGCGGTGTAAAGTTTGCAACGTAATGGGGAGCAGAGTGCTGTAATATCGGAGAGTTTCTTCCCCATTATTACTTCATATTACTATTTCTAATACCCAAGTTAACAACTTGTGTGGCTCCTGTGAAACGTTTTTCCGTTAATAATTGTGCAATTTTCCTGGCTGCTTATGACTCGCCTCTGCACATCGTCTTTTTAAATTGCACAGCTAGAAAGAGGCATGGAACGACTTTTATGAGAAAGTATGTGACACAGTTCACCTCCACTTGCTTATCGCAGGATCCCACTTTATTAGAATTGTGTTTGTTGGGCTACTACTATACTATATAGTCTCCTTGTTCTTCGATCATTTTTCTTGTAGAGAATAAAAAACTGAGTCGCGTTTGGTTGCAGACATAAATTGTACATTACTCCACTCTCCATCATCGGATCCTAAACATTTTGTTGTCCATTTTTTCGGGGAGACAAAATAACAACGAGGCAATCTGCTCTGTGCTTTTCCCGTGAAAGTTATAAACTTATTGCCATATTGCACTCTCGAAGCTAAAAGCATGGGGGATACAAACTTGGTACAATTTGTAAGAGTGGAAAGGGAACGACAGTAAATTACCTGACATAATATCGAAATGTTATTTTCATCGGTGCTTTATACGACTTTCTTGAAGAAGTAGTAGTATTATATTGGATTTGTGTCTGTATGATGTAAAAGGAAGAAAAAGGAAAGAGCAATATCATCATCATCATCACGGTTATTGCTTTCATCGTAATCATGAGGGATTCTGCAGGAGTTGCAGTCGCAACTCCTTCCCAGCCACCACCAATCACCACGAGTAGCGTGGTCTCTGCATCAGAAAGTGCTGCTGCATTATCAAACCCCGTTGGTGAAAGTGAGCTACGTGATAGCCCCACGCAGAATGGCACCAGTGCTAGTTTCAGTTGTGGAAGTCGCAGCAGCAGTAGCAGTGGGAGCAGGACCACGACTGCAAATACTTCTTCCACTGTGTCAGGAGCAGAAAGCCCGGAGCTGGTGGGCAATTTGTCAGACTCTGAGTTGGAGGAAGAGAATGAGAAGGAGACAAGGGAGGCTATAGTTGGTCTTAATAACAATAACAACAATGAGAACAGCATGAACATGAGTGGTGGTGGGCTTCAGACCGATGAAATTCATAATAAAATTGTTACTGCATTTACGAATGCTTTTGCAAGACAAAATGTGCATTTTGAAAAAGGTAATTCAAACATGAGATGTATCCTTTTGACCTCTCATGAATTTTGTTTGGATATTTTATTTCGAAATTTACTGTTAGCGTTCAACTTCGCAAACGTGTATATTCCTCAATTGATAATGTATTACTCTGAAAACCACCTAACCTAAACACGTCATTTTAAGTTTAATTGTGTTTATCTAACATTATAACAAGTACCTAATTTTTAAGCCGTCTGTCTCGAAACTTTAGCCTTGAAGGGATTCTCCATGTTTCATTTCTTTAAGCCCATTTATTATTTACTTTCCCATGAGGTCCCCTGTGCAACAAAGTTTGGCCAAAGATTGTTAAATAAACAAAGAATTTTAGCACAACTTCTTGTTTTGAAACTGTCTAGCGAAAATCAACATCTCAAAAACTGTCTGTGTTTGTTGCATGTTGAGTGACGGAATAGGGCCGAAGTTGATGCTAATCTTTCCGGCTTTGTTTTTGAAAGAATGATGATGGCAAAGCAGAAATAGCAACGCAATGCTGTTTATTATTACGTATGCAATGCAGAGAACGGGCTAGGAAGCTATGCTACTAACGTGTTTATATTTTCCTTAAAAAAGTATCGTAATTAAAGTGAAACTGAATGGCAAAATGATCTCCTTGATGGCCCTCATGTGAGCTCTAAAGGCACATGTGAAATGGCCAATTAGACATTTTATCTCCATTCGTTAGACTAAGTAAACAGATTAACGGTTTCTCTACTGCGCCAGCATATGCATGCATTACCCGAGAAATGAGTCAGACTCCCATTCGATACGGAACAGACTAAATGCCAAAAAGTTCCACTTTACAAGACATAAAGCTGTTTGTAGCCTCATCTCAAAGAATTTAATTCTTTGGAGCAACAAAGCCGGAAAAATCAGTTCAGGGAGAATGTAAATAGAGCACTTCTGATCCAGCCAAAGCCAAACCACCACCATCGTGTACTATTCTTCCTTGTTCATTTTTTCCTCTTTGAGACAGACGAGTCATTTTATCAAAAGGTAAAAAGTAAAAGGATTTAGTGACTAAGGTTTTTGGGCCCTGACTTTTGGCTCAAAGCCGGATAGATCTTTGACCGTGAAGAGAAAAGAGCGTCGCATCTTATCACATTCGTTTCATTTCATATCACAAAAACACATGTATAATATGTGTGCATTGCATCCCATATTATCCGATCCACGTTCATTGCAGAAAGGCTTAATAAAATAATATGGTACAAAGGAGAAATTATATTGGTTCAGTTGGACACTAATACTTCTGCGCTATACCACCGACTTTTTTAATATTAACGAACTCTCCTCTTTTCTTCAAAGAAAACGGGGCGGCGAGTGAGTGGTGATCTGTCATTTGACGGCGCATATCCGTTGGTTGGATGAACGTGACATTTTTTAGGAAGTGGGGATAGATTCCTGAAATTTTGTCATAAATCTTCAAATATTATGTAATGTGGTCTGGTCTACTACTCTGCTCGGGCAGAGTCCCGAGAGGTATGGTTTTTGTCGGTTCGTCTTCCTTCATTTCATTTCATAACATATTTAGCAGCATACGGCGTGCTTATTGAATTTATGTATTTGCACTGTGCAAACAGTCGTTTTATGAAAGCGAAAAGTGTAATTCGTAAACTGCCAACTCTGCCACTTCCCATCCTGATATTATATTCTGCTCTTTCTCTGGCTGCTGAGGAGTTGGTATGTATGACACGATGGGGAGATTACAGTTACACAAATAATTACTTTTCTTGTTTGCACTCGACTCCATGGCTCTTTGTATTTGTCGCTTCCAAATTGATTTGCATGGCAAATCTCACTGCAGTTTCTTGTAAGCTTCAGGTTCTCATATTGTTTTAAAAGTGTTGAAAGGCACGTGTTTGGAGAGGCAAAGGTCACCATTAACAAACACTTTCCCCTTTCACGATAATGAGCAGGGATATTTCTATTGGTTGAGCTTTAATGCTAGTTTTTATGATCATGATCATCATCATGATTGCGATTGCCCTTGCACTGTTGGTCGGGTTAGCTTACAATATCAATGAACATCAACATGGAACGAGGGAATGCATTTATGTAGGGATCCGACACCAACACCAACCAACTACATTTCCGCTAGTTAACAGAAGCACGTTACGTTACGTTACATAATAATTTATCGTAGTGGGCGGACTGCCAGAGTGACTGCAATGCAAACAGGCTCAAAATATTCAAAGAAAAAAATGATGGAGATGAAAAAGGCTGTGTAGAGATGCTATCATATACTTATCATCATGATCCAATATGCACCAAACCACACACACCACCACAAAAAACCCAAACAACTTTTCACAATCAGAAGGAGAGACTGAAAAAGTTGGTTGAGAATGAATATGATTTTGGTGCCAACAGTTTTCCAAAATTACATACGATGATGATGATGATGTGTGTTATATACAATATCAACTCCTTCGTGATAGTGAAACGCTATTAATTCCTCGCACTATGTTTTGTTCCTAGTGCACATAAGTCACTTTTATCTGTCGTAGTAATCAGCTAATAACCCGTAATAGCTTTAATAATGAGGATATCCGTGTGAGTGAGTTTAGCAGGAGCAGCCAAACCGAGTTTGTTGTCCTGTTTCGGCTTGGCAGGCTTATTTTGTCCAAAATGTGATGCGATGGTGCAATATCGTTGTGCAGTGGGAGTAGTTCGTGCATGAAGGCAATGAATGAGCACCAGCTCCATAGCTTCATAGTACTTATAAATTCTTAATGAATGTGGGTTGTTGTTAGTTGTTGCATTGACTCTGCCACTTTCATAAGCGAGTTTTTCTCCTCATCATCATTCACCAGCATTGCATAAATATGATTTTATTTATGTCGTGTAAGAGTATTATGATGATAATGATGGTGATGGCAGTTGTGTAGGAGAAAACGTGAGAAAAAATGTATGGAGAGGAAGAGACAACTATTTATATTTATGGGTAATGCGCTTATTAGTGATGCTGAGCTAATTATAGTCTCATGTTCATGGAAAGAATGCTCATTTTTGCCACCATCCTATTTTTCACCACATTCCTCATCCTGATAGAAGTTAATTAGGAGGAAATGATGAATCTCTTGTACATGCTGTGAATTATGCTTGGTTTAATGGAATGGTGATGCCAAATTTCCATCTTGTACACAAAATTAGGCAGAGAGACATTGTTTTGCTGAAAATAATAACCAATACCAAACGCATCTTAATTATTTATCTACAATAATTAAAATAATAATGTTATGTATTTTTTTATTCCGACAGCAATCCAATCATTGGACATTGTTAATGAGCAGATTCTCGCTTTTGTGTTCCCTTCCGCGGAGTCCACCGACAATCAAAGCAAGAGCAATTACAAGCAGGCTTATCATATTGGATATGAAGCTAAGAACGGTGAAGCCACAGCTCGGCAAAATGAAGCCATCAAGACCACTCTAGGTCTCATGCGCAACCTTCTTCTAGACGCACAAGTGAGTTTACAAGCTCAAATAATTGTTTGTTTATGCAGATTAGAAGCTTATTATTATGTTCCTCCTTTCAAATAAGTACCGTCGGCCGAACTAAAAAATAAATATGCTTGTTTGGAGTTTCGAGATTTGTTTATGAAGTGCGGTGTTGTTCCTATTGGAAAATTGGGACTTCTCACGCACATTTTACTACCACGCCATGCAACTTGCATTGCATACCGATACCAACAAAAGTACCTAAGCACGCATGCAAAATTCAAATTCTTCATGTCAGTTCGGTTCTCTCAACCGTAAAATAATATATTAGACTCTAATTGAAAGGGAAGTTTCTGCTAATGATTGAGCAATGGCCGAGCCAGCCCTCAAGTGTGTCCGTGAAATTTGCAAACGTAATTATCATGCATGATTCACGAAAGCTCTTGCCTAAAACTAACGAGCAGAGCACATGGGCAGACAGCCCATTCATATTATTATTATTATTGCTCATGAATCACTTCACAAATAACCGACATAAATGTGCCCATTAGCCTTTCTACTTTCTCTACCATTTTTTTCTAAATGGGGAGGAGTTTTTGTCATGATCAGTTGACCTTTCATTTCATGCACATTATGCAATGGACACGTGCGTTATTTTATTACAAACTTGTTCTTCCTGTTTTATTGTTAGTGATGTCACAATTAAAGTGGAAGAAAGAAATGTTGGATTGGAGATGCTGATGATCTTATTGTTTTTCAGGGGAAATTCCGAAAAATGGTCGAAGAAAATAAAGCACTAGCCGGAAAACTGGATGGGGATTTGCAATCCGCCCACCGTCAAATGGCTCTCATTCGTGCAGAACTCTGCGACACCAACAAGAGAATCTCCCAGCTGAGCTCAGGCTCATCCCCCAATAACCCTCCCCAAACTAGTAGTAATGGTGGATCCAATAATCATCATCCCGAAACCTCAGGGCCCTCTCCTCCCACCACAACAACCATGATAACAAATAATGGGGCCACGAGTGCTAATAGTAACGCTTCAACTAATGCTGTTAGCAGCTCCTCCAGCAGTAGCGGCTCTTCCAGCAACCCTTCCTCAACAAATGGGATGGTGGAGGAGCGGAACTCAACTCAGCTCAATGGAGTCATATCAAATAACGGTCATGGTAGGAAAAATGAGATTTTTTCTTCTAAAAAAATTCAATCTCTCATCGTGTGAGAGCAAAACTTTCTTTTATTTTTCAAAGAGTAGTAGCTTCACTTCCTCCTCCTTTGTTGTTGTTGTTTATCCGCTTTCTCTGGAAGAAAGATGGGATTTATGAGCGAACCTTAGTCGTAGTAGTGTTTGTTTTTGAGCGGAGTGAGCTGTCATTTATCATTCCCAGAGCTGATATTTATCATTCCATTGTAGAATCTGACGACTCGTCAGACTCGTTGGATCTAGGGAGTCTGAGCTTGAGTGAAGTGAGGCAAGAATATGAGAAGATGCTTGGCCAAAATCGAACACTGAAGAGGACGATCAAAGAGTTGCGGAGGGCGAGAGATAGTCAAGATCCTGATGGAAAATCTCAAGATATTCTAACCGAGTTGCAGCATGCCAAAGAAGCGCTTTCTGGTAACTAAAAGATCATTTGTTACACGACACTACGTTCATGACCATATATACACAATATTTTTCGTGGGTGCCTATAAAATGTGTGTATGCGTTTTGAGATGCAGTCGTGTGTGGTGGAGAGTGAAAAGAAAATTGTAAAAGGATTGTGAAAGCAAGTAAAATGATTATTTTTGGGATTTTATAGCCCTGAAAGGGGACCGAAAACGACTGAAAGCTGAAAAATTCGAGCTGTTAAGCCAAATGAAGCAGCTATATGCCACATTAGAGGACAAAGAAAAGGAATTAAGGGATTTTATTCGCAACTATGAGCAGGTAAGAATGAGCAGGAGTACATTAAATAAGTGAGGAGGAGGAGGAGAGAAAGGATAAAGGAACAAGTGAACCAGAAAATTGACTCGCTCTGAAGGAACGAAACGTACGTTTCTACTAGAGTAGAGCTCCAACAACGCATATCTGCATTAGATTACAATCATAACATGCTGGATTCTTTATAGATAGATATATGTGTTTAGAACACACAAAAAGCAAAGCAAAAATGTTTTTATAGTAGTGAGATAGAGAGAGTGTACATGGGAGATAAGTATGTACTACTTCCAAAAACTCCAGCAAAGATATGCTATCTTTACACAAGCCTATTTACTTTTTTCTTGAATCCCTCTGGACACCAGCGTATGAGAGAAAGCGAGTCGTCACTTCAGCGTTTGGCAATCGAAAGAGATGAGGCGGAAAGAGAACGATGGAGTATTTTAAGACATGCTCGTGACGAGGCTGAAAGGGGACTTGCGTTGGCTACTCAACTCAACTTGAGACACGCACAGATCCAACAACTCAAAATATTACATGAGGTACATACTTTACACATATTCCAACTTTGTTTGAAACTTGTTGTTAATGAATAAAATATTTAAGCATTAAATTTTAACCACAGATCATGATACTAAAACTGCTGTTTGCATTCGCAATTTTTCTAGCACTATTATAATATACTGTACTGATTCCAAGTCTCCAGAAAAGAATCGAATGTCACTGTTTATCATCATGTCATTTTGTAATGTTTTCCAGACAAAGCGACAACTAGCGCAATACGGTATATATTCGGAAACGGATCGCTCAACCAGCACTAATGCCGCATCTCACTACTCCCTTGTTTCAAACCTAACTGCAACTTATGCCACTGTTGGAGGAGACAGAGGTAGCTCAGCAGACTCCGGCGTGAGGCTGAGTTCTGATAGGGATGACAGGTCTGCTGGTGGGCTGCCAACGACAGGGAATCTCTCTGACTCTGCAAATGAAGGTAAAAAACATATATAAGGATCAAAACCAACACAGACAGATCTAGAGTCTGCAATCACAATCACTGCACTCCCAACAAATTAGGGAAATATTGGGATATACACGTTTTTCCCACATCGTTGCATCCATTAGATCAGCGAGCTTCGTAATCTCAATGTAATGAGGATATGATGATATGTTGATCTGTCACGTAGACGCCATTTACATTGAGAACGGAGGAAAATGCAAAAAAAAAGCTTGAGAGAGAAAATCTAATGCAATTTTATATAATTTTTTCCCCTTCAGCAATCAGCCTCGATTTGTGCGGCGATGGGTCTGGGGATGGAGATTCAATGTCTGTAATTTCTACAGCGACACTTCCCCAACTTTTCGCAACTCCGAGAGATAGTCCAGGGCCCTTGTCATTTTCATCCCTAGCTCGCTCACTGGAAACCAATGCGCTGTCGAGGTACGTGAAATGAAAATGCTTATATAGTCTATAAACCTTGTCGTATTTGTCAGTATTAATCCTCCCACGTTGATTTGTGAGGTTGAATATATGGGATGGGAATAGCCGTTTCCCACGCATTCAACCGAATGTTTGGCAGTCTATAAAATATATTTGAAAATATTTTGTTTTTCTCTTAGATCGGCAGAGCAGCTTCTTGCCGTGGAAGCAGCAGAAGTTCGACGGAAGAATAGCAGAAGGAACGATTTGACAGGTCGTGCTTCAACGGGTGCTAAAGGGGCGTGGGGCAGTATCTCACGAGTGTTTGCACGTAACAAGCACAGACGTACGTTAGATCCAACTTTATACGATGGTGAGAAATCAAAATACGTGCTCCTCATCCCAAATTGCTTTTTTACAAGCAGCTCCATTTTTTTCAAAACCAGGTGCAGGATCCGCGGCAGGGCAGAGGACAAGTTGGTCACCCCAAAGTTCCGTTTCCCAGTCACCCTTGGCGGAACAGGACAGTTATGCGGATAAACTGCGAGCCCTTGAAGAAGCTGCCACACTTCCAATGGAGCTCTGGAGAGCGGGGATGGTTCAAGCTTGGATTGAAGTCAGCCTTGGAATGCCTCAGTATGGATCTCGATGTGCGGATAATATCAAGAGCGGTAAGGTTCTCCTGGAGCTGTCCGACTCAGAGCTGGAGTCGGAGCTGGGGATAACTCACCCACTGCACAGGAAGAAGCTTCGATTAGCAATAGAAGAGCATAGGAACCCAGCACTCGTACGTTTTCCGTGTATAGCAGAACTTTCTCATGTGTGGGTGAGCTCAGAGTGGCTACCTGATATCGGTTTACCTCAGGTACTTTCTTCTTTTTTTTGGAAACGAAATTTTCTAGAGAAAAAGCAATAAAATGGGAATCCACAAAGAATCGTTTGCATGAAATATTCACACAATTTTTTCTTCCATGGGTAAAAAAATCCTTCTCATGTGATTTGTATTGCTTTCCCTTTCTCTGTTTAGTATGCTGAACATTTTGCTGGATGTCTTGTTGATGCTCGACTGCTGGATCATTTAAGCAAAAAGGATCTAGAAAAATACTTAGGTATAGTATATAAAAAAAATAGGGTGGAAGCTACTATGCGTACCCTTATTTTGAATCGAATCACATGGAATAATTTATAAAGTTGGATTCTACCAAGATTCATTCTTATTCCAAGAAAATGTGGTTGTGGATGTGCTAACGGGGTTCCAATTTATTTATACCCAATTTCCAGGTGTAACTCGAAAGTTTCATATGGCCTCTATCGCTCATGGTGTTCATTTACTAAGGATGGTAGGATACGATAGACAAGTAAGACATACACACATCTTTGTTGCTTTCCCTTTCCTGGACTTTCTCCGGGAAAGTTTTCCAAACTTTCTCTTTCATTCAATCCAAAACAAGTCTAAATTAGCTCAGTCAAGAGGGGCTTTCTCTCTCTCCTCCTGCGACATTTTGTTGTTAACGAGTTGAGTTGAAATGTGGTTTGATTTCGTTATATAAAGGCGTTGGCTGAGAGAAGACGTCATTGTGAAAGTGACCCGTTGGTCTGGACGAATCAGCACTTTGTTCAATGGGCGAGATCCATAGATCTTACCGAGTATGCAGAAAACTTGAAAGGTAGGTCAACCCTTTGCATTCAGCGGCAATGGGCTACTAATGACTACAGTTTCATCGGCTTAAAGTTAGCAAACTTGTACGGTTCATTTCATTCATGGTTATTATTGTATTTATAGGAAGTGGTGTTCATGGAGCAATCTGCGTACTGGAGCCTTCTTTTAATGGTGATACTCTAGCATCAGGTTAGCTCATTTTGACAAATTACCAAAAAGCCTTTTGTGCATCTCATCCCTATATAGACTTTCATGAGGAAAATGTTATATTAATATTCAAACAGCTATGGGAATACCTCCTTCTAAGCAAATTATACGACGGCATCTTAGCACCGAACTGGATGGACTTCTAACCCCCGCAAGGTATAATTATATGTATGTATTTAAATTCACACTAATTGTTTAAAATAAGCATAAATATTAACTTAATTAAAGTACTACCTTGCACACTAGGAGCAACTTGAGATTTATGTTTGCACCATATTAAACAGAATTATAAATTTAATTTTAGGGCCAAAATCACGCAACAGTATCGCATGACAAAGTCCCGCATGTCCACCCTCGAGAAGCAGCGCTCCGACTCATTAGGACGTTCAGCAGTGCTTTCGAGTGAGCCTTTTCGCCGGAGCACTGAAGATAATAGACGGAGGACAAGTCTACGAGTAAGACCACCAAATATGCCGTAGTCAAATATTTTGAAAGCGTATTTTCTGTATATTCTCGATCCGACTGATCGATTCCATAATGATGTTCATTTCATAATGATGATGTTCAATGTTCTGATGCAATCAATACTAATAATTTACTCAAATATACTGGCATAATATGAAAATATTATGTTGTAAATACAACCAACCAAATGTTACAAACAACAAACTCCAACCTACCTACCTACATAACTTGTATTATATATACCTATATAATATTAATATAATGAATGACGTAATATATTCTAGTGATGTTTTGAAGAAAAAAAATATTGACACTTACATAAAATATTAATGTCTTTCTTTTTTCTTTTTTGGTTTTCTAAAAAAAATCTCAACTACTTCTACTCAAATTGTAATGGTTACTGTGTTGATTGGGATATTGGCAGTCTTACAGTCACCTCGTTGCCCAAAAGGTGGGCCTAACATACATACCTACCTTTTACCTTAATGATTACACTATATATTAATTTAATATAAGTATACTATTACTTACATCTATCACTCTACTTCGCTATTTAATATGCTGCTCTATCTCTCTCTCTATACAAAATCAATGCGTCAAATAAAATATATTACTTCTGCTTTCGTGATTGACTTGATTGACTCTTTCTATCAGCACTATCGTTTTGTGACTTATTGATTGCCGTCTCTCTATAATTAAATGGCTGTATATATATCTCTCTCTCGCACTCAAAACTGCTATGTCTCTTGTCATGTACTTTACTTGAGTATGAGCAAAAACCACAAGTAATGAATATATCTTTCCTCCCTTGTGCTCTAACCAAAAAATTGACTAACATTTACCATTATTTTCTCTGATTTCACTGCTCAGTTTTCCACTTGGAGAAGCTCACAGGTATGGGAACGAATGTTTATCTTATATCTTAGCTAGTTGAACGAGTATACCTTTAATTATCCAATTTCCCATTATTAAACACTAACACTAACTTCATTACAGACAATAAGATGATAATGATGACAAGAGTGACGTACAGACATGAAACATAATGATGATATGAAAATGAAATGTGAAAGTACTTAATTGGATGGAACTTGAGTTATAACATGACTTTCTTTGTATTGTAGGGTTCATTGAGTAGAGCTCTTGGACTGAAGATTAAGCAGGACCTTCATGCTCGGTGTGAGAATGAAAAGCGCAAGTCTGAAGATAGAGACTCGACCCCTGTGGCTACGCCCAGTGGTCTTCACCCACCCCAATTCTTTCAACCCACCTCCGCTGCCACCTGGAAGGCCCACCCGGTTTGGGTCTGGAAGAACGACGGGAGGCTCTACTGAAGAGAGCAGCATTGCATCTTCCATCGGCCATCAGGATAAAATGGCTTTATATGCTAGGCCGCAATCAGCCCTCAATTTTAGGACGAGTATCAACTCCACGACGAGCTCCAAAGGCGGAGAGAAAGGGGATGATGATGCGGATGAGGAAAGTGTTGGACTGACCAGTGATAATACAACGAGTGGGGGTGAAAGCAGTAGTAGGGATCTTTCAGAAGAGATCAAGGCGCATCGACGAGCCACTTCGATAAGTAGTGATGCCCCAGAGCATGTAGCCATTCATACGCCTGTGTAAAAGAAATATGTGTGTAATAATTATGACTAAATGTATTTACGTGTGTAGTTGAAACAACGAAGACTTCCGAAAAGATATTCATATAGGCAGATAAAGATTTTATCGATAATTGAAGTCAGAACTCAAAAGTAATATAAAAATTACTTTCATTTCATTTAACTCTTATATAATCATATCATTCATTATCGCCCACAGACGAATTTTGACGTATTTCGTTTAAGGAGCACAAATGAATTCAAAGAGAAAGTTTGCATGTAGCCGCATGCTTCTAAAATCACAATTCAACTATGTGTAATTATTATATATTACAGTTTACAATGTATAATATTAGCTGCATTTACGCTGAAACCATTTGAAAATGGATAATATTAAACGTGATCTCGTAGTAGGTATATGATTATTTATTGAATTGAATTATTATAGGATGCGTTTTAAACTAAATAATAATTGATAGTATTTATGCACAAGGATATTACTATTTGTGAGTTGTGAGATCATTACCAATTATATTGTGTGAAAATTTCAATAGATGCTTATTGACTTGAATGTACAGTGAATATATATGTATGTGTAAAATTTAAGCTTGAAAGCATTTTAGTGATTCCAGAAGAAAAAAACAATAGCCAAAGTTTACAATTAAGGATGCCTAGTATTAAGTACATGTACGTTTGATATGCCATACGTAATTAAATTATTATTGTCAGTGGTTTGGTTCTTCGTGTTTCATCCCAGTGTCTTGACTGTCTTCACCTTTCTGAAGAAGATATTGATTCTATATATTATTGATGTACTACTAAATATAACTTGATTGATTCGACGAGTTTGATGACAAATGTATAAGTAAGAAAATTGAAGCTTTGATTCCTAATGGCGATGTAATAAATACAAATTAAATTAGGTCTAGCACATCGTTTATAAAAATTAGATGAGGCAATTTAAATTATTCAACAGAGTTGACTGAACAATAATGAAAGTAGACAAATTAGAAGGTTATAGTGTCCCTTGATAACCCCAACAAAAATTAAATGGGATCCCAATCTTTAATCTTCTTGCTGCAGCACAATGCGGGTGAAAGTGTATTTTTACTTTTTATTTTTCAACATTTACAACAGTGAAAGTTCTCTTTCATCTCATCTACCCAGCACAAAACAAAATGAGTACACACGCTAAGCCACATCTCACCATTCTACCGTTATAAAAAAAGATAATTATTCTTAAGATTGATGGAAACCACATCCTTATATATAAGGATAGAAATCAATGGTGAATTTTGGAATAGTCAAAGAAAATCAAGAAATTTTAACTGTATACATAAATTATAGTACATACTATATTATTATATGAATGATGATGTCTTCTTCGTTTTTCATGAATATGGACATAATAAAATGAAAGCATTTTTGCTTTTCTTAGTCATGATAAATGATGTAGTAATAGATATCAACTAGTTTTTTTCATTTGTTAATAGATAAATAATATTTATTCTTTTATATACATGTTCTGTATTGCATAAACATTTCTTCTCAATCAGTTACATTAACTGTGACAATATTTCAAAAAAAACTACACTATTCTACGCTCACGATCGTTCACAATAATATTCATGTTAGACGAGATTTCAAACTATAAAATGACTTTTTAAATATATGGAACACATTAAGCAATCAAAATAATTTGTTCACAAATATTCGACAAAGGGCCTGCGATCCGATTGATTGAAAAGATTCACATATATACGTATTGCTTCAAATCACTAAATTCAAAACTAACTAGATCTGCACAATAATCTGTAAACAATCAGTTCAAAATCCAATCGATGACTGCTTCCGTTTGTATATGTATCAGACTCTAAAGTTATATATATATGTATATATAGACCGTCGACGTTTTCTGATTCCATGTGGTTTCTTTATTTCATCCGAATTTTCCAGTTTCCACACATCCCGAGGGGTGGTTGTTGGTGTTGTCATCATCAAATCAATCAAGCTCTTGCTTTCTCAAGTTCAAGTCCAAGTTCATATCATATAACTTTAAACCTAACTGATGATCTTGATCTAAAGTCCTATTATACCTGCACCACTCCTATTTTTATTAACCTACCTAACTACACCTTAGATAGATTAGTTCCATTTCCATTCATGGACAACCGCACAACAAAAAGCACACTTCTGTCTGACTGAAGTTGAGTTGAATTTATATTGAAACACCACTATATAACTTATGTAAAGTTAATTTTACAGTTCACACAGTTTTTTTTCGACAGATCCTTGTCTTTGTCTTTCACAGTAAAATTAAGCTGTCGATGTTGACTGTTGACCATCTTGTTGGGGCTTTGCCAATACTACGACATGAACCTGAATATTTTTGCATCACAAACATTATAATTTAAAATCATCATTGCATAGCACTGAAATACACATAGACATTCACCAACACATTAAGAATTGTAGCGATAAGTAAGTAAATAATCTTAAAACTAGTTTTTGAGATTCTTCTTTCCGTTGCTTGATTGTATCACATGAAATATCACAGCTTAATATTTTGATACTCATAATATCACAGACAAGATAGAAGTGCGCTAATTTCTACAATTACTGTAACGTAATCAATCTTAACTAGTAACTAGCTTAGGTAGTATATGTACACGGGAAAACAACTTGTATATTCCTTTTAGCCCCCAATAATAATTCATCACGCAGAGTACGTCAGAATTGGAGGAACAATGCAGGATAAATGTGGAATGTAAGAAAAACTATTCGAAAATACATGTTTCCACCACCGGCTAACTAAAGGAATATACATTTGCATTAAAAGTTGAAAGAAAATTGATAACCTTCGTAGAATTTTGAAATATGCATAAACTTTGAATTTAACGATTTTTTAAAAAATATGTAAGAAAGGACAAAATTGAGACTATTTGCAACAAATTTTTATATAAAATGGTTGTTACATTGCAAGGTAAACAAATTTTTAGGTCCTGCTGAACACAATACCACAACAAATGTAATAAAAAGGGAAATAAGTACGCTCATATTTTTAAGTAGATTTATGTAATACTGATAGTGACTAGTTCTTATAAACTACAAGTAATTTTTGTACTCTTCGTTTCTTCAGGTTGTTCTGCATAAAACAAATCTCATACAAAATTAGTGGACAATAGTGATTCATCCTGTAGAATTGCTGTTGATTCATATTCATACATGCACACATTTATATGTAATAATAATAATAAATAGAGAAAAACGCAAATTAAATAGAAAGCATCATGTGTAAGTAAAACTGAAATCTTAGTTTATATAAAGGTACTACTAATTAAAAAGCAATTGAGATTTACTTTTGAAATCAAAAAATGATAAAAACAATACCACCATACCTTTTTTGAGATGATTTTTCCAGACTTATCTCTCACGATTCTAAGTATTTTTTTGGGTTTACCAGCCTTGCCTGTTGCCACCGTGGAATCAGCTTCAATCTCAACATTTCCTTTTTGTACACCTTTAACTATACCAGAATTTGCAGACTTTTGAGCAGTCGCTTTAGCATTCCCATCTTTATCTGTGGGAGGGACTTCACTACCTCCCACTTTAACTTGCTTGCGTCTTTGCTCTTTAGTTTTTAAAATTCTTTCCCTCAACCGCCTTTGCTCCTCAAGTTTTTTCACGTAGTCCTCCCCTAAGCCCATTTTCTAGAAACAAATTAAAAATTACACATGACTTAAAGATGACATTAATTTTATTTGGAAATTATAATCCGAAATTCTCAACCACCCACTTTGGCATCCTCAAGCAGTTTTTCAGCGTTTTTATCTACGTCCTTTTCCTTTCCATGATCATGATAACTGTCTGATGAGCGCTCGCTGCGACTAATTTTCTGTGGCAAATCAAAACACAAATTTATAGCAAATTTCTTTGTAGAATATTGAGTAATAGAATAGAATAAGAGTAGAGGGCTTACTTTTTCCGGACTACGGGATCGACTCCTTTCATCGTCATATCTCCTTCTAGGCCTTCGTTCGTGGTGATATGATTTTCTATCGTCATAATAATCATCATCATCCCTCCTTCTCTCTGTTGAAGGAGAGCTTCCACGTCTGCTAGACGATGACCTCTCTCTATCTCGCTCATCCCTGTAATGATCATCATAATGTCTACTGCTGCTACTACTGCTGCTGTGCTGATGACTGCTGGAACTTTCATATCGACGTTCTTCTTCCCTAGCGGGAGCCCGAAAGTGACCTTTTGTCAGTGCTTCATGAATTTCACTATTTGGTTTAATATAAATCGAGGTAGGGATCTGTGGACGAGGAGCTTCCATTTGATGAGCAGCCAGTTGAAGGGGTAGCTGTGGTTGTCCTCCCATATTTGTTTGTTGCATTAACATGGGGTTTTGATGACGAGGAGTTTGATCATACATTGGATTAGAACCATATGCTGCTGCTGCAGGGCCGTTCATGTTATGATGCTGATGAGATTGCTGATGGTGTAGCCAGGGACTGTGACCACCGGAATTGGGTGGAGGTATGTTATCAGCGGCACCGCCACCCCATTGGGAATCTTGTTGAAATGGTGCTGTCTCCTGACCATGATGGAAGTTAGGTCCTGCTGGTGGCTGCATGAAAAAGGGATTGTTGTGATCTGGAGGTGGAGGTCCCATATACCTTCCAGGATTATGTCCATTATTAGGATTATGCATCGGCGGCTGCATGAAGCCTGGTGGCATGTTATGATGAGGTGGAGCAGGAAATCCCTGAGCGTTAGGCATTCTTGCATTCATTCCTGAAGGATCATGAGGAGGAAATCCGTGTCCAAACGGTGGTCGCTGAGGCCTTAACGGAAATGGAGGTCTATCAGAATGCTGCATGTGTGGTTGATTCATATGTGCTGGAGGTCGAGGATGCCGATGGTTCATATTATTGTGTGGAGGAAACCGGGGTGGACGTTGTCCTCGAGGATTGAAATCAGGTCGTTGAGGAGGTTGTTGTTGTTGCTGCATTGGTGGCATATTCCCTGGTCCTGGAACTCTGTTGGGTGGCATGTGATTTTCTTGTGGAGGAAAGAATGGTCGCATATTTTGCTGTTGATTTGGTGGTGGTGGAAAGTTGGGTCTCATGTTGTTTTGGTGTTGCGGAGGTGGTCCAGGATGTCGATGAGGATTCTCCATATTTCTAGGTGGTTCAATCTACCATGAGGAGGCGCTGCGCGGCCTAGGGTGAGGATGACGCATGGGCTGATTGAAATCAGTAAATAATCCTTCGTTAAATTGAACTATTGGCTGATTAATCATGTTGGGTCTCATATGCGGGTTCTCCCCTTGCATTGGAGGACGAGGAGGGTGTGGAAATCGATTATTTCTACCAGGATGTCTTGGCCCTACCGGTCTAGGTCCATTATGATGTTGGTTCCAATGTTTCGGTCGACCTTCAGGAGTTCCTGGTCTTATCTTGTTCAAATTTCCTAAAAGTTTAAAATTTAAAGTAAGTCTCGCACCAAATTTCATAATATGAACAAGGCACAAAAAATTAATATTATTGAATGAACATACCAACTGTCTGGATAGGAATCCCAACAGATGATCCACCTCCTCCATTATTACCTCCACTCAAACTTTGAACATTTCTTTCGCATGTAAATCTTGATCTTGTATTCCTTGTCTCTGTTTCGTCATCTCCATCATCACAATCATCATCTTCCGTAAATTTCCTTTCCGTATAGCCGTCAACATGAGCTTCAGCAGCGTTCTCAACAGTATTATCATAGTCACCTTCATAATTGGCGTCGTTTCCACCTTTGGTAGGTGATGCCCTAAATTTCCCCCCGCCTCTTGATGGGCCAGCATCAAAATCAAGAGGTTCCTCATCTCCTTGAAGAACTAAATTCAATACATCGTCCTCCCTAAAGTAAACAAAACATCAAATTTTAATTTTAATCCAAAAAAGGTAAAAAACACTTTAAAAACATTTAGAAAACTTACTCTTCAGAATGACGATCCATTTTCCGCCCTTTGTCTCCGAGAGCTCCAGCTGAGGATTTCGAAAACTGTTGGGGAGCCGCCGCCTGAATCAATATTATATAAATTCACTGGTTAAGTACTCCAATTGAAAAAGCGGTTATTCAAAAATTACTAAGAACGTCGCCGAAAACTAAGCCTATCAAAAGGCTTCTAACTCTTTAAAGCTTAAAATCACAGTCTGAAATGTTACTAAAAGCCCACCTACAAACACCCTAAAGCTATTTACATGCTGAATGCATGAAAAACAAAATCTTATCAATAACAAATGACCAAAACCAGAAACAAATGGAATTTGAGTGAACAAAATGCCACTAATATTTTATTCTTTGATAAGAATTAAGGCTGTAGCAGCGTAGATTAACGTTTGATCTCGGAGTCAAATTCTAAAGCTCGACATTGAGAATCCTCCCTCTAAAGAGAAACTATTTGCATAATAATGCTGAGCTACTTTGCTTATCTTTCAATTTTTAACTTCATTCATTCATTCATTCATAGCAGTACATACCTCTTCTTCATCGGATCCAAGAAGCACATTTTCAGCATCTTGATCCACATCTCCAACATTATCCTCGTCTACATCAGATCCGTCCAGAAAATCCATTGTGGGTTCGGAGGAGCTTGCCATTTACAAACTGATTTGACTATTTTTTTTAGTAATGCACAATTTGCACGTGGACTCCTTGCCTCTCTGTAGCTTAATTTAATTATTGCTGACACTACGATTCAGATTCAGGCAACGGCCAGATTTGGATTCAATATTGCTGAGTTTAAATTGCTAATGAGATGAGTCTGCAACTCAACCATTTTTGTCGTTTTTTTAGGTGTATTTGCTGATAACATGGGTTCTTAAAAATTCAATGGTGAAATGATTATGACATTTATAATCAACTCAACGGAGTGGGCTAACTGCTCACTTTTGTTTCACAATAATTCTTTTGAGATTCTTTTTAAATGCATTTGTTTGGGGCGATATAAAACTAATTGATTATCATTCTTCTTGATTGTTTTATTGCTTTAAACAGCAATCTTTCGTCATATTTCAATGTTAACTAAACAGTATTATCAAGGATAAAAAATATTATTAAATTTAATTAAAACCAATTCCATTCTGAAGCTCTTTCTTCTGTTGTGGAATTGGGTTTCTACTCTTTGAGAGTAGACGTTTATCAACATTACACAGAAACGAGTACAGAGTAGATTGCTATTTCTCATTCACTAGAAATACAAGCTATAACATATACGATACAATGCATAACGTCCTTATGTTCATCGCTAAAAAGCGTTTTTGGTGATAGGTATATTGTCGTATGTATTGTAAGTACACAAGCAATATTGTTATATATCCTCTACATCTCGCCTAAGGAATATCCTGAGCGTGTAATGCATACTACTTTACGGACTTGTATGTGGAATGGAAAAGCTGTTTTTGGGATCCGTAAAACATTAGGTATGGTATGATATTGGTTAGTATTACTACTATAAGCTCGCCCTCGTCGAATAATGGAAAGAATACACAAAAAAGAACGGTTCGTATACACTGTGGAGTGTTATTGCTAACTGGGTTTGTGTGCAATGCATATTACATCTATAATGAAATCTCTGCTCTGTGTCATTCCTCTGCTCTGATTCCATATATCAACATCTTTTAACAAATACGTTTTGTCGATGCAGATTTCATGTAAATTAACAGTTGCGCTTTGATACAGTCTATAATACAGTTAGCGTTAGCAGTCATGACAAAACATTACACTTCACAAACAAATAAAAATTCGCAGATTTCACATTTTGCATAAAGCATGTTACAAACTTAACTATTCCATACCAATAGCACACCATTATTATTTTATTTAACCTGACACCAGACCATAGCATCGGTTATTTGATTAAAAAAATTATTTTTAGAAATAAAATTCTTAAATTAACGTTTTTACTGACATACTCTCATTGAACTTACTTTCGTCCAATATTTCGGCATCCCGATTGTCTCACCTTATCCCAAGAACTCAACACGTTGTTGTATTGCTGTATAGCTTTTGTAGCCATCATTCATGTATGAATATTGACATTCTTGACACTTTCTACAAGATTTGATTTCTTGAGTTGAAAAACTTTAGCGGACGGGCTCCGTTATTTAAAGAAAGCTATGAGTTATCATCCCACAATCATAGGAATGTTTTGAATATAACGAAGTGACGAACTGCATCTCCTTCTTATGCAGTCGGCAGGTTTTACTCATATGACAGTTGATGTTGAAAGCATTAGTGAGCAACATAAATTTTCAAACCATACTTTTCGTTGAATGAGATGGATTGCATTGCTCCGGGATGTGGATTATATGTGTTTTGTTATGTTGCTTTCTATATAAGTCTTTTTCAACAAAATAAATACCACTGTACTAATCTCATGATTCTGGCTTAAATTTTTAATTTCAATTTATTCAGGTAAGCACATAATCATCAATTATCATATACATCTCAAAAAATGCTAACAGAGTAGGGTAATTAATTCAAAAGATTAATCCCGTTTGATCAAACAATGCCGTTGACTAATGCACTTCTCCACCTTTCAGAAAACCGAACTTTCTCCTTTCTGACAGACTTGTGCTCCCCAATATATGGGTTTGTCTTGCACAACTATACTAATCCACGTGTCCAGCAAACCAGCAGCTTGGATTCGAATTTGACCCATTTTCCCAAAACGCTGGACTTGTGGATTTAAAAAAAGTAAACTGTGAGATGTTCGGAGAGGTTTAAAATGAGTATTAAAGATTTACTGCGCATACATAACGAAGTGACAGGACAGAATTTCAGCAACAATGAGCTAGGTGGTACAAAGCAGAAATATTATTCTAAGTAAAGAATATTGCATGAACGTTTTTCATTATATGTATTTGAAAACGAATTTTTCAAAATTAAATAAGACATGGGTGCAAAATCAAAGGATAGTCGAACGCCATTGCTTTGCATATTATACTTAATAGGTTTTCAGAGACAAACAAATTCGTCGTAATCATAGGCAAAATCTATTTTTTATCAAGACTGATGGAAGCAGAATGAATGGATTCCAGACGCGTCGTGCCAATGACAGTTAAACTGCAAAACGTTTGGTCTGTGTTATCTTTACTCGACCACAGGATTGATGGTAGTAACAGAATCAATAAGGTCATTGTTAATTTTTATGCAAGCACATGTAGCTCATCGAACTTTGAGCTGTGCATATGAGGTTTCGCATCGCAAAATATTAATCTACAAATTGATGTACTCACAGGAAAGTAACTGTACTGGAATAGAAGGTTCTTGACTTATAATCTTTTTAATTAACAAACATTGCATAAATATATGATAATCAAACTCTTAGAAATTATCAAACTATTTACATGTGAACGAATACAAGTTAATCCACAAATCTTAATTGAGGCGACGGGTTTCGCGATTTATTACGTTTAAGAAAAGTTGGTTATATTTGCCCTGTTGATATGTATCTTGTGGAAACACATCACAGTCTACGAACTTCCATGTAATCTTTTTCTATGGACGAAAACGGAATGAACTTTGCGTTTTATCAAATCAATTAATGGCACGTCACATTATAACTCTGGCAAAACAAACGTAAAGCAAAGTATCTCCCGACTGTTGTGTACAAGGATAAAATGCGATATAATACATGGTCAAGATTACAGGTGTATAATGTATAATAGTACAAACAAGCTGTATTTCATACAATGTGATGTTCCAAATGACAATGAAATTTATTGATCGACCATGGCCATGAATTTCGTGTGTTTATAAAACGTTTGCTGTTGGTCAAAATCCAACTTAGATTTAGTAATACCCTACAATATTGTGCTTTCTCTTTTCCAAAACGGAATTACAAACCAATAATACATTTTTTAAATGTATGTTGTATGTGTAGAAAACCAGAAGTCTTGAGCCAGCAACTGAAGTTTGTAGTATTGAACCGTTTAATGTTTCAAACGAACAACTATAATTATTATGAAAAGCGATTGTGCAATTTCACCTCTATATGCTTGCTTCCATACATTCACCTATTACATTTTAAGTAAGGTTTTATATATATGAAACAAAGTTGGGAGTATTCTCAATCAAAACGTTAAACATGATGTAGGGATTTTTCCACATAATATACAGATAATTGTTCTTAAAATTGCAGAAAGTGCAAAGTCACAACTTCACCTGCAGGTTTTTATAGTTAATTATATCACATCATCATGAGCAACAAGCACACACAATTCCAGCATTCATGTCTGTCACAAAATTTCTCATATCGACCTTGATAGGCTCAAAACAGTGTATTTTTCTTTCAGTCGTTAGCAAAGATATTATGTCCATTCCAATTTCATTCCTTCCAGCAGGTATTGATTCGATTTGTCCATGTAAAATATAATGGTTGTTTTTATATGTAAGTGATGCAATCCAAAATCCAATCTAATGCAAAGTTTTATGGCATAAACTCTCGTGATTTCACAACTGTATATTCCCCGTAGATCAACATATAATGTTAGAAAAGTGCACAAGTCAACCCTTTTTTGCCTTCTGCCATAAATCCAAAAGAAACCGTTCGTTCTCTGTTTTTCTTTCATATCGTAATATCATATCGCATTAAAAATGCATAAAGGTACCATTTCTGTTTGTAGCAACCAAAAGTGACACGACAAAAAAGCAAGAGCATTTCATAAAGCACACAACATCGACACACTATCACACTATCCATTACATCAGTTAGAAAACTCACTTCCTGTTGTTCTTTCGAGAAGGACCTTTTGACTCGGCCAGATACTATACTGCTCCTCCCCATTGTTAAGATCCTTCAGATCTCATTGCAATTGCAGCACACATTAAGATTAGACAAACAACATGAATTAAGCACCTATCTATTCACGCCGTCTGCACACTACAGACTCATGTCGTTTCCGACATCTCTTACACAACAATATATAAATATACCTAAACATTCACGTAGTATCATTTAACTAACTTCAACCAGAGCAATATCAATTCAGCGTTTTGCCAGCTAATCATAATCAAAGGTCATCTGGGGGTTTGGCTGAAGTCATATGTACTTACTCTTACGCAACTTGCAAATCGATCCACAGCTCTTCAGGGGTCCAGTCTCGTATAAGTTCACTTTATTGACCTTAACCATTCGCAGATCAAGATTTAAGCCATCACACAAATTTTCAGTCATCTACAAAATTCGTACATTATTATTAAAATACCTTTACTTTTATAAAAGTTGTTATTTACAGTATAAATAATTGTTGAAAGAACGATATTATATGGCTGAAACTTTTTAATTTGCTGCTTGTTTTCCTACTCAACCAGAAATTTCGGAGAGACTGTACATCTTGGAGTTTGTGATATTTTCGATCCTGTGTATAGCATTATAATAAGTTCATAGATTTTGATCTATACCCAGCAAACACGGATCTGTGTCATAAAAATACGCAACAACAACTCATATTCTTACACTATTACCAGATCTCCAATCAATACATCACTCTATTTTGGTAATTTACATTGGGTACGGCAAAAAACATTGAGAGGCGGAGGTTTATTACTTTTCTACATAAATATATGTGCGCGGGTTGGGAGCGATAATATAGGGAGAAATAATGGGTAAAATAATATCTCTCGACTTTTAATACTAAATACTTTTCACATAATATCCATACATAGGTTGGGCTTTCCCCTTAATCCAAACTATAAGTAACATCGTCAACAGATATGCTCTTGCGGTAGCCTAAGTGGATATTATCAATACATTGGGAATTTTTCATCATTTTCATTTCTTACGCACATAAGTTAACCATACAACCAAAATTATTATCGTCATCCTTGTAAAGTCCGCAGTGGGCGTTTCTTCCGAGAAAGACCGGAACGCTGACACAATGGCATAAAAGGCAGACGTCGCACATATGCGCAAAATGATTATGGCGGAATAAAAGATACTACTTGAGCTTTGATCCATATACTGTGTTTTCTTCAATCCAAAATTCTAGTCGATTCTAGAGTAGTTTTGTTCTTCCCGTAGTGTTTGATCGCTGTAGATGGGATTCGCGACTAGCCTTCGTTATAGAGAGCACTTATATACAATACTGATTGGACGTTGGAGAGGACTCATTACTTGGGGAAGCTTTTGGATTTCGTTGACTGACCGTAACTGCGGATGAATAGCGGAAAATCCAGAAGAATTATTTTGGAATTCCGGCATATACCTCAGGATAATCAGGTACCTTCCGCGCTTATGCCATACCCGCGTTGGCGCGACTGGAGAGGGGCGGTGTAGAGGAGACTATCTTGCTGGTCTGACACACCCTTTCGGGACTCTATATCATAGTTTTGGTTGATTGTTTCGCAATGTGGAAGTATCATATCAAATTGATCGATAACGTTGGTTTTAACGAGGGCTAAATCAAGACGTATAAGTGAGGTTTGTAAAGTTTTACACTGTGCTCACTTTATATATGTGTCTTTTGGGGCATATAGACTGATGTTTTGAGGTGCAGAATGGAGTAGGGCCATCCCTGTCAAAGTATTACCTTTCACAAGTCTGCCGCGGAAGTTGAGTAAGGCCTTTCTAACATGAGCACTTCACTAGCTTCTACTGTCGGTCGGATCAGTGCCGCGATGTCGTGCTTTAAGGTCACTACAAAACAAAGGGCTTCATTTGGTCTGAATATACAACAACTTTTCACACTCTTTCACACGTTACCAGCAACCAATACCAGTACAGCACCCTCATCATTTGTCATTTCATGTGGGTCCAAAGGGTTCTCTACATATACTAAAAGATCTATCTCCTGGCTATTCAGGTTTTCCGTTGTCTGGGCGTTAGACAGAAAATAGCATTGAGCACACGTGTCAGGGAGATCAGGGGAAAGATTACTTTAGAAAGGTTTCTATCCGCGGCAATTTTTCTTCTATCCCTCCATCCAACCCAGGAGTGCTTTTTGTTGGTCTACAACAACTCAATTTGCTCTTCCAACTATGTAATTAGTAATAATTTTCCTGTTTTCTCTTCAAACAGGTTTGCTCTGACTTGCGTCCATTTCAGCTTTGGACTCGGTGATGGTCAGCGTTTAAGTTCGCTACCTTGGGGGTCGCTTGACTAGTCCCCACGTATGTGCGATAAAGCCTGGTTGACAAAATATCATTTTATCGTTCAGAGACGAATTTAGCTTACTCTACTTATCCAGCAGTGTTCAAATACATATGCGTCTCCGATATACCAATCCTGTAGACCATTTGGCTGGATCGTGTGTGGGGTCATAGTACTGCAAGAGGAGCGCTCTCCGGCAATTCGCGCCTCTGCTCAGTACCGTCTATCTTTATTGGGCACTGGAGATGAGCGTATCCTCAACATGTCTCAGTTAATCATAAAGTTAATAGTCACAGTTATCAAATTAGCAATGCCCTGTGCGATGACTACACAACATTAGCATTTATACTTTCTTTTGTAGCCTTATCTCGCAATCTAAAGTTCCGTGCGATTTTTTCATCGAAACTTCTTCACGGAAATACTCAGCCATCCAATAGCGAGCCGTCGCCACATCAAAGAGCATTCCAACAAAACATTTTGTAGAAGTCCGGTCGACCTCTTTCATTTAAACTTCAGAGGTCCAAATGGATTTTTTTCAACTAATGGTTATTCATTCTCGTGCGCATAAGCCGTAGCTAACACATATGTTCAATATTTAAAAAACATTGGACGAAATTTCTATCAATTTTATCTCATTATAACAATTTTTCTTTTTTCATGGAGGGTCAAGTATTCCTACGGCTCATTCCTCAAATCGAAAATTTTCTAGTCTACAAGTTCTTTAAAGTCTTCGGGTCATGGGTTTCACAGCGTAGCCGTGGCCTAGGCTTAAAACATTGCGCAACTAAACCTACGAACAGTGTACATTCTCTGGTGCTTACTTTCTTCCGTCTTCTCATTTCAATGAGTGGTTCACCATTTCTTACAGGAGGACAGGTAAGTTCTCCCCAAGCGGCATGTGGACCTATCAGTGGTGCTCCAACTATCCACATTTCGTTCTGGTGGACTGGGAGCAGTTATTCACTTCATACGATGGGCTCTTATAATTTCCAATTTTTTATTAATTATACATAATTCCTAATTAACCTAAATAAGTTGAGAACTGATACAAAACCAGACGATAGAGAAATGGACAACCTACGTGCCTTTCAATTAGGTTCCTTCAAACCACTATGGTTGAATTGGAGCAGGCGGAATATATTCACGACTATTTGGCATAGCGTGAACTCCAAAAGGGATTGTTACAGTTTGGTGTTAACCAATGAATGTGGATTTACTCTATTCTTTTATAAAAGATACATCGGTCGCAGAATTAATACTTCTCAAAGGGATGTGGGAAAATGAAATTTTTCACTGGCTAATAGGGGATTATCGGGTGATCAAAAAACCCAAGCGTTGAAACGGTTTCCCAGTCTTCTTGAATCAACAGCACATGTCTTCTATCCTGGTAGCTTCTTGATAGGACCGCAATTTCCAATGAGACGCTATCTAGATTTCGTTGAAGGCAAATTTGGAGACGTAAGCAGCTGAATTTGGCTCATTGCAAATTTAATCAGTATACCTATTAATGTATTTTCTACTATATTTAATAGAATGGAAATCCTCCTGCAAGCGTTGCACCTGGGCTTCAGCGGCTTGGACTTGGTTTAATGTACGTAATGATATACCAGTTGTTTGCGCCGTATTTTAATAACGACACGTTGCTCAGTCCAGAGTTTGAAGTAAGTTTTTACCTCACCAAAGAGTTGCTGACAAAATCTAGTCATATAGCAGTTTGATAATCAACAATTAAACTCTCTGTAGAACTCAAACTTCTGGTGGAAGATGCTAATTGTAGGAATGTACGGAAAAATTCTTTTATACAAGTATGTAAGCTGCTGGATTGTCATCGAAGGAAGTTGTATTCTCTCAGGTGAGGATTGATGATAGGCTTGCATAATATCTAGTTGTAAACAAAACCAGGAGTATTAAATGTTGAAGGGTTGACTTATCATACTTTTGTTTACTGTAGGTATTTCTTATAATGGAAAGGATAAGGACGGTGAACCTCAATGGGATGGTTGTGAGAACATAGGCATTGGGCTATTCGAAAAAGCATATAAGTTTGGCCACGTAATTGCGTCATTTAACAAGTGTACAAACAAATGGGTTTTCCAGTACGTCAATTTATGTATCGTTAAGTCATTATAATCTACCATAATGATTTCATTTGTCCAAGTACACTTTTATTTTGTGTGCAGAAACATTTACAAAAGACTGAAGTTTTTGAACCGCCGAGAAATATCTCAATTTGCGGCTCTCCTATTCCTAGCTGTGTGGCATGGATTGCACAGTGGTAAGAACCTTGAGAGAAGATGATTTCGTTAATTTCGTAAATGAAGTACATGACCAAAAACAATTTATTCGTTCTTTGGTAATTTTGTGTTTTGTCGATTTCAGGTTACTACATGTGTTTCTTTATGGAATTCATTGTGATGAATTCAGAGAAAGCGGTAATTTTAGACTTTCTTTATTGCTTACTCAAGAGTTTTACATCTGAGCGTTGCATTTTAAAAACTTACGTCATAATTATATTGATTTACAGTTCGAATCTCTGGTCAAAAAGTTTCCCACATTGGTTCGATGGCACGACAGCACCCTAGGATTCTGGATCGATGTTGTAGTGTCCAAAACATTTTTGTTTGTCTACTTTGGATATTGCATGATTCCGTTCGGCTTGCTGAAGTGGAGACTGTGGACAAAAGTGTACGGCTTGATATATTACAACGGTACCATTTTGTTCATTGCATTCCCATTCATCGCCCAGCTCATAACGATGACATGCGTTAAAAAGTCAAAAGGAAAGGATGATGGCAAGCCCGATATT
This sequence comes from Orchesella cincta, assembly GCA_001718145.1. Taxonomy (NCBI): domain Eukaryota; kingdom Metazoa; phylum Arthropoda; class Collembola; order Entomobryomorpha; family Orchesellidae; genus Orchesella; species Orchesella cincta. The sequence continues at coordinate 389,114 of LJIJ01000008.1, forward strand.
TCGGTGAAGAATGCAAACGGCAACAAACAGGACTAATTTGCATTTACGTACATGCTACTAATTGCAATATCGCAATAAATAAACTTGTGTAGTTTTATAGTAAAGTAGGAGACGCCTTCAAGCCTTACTATTGCTTTGAAATAAGTGGTATTTGTATGGTATGATGATTCCAGTGGTTTCCCAAAGTCCTGTTATTCCTTAGTACCTATTGAGGATATGAATAATATGATGATTGTTACTTCGAAAGTGTAGCACATACAAGATAATTTGCTCATTATCATGATCTTCTAATTCTGTCAAAGTTGGTGAATGTGAGTGGTCTGGTGTATAAACATTTTAGTATGTGATGTGATAAGCGTATTTGTAAGCAGTTACTAAGCTTGAGAAAATTATTATTATTATTATTAACTGATGTTATTACTGTTGTATGCAATAGCATATTTACAGTTGTGCCTTCTTCAGAAAAGGTGTTTCTTTTGTACTCGTCGGTGAAATACAAGTTTTAGCAGTTAGATTAGGACGTATTTAATTGATACTAGTGCGATTAAAATGCCTTCAAGGTGCTATCCAAAAGTTGTAGACAAGATTGCAAATAAAAGTATGGGACATTGTTTGTAGGCAACTAACTAACATTATATGTTTCTTGGTCTGTTCCACTTTGTACGAATATTTTCTTTAAGAGTTGTTTGGGCTTAAGTAACCACTTGCCTATAATTAACAACAAGCGAGTTCGATATTTTTCTAAATTAACTGTTTTAATGTGCTGGAATTGTAAGAACTATTAATGTCACTGAAAGCTGTTAATTAAGCACAACAGGCACACATGTACTTGCTCTAGCTATAAAATTGTAATTACTAGCCCTAAGTTTTAAAGAGGCAGTATATCAAATGTGTTTTTCAAGACATATTAACTAATTAAGGTATGCGAAACAATTAATAGACAATGTTACTGACCAACCACTAATATGCACCACGACACATGCTATATGCTAATGCTGGTAACATAATACGTAAAAAGTAAATGTATACGGTAGACAGACACAATGAATTTGAAATGTTGAGTTTAGAGATAAAATTATGAATGATTTGTTGAAAATGTGACAGATTTACTTTGTTTGTACTACGTTAGTGTGTGCATGTGTGTAATTTAGTCTGTGACATTATTTCTAGTGATTTTTTTTGTGGATTGTTATTTATTATCCAACGAACTAATAATTTGTATTGTAATTTTTGACGGGTTGCAACCAACTGTCCAAACAAATATTGTTTGTTTGTTCAGATCTCATTATAATGTGCAGCTGCTACGAAAAAGAAATTCAGAACTGAGAGGAGACCAAAGCTATAGGTTTGACTGTTTATTATTTGGAGTTATAATATTGAGTAACTATTGTTCACACTACTGCTCAGATTGTTTTCAAGCTTATTTAATGTCCCATTAAATAAAAAAATAATAGATGTAAAATAACTCATCTAACAGGTAACTAAACTTTGTTTTGGCATTACTTATCTTACAACTCTACCTCTCTAGTGTAGTTAATTACATTGATATTATCTCAGACAAAAATTTTGTTCAAGTCTGCTCATTGAGTATTCTTTAAATCGAAATCAATAATGCATTGATACGTCATCATTTAACATCATGAGATTCAAAAATTTCGTCTCATAAACTAGGTAGTTTCTCTCATAATAATATAATTATCGTGTTGTATACTCTCGTTTTTAATTACTCATTTTACCGGTGCATACTTCGACTAGTGAAATTTTAATTCGCTGTAGTGCAGTTCATGCGCTAGTTTTCCCAATTTTTTCTTATGGTTGGGCTGAAGGTACGAGCGTTTGGTTTGCAAGACAATAGTCCATTTGTCTTCCATGTGAACAGCTTCCGCTTGTTGCATCTTCTCTGGTAAGAAGCAACACGAGACCAGCAAGGGACACTGACGTTCCAAACAAAGCTGTAGCAATAGCTGGAAATTTCTCACGACTCAAAAGAGGTGAGGGTTCTAGTTTGATGTAGCACAAAGCTGGTAGTATGTATGCCAAAGGCATGGCTGCCAGTATCCCCTAAGGATATGATAGTTAAGTTATGTTACATAACTCATAAAGCGTATTTTATCAACAATTAATGCAGAAATGTTAAAATTTCAATTTACATTCAATTCCAAGACCACTCCCAAACAATCCGTGGAAATGGATGCGACGTATGTGCCCAACACAATGAGAAGTGTGATGCTGAAATGTCGGCTGGTGGTGGATGGGTTCTTTCCATTGAAGAAGATGGTTTGGATGACATCTCTTGCAACAAAGCATTCCAGCGGATACGTGAGTAGAATGGTAAGACAGAAAAGAAGTCGGGAGATATTAATTAGACTATCGTCCCAACAGTAATTTTCCAAAAGATCCCCTATTCGTTTTTTTAAAGTTAAAGTTCACATTATACATCAAATAAAACTATGTATATCAGATAATTTTCGTTTTCTCTCAATTCAATACATACAAGAACATTTTAATTTTAGAATTTACCTTGAACATGTCCTGTAAATGTGGCATAGCCCACCAAAGCAAATACGAGACTAATGACCAGCGAGCTTCCGATCGAGATGTGTGTGACCTTTTGCCATTTCTCCTGGCTCGTGTTCTTCATCGAGCTATAGATCATGAACGTGTTGTGATGACACATGAAAGCAAAAGCATAGACTCCGATTGCTTGAATCATCCCACTGGGATTAAAAGGTCTCCAAGCATCAGGTGAAGGACGACTACGGATAAATAAACAGTTTCTCATTTCAGACATAAAAATGCTAACGAACACATCTTGTGTAGTTACAGTCAAATCAAAGCAGAAAGAAAAGGAAAAGACCTTGAAGCATTGAGAAAGTAATTGCATCATGAATCAGCAAATTGTTAACTAGCGGTACTCACATGTCCATTGATCCAAGTCTAATGATGATAGAGAGCAAAATTATCCCGATGGACACGAGCGAGAGGAAGGATACTTTAGACATCTTTGCAACATGCTTATACAAGCTGAGAGGAAGCGTGATGAAAGCTGTGGCAAGGAGTACAACAGCTTCTCGCTGAAACTCCAATTTATCCGACTCACCCGCTCCGACCGAAGAAAAGTATAGTAGAACTTTGGTCAGTGTGTCTCCAACAATCACATTGTAGCTTATCATTGCTACATAAATTTATGCAAACAATTATATTATATTACCTACTTGTATGATAGTTAATGTATTGTATGTGTGTTTGTAAGTTATACCTATAACGGGATATACAAACTGGATAAATGACAAGATATAAAATCCAGGTCTTCCAAATGCTGCTTCCATCATCCCCTGTTTATCAAGTAATCAAGATAATAATGAAACCGTTATTTGGAAATCTAAGCATAATTTCATATTTCATCATGAAATATATACTATCCCCCTACCTGGTAAGTATAAGATCCACTAAGCTGGCCTCCTTTAACCATTATGACTAACGAGTAGTCCGTTATGATTGCAACAACTATCATGAGAGCCAACCCTGCAAACAAGCCAGCTTGATGAAGCGCATATGGCATCCCAATTATTCCGCTCCCAATGATGGAGTTAATGTAATTGAAACTAGCATGGGATAAACTGCTCTTGTCATATGCTTCCTCAATATCCATCTTTATAAATTCATAAATCATCAAAATTCATTTTCAACCGGCTTTCCATAATTTTAATAATTACCCTCTCCAAATGCATTTTCCAATTTACCTGCTGCACGAGCTGACTCATATCATCAACAACGGTTTGTGCAGTGGTTGTAGGATTATTAATGCTAGTATGTTCCGGCGAGGATTCAACTGGAGAGGAATTACTAGCATTATGAGGAGGAGGAGGTGATGATGAAGTATTTGAAGCTGCTCTTGTTGTACTACCAGTCGCTCCTGATGAAATTCCAGAGCGTGAAGCTGAGGTGGAGGAATGTGTGGATGGAATGGAGCTTCTCGCTTTCCCCCGAGTTCCGGTTCCTCCATCTTTCTGTTGAAAAATTCAAAGAATTTTATTCCCCACATCATCATCGCATACCAAGCCTCTCACAATAACTTCATGTGCGGAGTTGAGTGGGGAAAGTGCTCTTTCACGCCATTGTACATGTTAATAATACACAGCCCATCGTCATACCATAAAATAAAAGTAAAACACGGGAGAAATCCACATACATACTTCTATCGTCTCTAATGCACTTAAAATCCTATCACTACGTTGCGGTTAGCACTATCCGCATTTGCTCTTTGTTCTGAGCTCTGGGAGTACATCATTATTATATTACTACATTTTACATTGGTTTATTCCTCTCACTACCAAGAGCATATATATGAATAAGCGACAAACTCAACTAAATAGAAGGCACGATACGAATACGACATGAAAAAGATTTTTCCCTACAACAATAGCAAATACTCCATTCTTTCTTCTTCCTTTACATTTCTCGGGTCGGAGTCGGAATTGGAAGGCGTAAAAAGAGCTTAGGAGAAAGAAATCGTCAAAATGACACGCTTCGCCCCGGTTCCACTACTTGTTACCAGGTCAGAAGGAGAAAATGATGATGGTCGCACAGTATGGAGCATGGATCATGCAGGCGTGCTCATAAAATGGAGAAAACACTTAAGACAACATTTCACATTGTCAATAAACCAGGGAATAATAATAATAGTTGGTTGCGAGTACGGAGAACAAACATATCAGGGAGAGGTGAAATACATTTATAGCCTTGTTGATACTAATGCGGATCCCAAGAAAATTATAGACCTCGAGGCATTACTCCTTTCTTTCTCTGACTCTTTATAATTGTCTTTCTTGATTCTTGGAAAGTGGAATGGAAAGACGGAATGGTGGGTGTGGGAATATCCAGAAAAGGAAAAAGATCGAAGGGTTGGATCTTGTGTGGGAATGGATGCCGTACAAGTGAAGAGTGAATGCAAAGAAGTTTCTTGTTTGATCATTTGTGGCTCACAGCATTTCTCAGTAGTAAATAATCGCAATAGATCTCTAATCGACTTAGTTTTACAACTAATCTCTTTTATAAAAGCAACTCGTAAAGTAAACTGGAGTTGGAAAATCGAAACCGATAAACGGATGTTACAATATTGTGTACATAAGGGTGTTGCAACAGAAACAGTTTTTCCAACTTCAATATTTTTCATGAAAGGAGCTAACAAAAAGTTGAAAGTAGAATCAGAGCAAGTACAAATTTGATCTTTCTATTAAATCCAACTTTCACCCAATAAAACCTTTAACTTCTAGGATAAAAGGTAATTATTCCAGCAACCCTGATTGTGATTGTGAGCATCATTAGAAAATCCAGAAAGAGTTTACAAAAATACCTGTTGATCTCCTTTATTGGTAGCTGCCCGTTTATTTTCAAGAATATAGCTTTTCTCCGTAGCTTTTTTACTTCCTGCGGGGGTTCCACTGCTGGCTCCACGTTTATCACTCATTTCAACACTCGTTGCTGCTTATAGTGCAGCTAACAGATTGACAAAACACGGTATGATTTTATCTGTATATCCCCAGATACTTTCTACACATTCACTTTTGTCTTGCATTCCACGTAACAGTTAAAACAAAACTTTCAAAAATCATAGTAGTTCCGATCTACAAGTTGTTAAGTTTCCATATGTGAACAAGAGCGATTATTCTTGCAGTTGAAAAATGATGATCGTAATGATTAACACAACACAAGCGTTGAATGACACAGATCCGGATGGAAAATGAAACTGTTTCACCACCACGACCACAAATCACGCTCACTTGGCTTTAACCAAGTAAGTTTTCGTTATAGATCATTTTATAGCCACAGCAGGCAGCTCTTATTAGCTCTACATTCCTCTCCCAAAGGACACCTGAAATTGCACGTAAATACACGCTAAATATTATAGAGACAATAACAGAACAGTGATTAACTTAATTTTTTATAAATAATACTCATTCCGCAGCCAATGCCAAATTGATAAATAAATAATCTTTCAAAAATTGCATACCAAACCAATACATGCAAACAAAAATGCAAGTCTTGCATATAGTACTCTAATGGTTAGCTTGTCGCTTTGCGTAGGAGTTTATCTACATTAAAGTATCAAAACTGGTACCATTGCTGGTGTGGTGCGGCTATTATTCTACTGCAGCAACACAATGTAATACAATCGCAGCAACAATAGCCTTATTTTGGGTACTTCTTACATACTTTGTACATGCCATATATTTATGCATATTGTATATCCCAATTTTCGCTAATTTCAAGCAAGCGCACACCTTTACTAGACATTCTGTCATCATCATAATCATTGAATCATTGCATTGCACAATGTGTCTGCTGCTGAACTAAAAACTACCTGCTCACTTTCAGTTTTGAATGAAATGAATGGCTCTGACAATTTGTGGTCTTTATAATGCCAAAATGCAGAATGAACATACTACATACACACACGACCGACACAACGCTTTGAAAAACTTTACTCGCTCTTTGCGCAGCATTGGGCTGCCTGCGGCTACTCGAGTTGCCATTATTACAAAACATATATAATATCCTTTCTAAACACGACTGAAATTGAAGAGATAAATGATATCATACACTGTAGTTATGCCGCTGAAATAGAAATGGATTCTACAAAAAAATGCATGGTATCGTCATGAACAAAATGAAAAAAAGGAACTTACTCCTGATCAAAGTATCCAATGTTTCTGGTTTCCAGAAAACTGTCCGATTCAGTATCACTTCACTTTGCCCCAACGAACTAATACGTCAAGTCAAGTTCTTCTGTCACAGGCTTCACCAAGAAGATCCTCTAGTTGATTGCTGGTGACACTCGTGACAGGGTTTCATGTTTTTTCTCAAGTCCTCTCTTCTCCTCTACGCACTTTTGATTATGTAGACCTTGACTAATGGGAAGTTGTTGTAACATAGGATGATTTTGTAGCTCTACTCGTACTCCATTCCACAATGATGATAATTTCATGAAAGGACGGTTTCCTTCTCCTTCACAGTCTCTTTAAGATTCGCAGACTGTACAAGAAGCTTGTAGAAGAACCCTTTAGGCTTAAAATTGGTAGTGTTATCATAAGCGTCTCACAATCAGTAGTAGCAAATTCAGCTGTAATATAAAATAATGAAATAATATGCTCTTGGCTAGGCTTTGGCTCAGTTATTCATACCCTAACTTTAGCTGACAGTTAGTACGCGAACACTACAATCAACCAGGCAGAAGCACACACACAACTAGCTCACGTCATGGTTATGGGTATGCTACAGTTATTAATGAAGAGACGAAGAGTGATGCATCCTAGCCTTAATACATCTGCAGTACCTACTTACGCTCAGGTATAGGTATGCGTGCCCTATGCATCTTGGTTTTGGTTCTGTTTCTGTTCCATTTTACATGCGATACAGCTCTGAAAAGCAAAAATAACTGCAAAAACTTATACAACGCTAGGTGAGTTATGCTGAGTGTAAACGAACATTCGAAAACGGTACTTTTTCTTAAGCGTACATTTGTACGTAAGAAAATGAAACGGCATTTGTTTTTTAAAGGACATGTTTCATTGCAATAAATGCATTACCACCATATCATCAACATCCTCTCCTTTGCTTGCAAGATATAAAACCGACTGGGACAGGAAGGGAGATGCTACTTATGATTACTGGCCACTGTTCTGCATTGTGATTTCGTATATTTTGAAACAAAAATATTCTCGCACTTTGACTAGTATTGTGTAATGCCTATTGTACGGTCAGACGAGAAGGAAAGACTTAAATTACTCAACTTATGCAGCAAAGCGATAGTTGTAAAAAGATGCACATCTGTTCTTTCTGCTACAACAAATTTCGATATTTTTTCCTGAAAAAATGCAGTGTTCAGTCAGATCAGAAGTGGGTATTTTATCTAAGGAATTCTTTTTTTCGTTCGAAAGAAAAATAAGAGCAACAACCTCCTCGCTTGGTGCTGGTACGGGTCTCATCACTGCACTACGAAGAAGCACATTAAATCGCGTCATGGTTCATTCCTTTAGCATTCCATTTCAAAAGTGTAGAGGGACATAAGCATTCTAAGTTTAAATTCACACCCAAAATAGACGATGAGAAGGTTTCAAAAAAAACGTGACTTAAAAGTGAAAATGGAGGAATGTAACTTGCAAGTAGAATTACACGAGGGGCTAACAGAATTGCTTCTCAATCTCATGAATGACATAAATGTCTTGTCATCTAGACAAAATACTATGTACATCTTCTATAATTTCATCTTATAATTACGCGTGGTTCAACTTTGCAAACAACATTTATTTAAATTTCGGTTTCTAAATGCCAAATCTTCTCCAGCTACCTCCACTATCTGCGTACCTTGTGTGTGCTTCTCATGTCTTTTCAAATCTTGAAGTTGAGTTGAGTTTGTTCATCCGTACCTTAATTAGATCATTCTTTGCTTCAAGAGCTGGAGATCGTTTTCAGAAAAAACCTATATAGTTTATAGTGTACCTGCTCAGGTTTTTAACTCGTAGCCTGGAGGACTACTTTGATTGTACGATGAACATGAAACGATTATGCATATAGTATAAGAAGATGTAAATGTACGGGAAAACTTACAAATTGATGTTGAAAAATTAGATGAAGGAAGAGACCACAGGGTTATGGACAATTCACATTAAATTACTTTCACAAAATTGGCAAGTGAACATTTTCAGTTAGTCGTATGCATAGGGTTCTATTTTAGTTCTTTGGTCGTATGCCTCATGGCCTACATTTCGTTCTTACTTTTTTCTTACTATTATTATCATCCTAGGGTAGGTTGTATCCAACATCACATCACTTTTTCAAGAAACCTCGGTGTACACTTGAAGACTGAACCAAAAAAGAGAAAAACACTCATGTTGAGTCTTAACCGGTGGCAGGCTAAATGAGCAACGAAGAGGAGAAAGCAGCCTAATTTTTTTCTGTTCACCTCTCTTTGTGTGTTCCCCTGCTACATTCACTCAGTTTCTACTCTTCTCTACTTAAAGTGAATTTTCTTGCTTCCTACGTTTTCTGATTTCACTTAAGTTGGAAAAGGAAATGGGCAAGTCGGGGAAAGCGATGTTGGTCCCACAAAGTCTGAAAAAGGATTGGGGGAAAGCAGCATGTACAAGTCCTTGGAGAGATCGGGATATGGATGGAAGAATCAACTGGTTCTTTCTGTTTGGTTTCTCCATCGTTGAGAGAAAATGGGATAGTGTGATGTAAGCTACTATACTGGGATAGTCGTGCAGAGTGGATGTGAACATAACGAAAAAGAACTCATCTATATACTTCTACTTTCATCAACCCATGAATGAATTGATGTTTTATTTTACACGTTTTGAACGATTTCCTTATGAAAGCAAAAGTAGGACTGAATACATGAGAACTACGGTACTTGACCAGAGAAATGTTTCAACACACTTATCTAGTTGTCTTATAAATTCGAATCTGAGTAGTCGTCGCTTCATTCCGATTGTCCTACATAACTCTGGGACGAATCTGTAAAAATGGCCATTTGATAATGATTTAGCAAAAGTATCATCATCATTATTTTAAATTAGCACTATCATAATACCCATAATGGTCATAATCATAATTCATTACACTACTTACTACACAAATCCATTCTGACAGATTACATGGCCAGTATTAATTTATTACTTACTTAATTAGTTTAACATGCAAAATAACAGGAGCCGGAGCGAATTAAAAATATGAGAACTACCATGAAACTGTTTGGCGAGAGAGTCGAGCAACGGTAAATAGCTATGCAGAAGATGGAAAGGAAGCGTCATTCAAAGTCAACAAAGAAATGAAGCGTGTCTCGCAATGCCCCACAAAATGTTGAATAGGTACGGAATCTTCAAGTATTGTTTTTTATGATCACAAAACAATACACCGAGCACATACGTCGTGAGAGTTCATCTCTAAAGTTCATTTGGAGGAGTAAAAAGTAAACATTGATTGAAGTGTTTTTATAGTTTTGATTTCGGTGTGCATTTGCGAATTGTTTGGATCTATTGTACCGTAATTGATTTCGGATTTCAAACTAGGAACAACACCTGGGGTTTGACAAGTTTCTTGCTTCATAATGGCCGATCCATTGAGTTTGTTGAGGCAGTACACGGTCAGTGGCAAGGACATAATTGAAAAGGAGGAGAAGATTATCTTTGGAGAATTCGCGTGGCCGAAGAATGTCAAGACCAATTACATGATCTATGGGTAATACATTGTTTAAATTAGATTCATCTTAACATAATTAAATGGACTTGGACTTATGGTGGACAATTTCTTCAATTGTTTTTAGTTCCGGTAAGGATGGAGCAGCCAAGGAATACTATACTTTGGAGTGTTTGCTATTTCTCCTTAAAAATGTGTCACTTAGCCATCCTGTATACGTCAGACATGCTGCGGTATGATACCAAAAAGGACTTTGTTGCAATAGTACTTTGTCGAGCTTTTATGTAATTGACCATGTTAATTGTAGGCCGAAAATATTCCTGTCGTCACACGTCCTGATCGTAAAGATGTGTTGGCTTACCTCAAAGGGGAAACAACCACCTCTGCAAGTATTGACAAATCTGCGCCCCTTGAAATTCCTACACAGGTCAAGCGAACTGCGGATGAGCCAAGTGAATCTGCTTCCAAAAAGCCAAGATTCGAAGATATTCAGTTTCAAAAAGTCAAAGAAACTTTGGCTGCGCGGTTGGATGCTCCTCGAGAAACCTCCGTTACTATTAATAATATTAAGTGAGTAGTGAGTGTGGTTTTATTTTGATGAGAGCTTAAAACAGTTTTATAAATGAATTATGGTGACTTATACATGAGGATGTTCTATCTAGATCTCTCTCAGAAGCTATGTCAGTTGAGAAGATTGCAGAAATCAAAGCAAAAAGATTGTCCAAGAAACGTACCACAATTAAAGGCCATGATGATATCGAGATCGGCTCAGAAGTTCGGGCTATGTTGGACTACGATTTAGATGTGACAAAAGATATTGTTTCCAGAGAAAGGCAGTGGAGAACAAGGACCACGATTCTTCAAAGCAATGGAAGGCAGTTTGCGAAAGGAATTTTAGCTATTTTACAGTCGGTCAAGGCAAGAGAAGAGGGTAAAGTTGCAAGGTAATGAAAACACTTCCAAGTGTAGCTTTCGGTTAGTTAAATGGAGTTTGTTTTACCTCAAAACTGTGCATTTGTTGAATGTTGCAGACCAATGATGCCTCCTACAACAACACCCAAACCTCCTGCACCTCCTAAGGCTGTGCCTCCAGTGGAACGATATAATCGCTATAACCAACCAAGTTATAATCGTTACGATCAAGAGCGACTTAGCAAAGATGGTATGTGCTTCTTATCCAAACTGAGTAGTTAGTGTACCATACGATATGATGCTGATAATATGGCTATGGTTAACTTGGAATTTCAGAAACTGAGGGTTTCCAAATTAATCCCTTGGGTACTTACAGTGGAATGTCACTTAAAAGCGTAACGGACGGGACTATGGCGAAGAAACCTAGCGCTCCTTCCACCCCCAGCACAATGCCAATGACACCATCAAGTGTAAGTGAATAATTATTATAGTTATACTCATTTCTGACATAGCTTCGCATAGCATATTTCTGTTTTTTTATGATTTTCTTCAACCTAGACGCCTGGAAAGAGTCCCATTAGTGCCCAAAATAAGAGAGTTTCGAGAACACCCATCATTATTATTCCTGCAGCAAATACATCATTGATTACAATGTTCAATGCTAAAGATATTTTACAAGATTTACGATTTTTCTCAACCGATGATAAGAAAGCTCAAGGGGGGAAGAGAGACAATGAAATTCTAATTCACCGTCAAAGAAATGGAGTTTCTGTTCCCTATCGTGTTATTGACAACCCGCAAAAACTATCGCCAGCGGATTGGGAGAGAGTTGTTGCAGTTTTTGTGATGGGACCTGCGTGGCAGTTTAAAGGGTGGCCTTGGGACGGAAATCCAGTCGATATTTTCTCCAAGAGTAAGTCATTTATATTATAGGTGTGTATTGTAATAATAAATTTTAATTTTACCATGCTCTTTTGTTGTATGTACAGTTTGTGCTTTTCATCTGAAGTATGACGAAATGAAACTTGATGCTAACGTTGGAAAGTGGGCTGTAACTGTGATCCAGCTGTCAAAGATCAAGAGACATTTGGATCGTGCTGCGTTAATGGCATTTTGGGAGAAACTTGATCTGTATGTTCAAATGACCTTCAACTTTATAATGTTTGTGTGTATCAATGCCATGATAATTGAATTTTAATTTGTTTATTTTTTCTTTCAGGTATATAGCCAAAAACAAACCTTTCCTCCGATATTAAAAGCAACTCTACGAGCATTTATTATTTAGGGACATTTGCGCATTTTATCGACTGTTCATGCAAGTAAACTTTATTTTCCTTCACGTTACTTTAACATGTAAAATTATATAATTGTACTTAATTGAACGTATAATGTATCGTAGTTAAAAATGTACGATTACAGTACCAATGAAATGCGCAAGCGCATATCACATTTTAACTATAGTGTTAGATAATCTTCTTATCAATGTTGACATAAATGATTCTCGGAATATGTAAAGTGAAATTCTAATAAAGAGTACATTATTATCTTTACTTCTATTCCATCATCAAACATTATTTTAACAGTGAGTAAACTAGAATAAATAGTTTATATCCGGTGTTGCTAGTGTGGTTAAAATTCAATTCCCTGAATCATGGAGCAAACGCTGTATTTTATGGAATGCACAAGATTTGTCACACACGGATACACTCATTATAAAAGTTTGTACGAATTATTTCTTTGCTTGAATAGAAATGAACCCACGTTCATTATATTCAATGATATTAATGGAAGTAAAAGTCTGTGTTGCAATCCCATAGAATTTACGCAGATTGGATTTGACCGATGCGATGATAGTCATGGTTCAATGCGTACAGCAAAAATGGCAACAGAGTCCCACTATATGTGGTGGTCGCGATAAAAATCATGCATGACTAATTGGTGTAGCTGAAACTTAAAACGCGGATTTGTAATGCATTTTTTGCAATGATTGTTCCTCATTCATTTCATGCCATGGTCTAGGCCGAGAACCTTCAAAACAACATGAGTGAATTTTGCTGACGCTGACAGAAAGAAGCTAAACTATAATCATTGCAGCGCAGACACGGCCAGTGACAACAACATTTTGTAGAATAATCAGAATCGTAGACAACTAATGAGACATCCTATCATCATCTTCGTCCCACACTCATTCAATAATATGTTCAACTTGACTAAAGTGGCTTTTAGGGAATTGCATGAAAATCCTTTTGCGAGAGATGCGATGCGAGTGGATCAAGTTTCATGGTACTCTAGAGATGATGATGCATACATGCATGCAAGGCTTGGATTTGGATGCTGCAGTCGATCGATAGGTCTTCATTTGATATAAAACATAAGTGCGTCGAGGTCTTGGTCGGTATCTATCGGTGGTGGTGGCACAGTCTATTTCATACATTACTCCAAATTCCAATGCCTATTTCAACTTTGGAACAGATCCTCACCTTTTACGAAACCAGTGGAAGTGCATGTCTGGATCAAGCTGATTGTAGTAAAATCCAGGAAAATGGTTCAGCTATATTGAATTAAAAGTATTTCATCCCTTCCATGCAAAAACATTACTTTTTAACTTTTTAAGTGTTTTGCGTTCACAACAGTTCACTTTGAAAGTTGGTTAAATTTAAGCTCTTTCACGCGTGAAGTCGCGGATGCGACCATTCACACTTATACAAATGGCAGGCCACAAACTTCGGGCTAGAGTACTTAACTTTTTTGTATATGCGCTGATATACGCAGTACTTGCAAAGGATGTGGAAGCGTTACTTGTCCCAGTGCCTCTCAACTTAAGCACTCACTCAGGTATGTATTTTTTGCCTATGCATGCACACACTTACTTTTACTCTAACATGAAATGTGCATTAAATTGTTGAAGGACAACAATGCCCAGGTACAAGTTGTTACGGAACGGGTTTATAGGGGTTAAAATTTAAACCTTTACATATTTTAGATATTATTTTTAACATGTCAGTACAAATGTGTAATAGAAATGTGACCGTATGCAAGAACGATATGTATATGTATCATGCTAGCAAAGCAATAGGCTTGCATGCGTTCATTCACTCATTCATCAGGTATCCTTTGTCCTTTATTTCTACCACACCAGCAACTAACTCAATGCTGTTTGAATACAGTTCAGTAGAGCATTTTTGATGTTCTTGTCTCAAATTAATGAATCAATAATTACGGTTACTTTCACAAGGCATGATCTGAAATGTGGTAGTGGTACGATTGCAGTCTTTCTTAGCACCTTTCTGGGCATAGCATAATTTAGCAAATAGCCCAGCCCGTCATACTGTCATAATCATGTTTTAATATATAAGCGAATGATTGTTGAAACAACGGAATAAAAATGCTGTTAAAATTTGTTTAGGGTGCTTTGACACACTGACAATATTCCTGACAGTATCCCCAATGGCTAAGAACAAAGCAAATGGGGATCTTGTCGATCGCTTGATCGAAATCAATTGGAACAATGCAGACCCTGAGCCTGGGGATTGGATTGCTCTATTTGATCACAGACCAGAAGAAGGACTCGACGATCCCCTTGAAACAATAAATGTTACTTTCGTCAGAGGTATGATTTCCAGGAATCAGAAATGTTTCTGCTTTCTGTAGAGTCTCATGATATCACGCGTGTAATTCCCCTAAAATAATGTATGCAGATGGATATTCCAACACAATTTCTTCCCTGCCATTTTCTAGGCTATCTTAAGACTGATTACAGGCTTGATAGGCTTCCTATCATGACTGATGAGAGTAGGTGTTTAGGCTATTGGATTGCCTACATTAGAGAAGAAGCCATTCTAATGAAAAACTGTATCTCCACTTTCCCAAGATGGATGCATGAACTCAGGCATGACAATCATCCAGTTCTGCACGCTCATTATGATTCTTTGTGATAACAATAATTCTTTTCGTTCCTTGACTTAAAGGGACGTAATAGGAGATGCACCTCTACATTCAGCCACACTTCCAGGGACCCACAATAGTGGATCTTGGAAGGAATATACCTCATCTTCTACCTTAGGTATGCTGAGTAAGGAAACAAACACGCTAAGTTGTCAATTAGGCATTCACACCAACATTATAAAGTCTTAAGAATTCCTGAACTCCAACAATAATGTTTTTTTCTTCTTCTAAACGCAGATGTCTTCCAGCGATATCTCATAAAGTAAGAAAGGAAATTTGCAATCATAAGTGATTCTCCCAATCGTCTGTAAACTGAAGTATATGAAAATCATACCTACTTTACTTTAATTTTAGCCAGGATGAGTCAGTCTACAGACAACTTGCACATGGCATCAGATACTTGGATGTCAGAGTCGGGTACTACCCGGCCTCTCCAGATAAATTTTGGATTAATCATAATTTTTATCGCATTCATCCGCTCGCAGACCTTCTACGAGACGTTAAGCGATTCGTTGATGAAACGCATGAAATTGTAAGCAATGCTTTAAAGGGAACTTGCGTGTAGTGAACTCTCTCATTCTTCAAGGTACAAACATCGCCATTTTTTAAAAATTGATAGGTGATACTCGACTTTCACCGCTTTCCAGTAGGATTTGCGACGGGAGACAGACACTCTAAGCTTGCAGGTTATTGGAATTCGAAAATTTTATTTAACAGATCATAGACCCTAACACCAAGTGCCAAAATATATTATTTTAATGTCTGTTTAGAATTTCTTAACTCTGAGATTGGTGAGTACGCAACACCCAGTTCACTATGGCCTAACGCAACTCCTAATGAAATATGGGCTACGGGGAAACCAATAATTCTATCATACTCCGACCCAGAAACTGCTCAGCAATACAGATTTCTTTGGCCCCCATTGCCACAAGTAATAATACGGGATAAGCTTTGATTTGAAGATACTTGGGTAATAAACAGTGAAGTGTAATCGTTTTAACTCTTACTAGGAATGGGGCGACAAGCGCACATTACCAGAACTAAAGGGCTTCCTGAGAACTGCTCTACAGCGTCGTGGAGGAGGTAACCAACTGTGGGCAGCCATGGCAGAATTTACGCCCAAACCGTTGGACATTGTTCTGAGACCAACGCAGGGTCTGAGAAACATGGCACAGACCGTCAACATTCCGATGACGTTTTGGTACCAAGACAAGTCGTGGTACACGAGGTCAAACATAATTGCAACAGACTTCTTTCTTGGAAACAATATAATACAAACAAGTATCATAGCAAACTACAAAGGTTACAACTGTTCACGTTAGTACAAGCATTAATGACGATAAAACAAGTTTTATTTTTAACTTTGAGAGTGGGTTTGTTATATTTTTATTGTTTAAATTCTACAGTCAGCAAGAGAGTCGGCTGAGCGTTGTTTGTAACTTGTAACATGCCCTTTAATTTAAGTCAATTTAATCTAAACCAATTACATAAATAACTGTATTCTAAAGTATATATAACATATAATAATAAAAATCACGACAACTCAGGGCTCATGTCAAGCAAAGTTTCCACCGCTAAACATCATTTTATAAAACATAGTCCAACTCATAACGAGTGTATTCATTCTTCGGATCGTTAGGTATTCTTGGATAGCCGGCTACTAACGCATCTTGACCTCCAATATATAGCGAATTATAAATCTTCCAGTAGACATCTCTGACTTTCCTCGCGGGGTGGAACAGACCCTGCAAAATTCAAACCACGATTAAAACCCCTCGTCTTACGACATCTTGAAACATGAATTATTGTTTGTTACGCTATATTGTTATTACCTGAAGTGCGTATTGAAGAATTTTCATAGGCCCTAACGCAACCCTCATGCCTTCCACTGAATCCATAAATGCTTGAACTAAATGCGGTGATGTTTCAAAGATGTTGGGCCATACGTAATTTAAAAGATGAACTAACGCATCTTCACATCCGAAACCGTAAACTCCTAATGCTAAATGCTTAATTGCAGCGCATGCTGTCTGACGATGTACCAAATCTCTGAGAACGAAAAAACACAAAAATGTGAGTATCCAAGAAAATAACTAGAATATTAATATTTATTAGTAAACAGAAAACTATACCTGTCCATAAGAGCATCCTCGAGCAAAGGAGTGACAGCATAAACATAATCCTTTGCCATTTCACCAATGTATTCAAATAGGAAAGATAGTGACTTCAGAACACCGTTTTGAACATTCAACTCGGGAACACGATATTCATTCATTAATGCTGGCAGAACCGTGAAAGGAGAGCAAGTTTCTGCAACGATGGCTAATGCGACTGTTGTACAAACACGGTTCTGACGTTCCTGAACTCGTAAATTTGCCAACAAGACGTGTGTTACATCACTCGGCTGAAAACAAAATCAAAAAACAAATTATTAGTTAGTTTCAAACACTAAGAGTGTTTGATTGAAAATGGTTTGGTTGAAAATTGTCTTACCCCAATGGCTTTTGCAATGTAGCCGAACGTGTTGACCGTAGCACGACGAATAGCTTTCTTGTGGGCTTTCAACAACTCCAAAAGTTCGAAACATATTCTCATCCATTCTCTGGCTGACACGTATTCCGGACCTCGATCTGCTATTCTTCCAACCAAATCAATACAATTTTCCTGGACTTTCTCATGTCGATTCTTCAAGATTGGTGTTAAACGAGGAAGTAAGTCTTTGATTGGAGGGGTCATTTTTGTCATTCCAATAACGTTTACGATAGCTTTAAGAGCACCCAAAATGCTACCAAGGACTTCTGGATATTCTTCACCCAAATACTCGTACAGTACTACGCCTAAATGTCCCATTAGTTTTTCCTCTTGACACGTTTTCATTACAGCAGCAATTTTTGTGATAAGATCTGCTGCTTGTTGACGGACTTTCGCTGCTTTGTTGTTCAATCTCCACAATATCGTACCACAGATTTGAGGTAAATACGGTTTTACTCGTTTCCCAAGCTGATTCACAATGGTACCAAATCCATTTAACAACACAATATCCTACACAAAGAAGAAGAAAGACCCAACAATAAATAGCTTAATTTAAAAACATAGTTTTTTAAACATTGTTCTTCTATAGCATACGAACATACCTCATTGGTCTGCTCTTGGAAAGCATACAATATTCCGTCGATGAGTTGTTCCTCCAATCTTGAATCAATATCAGCAGCTCCGAGATTAGCCATAATTTTTTCAATCGTTTCTACAACCATTTTTCTGTAAGTTTCATTTTCATCTTTGAGATCATCCACGATGCGGTTAATGATCTCTGATGCTCCTACTTTGTTAGCAATTTCGACTGTTGTATCCACAAGCTGTCTGTAGTTACGCTTATCTAAAGCCATCCTATGATTCCAGAAATGTTTGAAAAAGTGAGGCAATATTTCATCTTTGATGTACTGCGGCTCAACACCGTCTGTTGCACAACACTGCTTTACAACCTTCAACACAATTTTCTTCATTTCTTCATCTGGGGATTGAAATTCTCGAATCAAAATCAACATGACTTCTCGAGTATAGTAATTTGCGTATTCAGCATCCATAAGTGGAATTAGATAACCAATAGCTTTTAGGAAAGCAGCCAGCCCCTATAATACAACAAAAAATTCCACGTTTCACAAAAAAAACTTGACTAATTATTAATTGTAATGGTAAACTAGTGTAAGTGTGGCTCCATTTTACCTTTCCTCTGTAATTCCGGATACCCTTCCACAAAGGTTTCAATACAGAATCAAAGCTTTCGATACCATACGGAGTGGCAGCTTCTGCTAACGCTGCAATGGCCAAAGCTGTAATGGTTCTGACTTTCTGCTGTTCATCCACCAGACCATGTTCAATGATTTCAACTAAGCTTTTTAAATGTGGTAGAATCGCACATCCCATCAGAATTGAAATCTGTTGAACGATTTTGATTCCCGTGTGACGTGCTTGCCAGGATTTTTTACTTTTACAAACTGCTTTCAAAAAAGGAAGTAAAGATGGAATTCCAAGAGCTGAGGCGACGACTGCAAATGCTCGAGCTGTCGTATTACGTACGAACCTACAAATAACAAAACATTCATATTTTAAAACAAATCAAAGCAGAACAATGAATTCTAGAAATAACTAACTTACTCGTCAATGTTGTCAATATCTGGTCTCATTGTAGAAATCATAGTTGCCAAACCCGCGGCTTTCGCCAAGTTGGAAATAATTTCTCTTCCTTCAACACGAGCATAATAATCCTCGTCAATTAGAAGAGGTTCAATAACCACTAAAATCTAAAGCAAGAATCATTGTATAAACATTAGAATTGAAATACTAGGATGATCCAAGTTGGACGCATAATAAGTGCTTACCTTGTGTACATATGGGCGGACAAGATCATCCAATTTATATAAAACCCTATCAATGACTTTCACCAATAAGTGACGTTCTTGATCTTCTAATGTAGGAGACATAAGCAATGGTAAAATTTGATTGAACAATGGACCAGCTCCAAACTCACGGGCCTACATAAAATTAGAACAAAATTACATGTTAGTACGATCGATTACAATACGATTGGAGTAAATGTTTAATGTATTTACAGACTATTTTGTGTTACGGCATAAAAAACAAAAGAATACCTTGTCCGTGATTTGTCGAAGAGCAGATTTCCTCATTGGTGGCGTGCCATTCTTAATTTTAAGCAGAAGTTTCATAATTTTTCTTTCCTTCTGTTCTTCTGGACTTAAACTCTCTTCATCAACATCAATCAACAGTTTATCAAAGTACTGAGCATCCTCTGGCTTCAGAAATGGCAAATTCCCTCCTTTTGGTTGTGTATCCATAAATTTTGCAGATTTCTCCTCAGTTTGAATAAAAAAGCCTTGCGGAGTTCCAGCGATAGGAGTTGGAGTAGCAGACAGCTTTCTGGCTGGTGTTCTGATGGGTATGTATCCAGCAGGAGGAGGAAGTACTTTATATCCAGGAGGAAACATTGTATCAAGTTCCTCATCTGACAACGGACGATTTCTTTCGTCAATTTCTTTCTCCCATCTGTATGCCTGCAGCTGTTCAGGAGTCATTTGTAAAAGCTGACCTAATATACAAATCAACAGACAATTTTAGTATAAAATACTTTACATTATATTGTAAATACAGTCAAAATGTCCTCGAAAATTCTTACTTGGAGAAGGTGTGGCCATAGCCATGGCTTTGGATCCAACCGGAGTAACACCACTTGGTGTCATCATGCTTGGTGTGTGAGGAGTCATGGGAGTAGCAGGTGTTTGTGGAGTCATTGCAACTGCTGGTGTCTCATCCCAACGACTTTTACGTTTGCTTGCTGACGGAGTAGGAGTTTCTTGAATAATATCTGCTGCCTCTCGAACAACTTTTGGCGTCTCTGCCCAGCCACTATTATGACCAGGAGTCTCACGTTCAGTTTTAGGAGTTTCATCCCACCTATTTCTTCTCATTGAAGCACCACCACCACCACCACCACCACGACTTTCAACTCCAGGTGTGGCATGACCCGGTGTCATGTTGTGTGCGGGAGTTGGGTCCCATATATGTTGTGTTGCTGGCGTCGCACCTGAACCTGGTGTTTCACTCCCGCATGTCCTGGAGTTGCATCCCAGCCGGTGTGTCCAGGAGTCTGAAAAACGTTAATAACAGAGTTAGTTTTTTAAAAAAAACATCCATTAGTTAAAAGGTGAAAAAAAAAATAAACAGTGAGCATCACAACAACTGCTCCTTTTTACCTCTGCCGTTTCCCAAGACGGTTTCTTTTTGGTCGGAACAACATTTTCGTCAGGTGCGGTTTGATCCCATCTGCCTCGCTTCTTAGTGGCAGCAGGTTTGACAGCCTCGCCATTGGAAACTGGGACCAACGGTCCATCCTTTGCCTTTTCCCTAATTCTCCTTTGAAGCTGTTAAAGAAATAATGATGTTGCAAACATATTAAAACATTGTCAATTTGTTTTCGACCAGTAAATACTAAACTAAAGTATTAAATTGGATTACCTCTCGCTCTTCCATGCGGACCTGTTGTTCTCGCATGACATCGCTATATTGCCTAGCATTAACATCGGGTGTTTTGCCACCTATACGCAGAAAATCAAGAGATCAAAAATTACAACCACTGGACCAATTACTAAAATGCAATACTTCTTTGCTACAAACGGAACAACGAAATTCTAGAATTGCAAAATGATGCACTTCCAAATTATTTTCAACAAAAATGTTACCGAAACATGATGCCGCTCGGAGATTAAGTATATGATTAACACCCATTTCTCACATTGTAACATAACTACTTTTAAAGTTTAACTCAAATATTTCTTGTTTAACTTCAACCCTCAAAAACTGAGTTTAGTTAATGTAATGCACTCGATCAGCAAGGTATTAGAGAGTGAGAAATGCGAGTTGCTCAACATGGAGTTACGTACGTCGGTTGGAAGTCCATTACACAGCCCCCAACATCACGAACGGTGTTCGCAGGGGCTATGAAGGGCGGAAATGGTCTCGCAAATCTATAAGTTCACCTATAAATAATCTCTTATTAGTAACACTCGTGTAGCACTCACTCACAACTCTTTCATACTTTCTAAGGTCTAGTAAGGTTGTGTGAAAATCTAATGCACGGATCGGATGCGGACTGTCCATCAAAGATCCATCTTTCCGCAAATGCTACTTACCATGAACAGTGGGATGACACACGGGTGACCCCCGAAATTCTCTAACATTTTCATATCTGTAAATGAGTATCGAGATGCTGTTTTAGATATATAAAGGAATAATGCTGCCTAACTCTGTTCTTTGATTGATCGTTAATTCTGCATTTAAACTTTTTAAATAGGAAAATTAAAAAGGTCGTAAAATATCTAGCTGCATATTTGGAAAATTAACCTTCTGCCACTTACTTTGTTGTAATTTAGATGGATGCGACACAACACAGCATGGCTTGGCTTGTTTTCAGACAGGTCAGGCGCAATGATTTCATTCCAAAGCTTCAACAACACTTTCGAACTGTGTAGTGTATACATCTCTAAACCGTTCGGAGCTCTGAAAATACCGTGCAAAAAATTGCTTTCCTACAAGATCAGTCGGAGATGCAACATGAGCATGTCCAATTTCCTAAATCCTAACCCTTTTCCCTACAAAGTATGCAATGCACTAAAATATGAAATGTTTTTATTACTTTAGAGAAATCTGAAACAAATATATCCTTACACCCTAACACAATACATATATTCATATTCATTCACTCACAAACAACACACACACACATTCACGACTTAACTCAAACGGCATCAATACCCAAAATGTGTTCAATAAAATTATTATATCAAGAGATCTTGCCTAATCTAGACTATATGCAAACATTACACACTAGAAAAAAAGAAAATTTCAAGACAAACCATCAGCAAAGAAATCCACTCGTTCCGGTGACATGACCAGCCTGGGTTGCTTTTTGAAGTATTCATTGTTACTCTGCCGTTCCATAATGGTTGGTCGTTTATGCTCAGCAAAGGGATCATGGTCTTTTTCAGCCTAAAGTAAACAGCATAGTTATGATTTATGATAATATACTCCCTGTACAGGTGTATATTACAGGTGTACAACAGTGTCAACAGTTATACTTTTTTTTAAAGTTGGTGTAAACAGTTAAAGTTTTACCTGAGGAATGTCATTGAGAACCGACAAAGGAGCAGTGTAGTTAGTCCGTGGACGTGCACCCGGCATAACAACCTCATCGTCATCCTATTTAACAAAAATTGCGTTATTGAAGAGTAGTTCACATCAACCGCGTTTAAACTTTGTGATTGTACAACCTACTATCAATATCATTTAAATAAATAGGTAGTTATATAAAGGTTTTTTGCACTTACCTCAACATCCTCATTAGGAGCAATGGAATCATAATAACCTTCGAACTTGTTTTTAGATCCGTAAATGTCAGTATCAAACTTTCCAGACTCTCCAAGTCCTATCCGCTCAGAATCTGGGACATCAACAGTGGCCTTCTTCTTTGTTTGAAGCTCCTGTGCATGAGCTTCAATTTCTATTTAAAAAATAAATTAAGACATACATATTTAAGTACAGAGTATGTACAACAAGTTCTACCATTCAATTAACTAACTGATGACTGGATTGACTTTATAACATGTTCAATATTATTATTACCTTCTCTGGTCATCCGGGGGCCAGGGCCAGACATTTTGAGATGTTAGATGTAGGTCTCAGAACTTCCGGTTTATATAAACAACTGACTGACTACCCTCCAAACGTTCTCGACGACCTACCACCTAACCAACAATCAACAAAGCCAAACGGTTTTAGCTTCAACCACCTCACTTCAACTTCAACCTTATTGTAAACAATAATTATAAATTAAATTCCACCCGTCTCATCTCACCTGTTTCTCTCAAAAGTTTCCGGATAAACAAACTTTCTACTTCAACAACTACTCCCACTTGATCATCTTGTTTATCATTAATTTGCTCAAACGTCAGTTTCAAAAGAAGACCAACTTAACTTTCATCTTTTAAACAACGAGCATAACGTAGTTTGTAATATTTGTAAAAAGCACTAAAAACCAAAGTAGAGCAGGGAAGAGATATTTGCCGACGTAGTAAAATATATCTTGTGTATCTCTCTTTCTATACATATAAAAGTACACAACAAGGATATTTGATACTGAAGAGTACATGTTTATATTGGAAGTAGCAGGCGCAATTGTGATAGCCGGCTTCGTCACCGCCCAATCTTGAGCATGTTGGGTAAATACAGCCGAACCGCTATGTTTTGGGCTTTTCCTCAGCTTCGCCGACGAATCAGAAGGCTGGCTAATATTTTGCATGGATGTGCATGCGCCTTTTGCCGAAGAGCAGCTTGTAACATTTTAGGGAAGCTCTCTGCTGGCTGACCACTGCAACAACTGGGAAGGCCAGCGGTAAATGGAAATCACACGTTTACCCGGCGTAAAGGATCTTTTTATGTGCATTTTAGTTCCAGAAGTCGTCCCTAAGTTTTTATGGATGTGTTTATATGTATGTACTTATTGTAAATACAGATATCAATTTGGATAGAGGAGGACCATGTGAGATTGGAGAGAGGTACCGAAAAATAGTTCATGAAGGGAGACAACGTTGAGAGAGATATTGCATCATTGTTGAAAAGTTGGTAGTACAAAGTTTTCAAACTTTGTCATTGATATTGTTTGTAAGGAAGACGTGCATTAAATAGTTGACGTTTTAAAGGGTTCTAGAGATTGACTTGGGTTGAGCTGTCAAATAGAGAAGGTAAGATTTGAAATTTTGAAGGTTACAAAGTTTTTTTAGTGTTGGGAGTTTTGCTTTCCTTGAAGGGTCGATCAGTTTCTTGTTCTAGTTGATAAATGTTTCTTTTCGTTTGCTTGTAGACATTTTGACACTTTGAAAGCGAGACTGGAAAAGTTGAATAGGACGAAATGGCACAAAGTAAACTAAATGACTGGGCCGGAAGATTGGGGAAGAACCCAAGGGGGCTTGGTATAGGATTAAAATTAGTAGCTGCAGCAGCAGCCGCTGTGTATGGAGTTAATCAGTCAATGTACACAGGTATGCTAATAAAATTGATGATCGATGAAATACCACAGCCGTGATCATATTCTTAATTTTTAATGAGCTTCGATCAGCTTTGTATTAATGGTTTGTTTTGTTTCTGCAAATAGTGGAAGGAGGTCAGCGTGCCATAATCTTTAGTAGGGTTGGAGGAATTCAAAACGATATATACACCGAAGGCCTTCATTTCCGTATTCCATGGTTCCAGTATCCCATCATATACGATATCCGTTCCAGGCCCAGGAAAATATCTTCACCAACTGGGAGCAAAGATTTGCAGATGGTTAACATCTCCCTTCGTGTTCTCTCTAGACCGGATGCCTATAGCTTACCTATTATTTACCGACAACTTGGATTAGATTATGACGAGAAAGTGCTTCCTTCCATTGTTAACGAAGTGCTCAAAAGCGTTGTCGCTAAATTCAATGCTTCCCAGCTAATCACACAACGTCAGCAGGTAACACTATCAGTCTAATCTAAATCTCGGATTCGCAAGTGTAAAAAGTATTGTTGAATAAGTAACTCATGAATATTTGTGTGGTGAAGGTTTCATTGTTGATTCGACGAGAGTTGACTGAAAGAGCCAAGGACTTTAACATAATCCTGGATGATGTTTCCATTACTGAGCTGAGTTTCGGGAAAGAGTATACCGCTGCCGTTGAAGCCAAACAGGTTGCCCAACAAGAGGCCCAACGCGCCGCTTTCGTTGTCGACCGAGCAATCCAAGAGAAGCAACAGAAGATTGTTCATGCGGAGGGAGAAGCTGAAGCTGCAAAAATGATATCCAATTTCATACACCACTTAACTAATTTCTTTTCGTTTCAGGTTGCATGCAATTGGCTTGTGTGTTGTATATGTGATGAAAATAGGCCAAATCACTGACGACTTCAGTCGGCCCCACTGTAAAAATTGGTGAAAACCTGAGAATAATGGTTCTTCATTGTAAATGCGGTGGAACATGCGCTTCAGAATGGTGGATTGCTACTTTACGGTGGCTTTCTTAAATTCGGTCGCGTTTTAATCATGGAGGCTGAAGTCATGATGGGCAAAACCATTTAGTAATCTGATTTACAATGCCATCATGCTTTGCTTTATAAATTTTTATTGAAATCATTTCAAAACTGATATTTTCCTTAACATGATTATGCGTTGCGATGTGTACATGGGTGAAGCGATTGGTCAAAATCCAGGTTATCTGAAGCTGAGGAAGATCCGTGCGGCCCAAGGAATAGCAAGAACGCTGTCGCAGTCCCAGAACAAACTTTACTTGAATGGAAACTCGCTGATGCTTAATCTTAGCGATAAGGAGTTTGACGAGCCCCTGGAGAAACTTGACAAGAAGAAGAAGGCATTTGTATAAAATTTAATTGCATTTCAAAGCAAAGTTAAGCAAATTTCTTCTAGACAACTTTGTTAGTAGTCGTTTTCAGTAAAAATACATTTACAAAATGTAATGAATGTTATAACAATATGAATGAGTATGTTAATGCACTCCACTTTTGAAAGAGATAATCAATATCGTCATCATCAAATCAACCATTTAGCAGTCAACCCGAGTGTGTCAAATAACATGTCAGAGTCAATTTAGTTTAATAAATACATAGGAGTGGACCATTATACACATTTTTCAGCTTTTATAATGATTAACTTTAATTTATTCACATTTCTCTCAAGAATTACTTTTGCTGGAACATTAAATATAGTAGTAGCTACATTTTTTCATTCATCATGGTTAACAATACGAATTGTACTTTAGATAAATATCCAGGAGCACCATTCCTTAAGATGGCAGTGAGGAACTCTACATATTGGATTGATCATTGTTTGGTCTTGTCTTCATTAGTTAAATAGGCAGTGTTTTCCTGTTGTAGTATACCAGTATAAGTAGTTAACGTAAAATGAAGCCTACTTACTTTCTCCCTGGATATCTTATCATCAGGCAGTATTTGTTCTTTTTGTCGCAATGAGTGATAGTAGGACGTTAAGTAAATCACGGAACAATCACTTATGTGAGTGTAGTATACAAACAAACTCAAGAAAGAAGACATTACTTTTGCCAAATTCCTTTCGATTGCAAGAAGCCAAGCGTCAGCCCAGCAAAATATGTACACGGTGTTCTCACACACAAGTGAGCCCTGTCCAGCTAATGGCATTATTCTGCATACAAATATTGTACCGATGAATATTATAATTGCACATTGTTTGCATCAGTATATTTGTTCGTTTTTTTTGTTGTATGAATATTTTTTTGTATAACAAATTCAAATGAATTCTTCTTTCCTAAGTTATACATACATTAGCTCTAGCAAACATTAATTCTATTCTGACTTTTCTACAATATTCCAAAACTTCCAACTCCCAAAATACCGTCTCTTCATCTTGTAATTTATAGTATTTATGTATTTACACCAGGCAAGATGTTGCTTTCACTCTTTGGTTTCTGTTCTTAGCAGCTCAAAAAGACTTATAATATAACATTAATGTAAAAAAGATATGCAAGGGTGAAACTCAGTGATTTGTTTTACTCCTCTCATGCTCTTCCTCTTCTATGTATTTACCTATATAGATACACTCATCAACATATACACAAATACGAATAATGTAATAAGAACATTTAGTTGTTCCAAACTCACAATTAGTGGTTTGTACGGAAAAAGATAAAATTTAATGGAATCACCCCCTGCAGAGAAGCCATATATTTTTTCTTACACAAAATATATTAGGTGTACATATCAATGTCATTTGATGGAATGTGCGAAAGCCCAAGTAATGCATCATCAAAACATTCCGTGTCCTATCTCTATCCCTATATTAATATTCGCTTATACACCTAGTCTTCATGTACAACTGGTGGAGTTGAAGAAGAAGAAAAAGTTTCAACTCTTTTTTTTACCATGTTACGTCACTTTACACTCATTCAAGCTGCGAAGATGTCGTATCAAATTCCGATTTTTTCGTGAGTTTGTATTAGTCTCATCCATTTCCACCCGAAAATAGAAAAATTATTAACCTTTCTTTTTCTTTATCCAAAAATTTCAAGTCTTTGCTTGCAGTTACATACATCGAGATTTATTCCATCCTTTCTGGGTTCTGGTCTGGCTCTGATAATAGGACGTATTACGCTTACTGCTCAGGAGATTGCATTGCATTTAAGTAAGTAAAATACATAATTTATATTGCACTTTTCGACAAAAAAGGCTACGGTTTTTGCATTGCTGTAAAATAACAGTATTTATGAATAACACTAGAGAGTACATATACTTAACGCTATAAAAAGTAGCGAGTCTGGATCTGAGAAACAACTACGTATATGGCTAAATATATATATAGTATTGAATGAATGATGACGAAGCTGTGTGTGATGTGATTTGATGCGATATACGCTTCTCTATGTTTCTTTGTTGAATTCATAAGTCTCACGAATACTTAAGATCAAAGTGATGGTAGGGTCAACATGGTCGAGCAATTCGGTCGATGGGTAGACAATCCAGCACGGCACACCCCAAGCTACTCCTCCGGGTCAGCATCGCAGTCACTAGGCTCCACTTGTTCAAGCGGTAGTCGTACCTGAAATCATATTATTCCAGTCATGAATCCTCAAATTCTTTTCATTTCCCAAGAAGGCCGAATGAAGAATAGCATAATAACCTTTTGGGAGAAAGCAAAGAAGTAATTTACCTTTCGACGGTGCTCAAAGATGACGATCCATCGTTGCCTATAAAAGATCATAGCAAATTCATTTATTGCATTGCTTAATTTTCCGAACAAATGTCAAGAATACTTTTTTCCCTTTTGGGCATCTTGTGCTTGTGCTATACTACAAAAAATGTTACGTCCTTGTTCTGTCTGATACTGATTAAATTAACGAACTAGTAGCAAGCAAATGAAAAATAATGAAAAACAACCGACAACTTGAGCTATTTTTGGAAGAAGCGAAGAAAAGAAATGAGAAAAGTTTAGCTAGCAACATCTCCACTTTCTCCACTAATGAAAGCAACTTGTATTGACGAGAAAGCAAGAAAAAACAGGGTTCACGAGATACATTCAGTCAGAGTCAGTTCATAGCAGAAGCATTTTTTTTTTTGGCTGAGTGCCGGTAATTACGTACCTCCAATTCCATACAGATTTCCATCCACTGCTACCAACTCATGAGTTGACCTAAATAGCAGAAAATTTTGTTGAGTACAGAAAATCTCATGATGTGATCATCATACAAGCATCATGGGAGAACATGGCATAGTATGCGGATTGCGGTTCATAAAATTCCATTTTTCAATTAAAATCTCATTTCCAAAGGCTCCCAGCCATTGTTAAATCCTATTAATGTTCTAAAATGGGGAAACTTCTTTCTCCCTCGCTATTCCAATGAGAAATGCAAGGCTGTGCATCAAGGATGGGAAGGGATTGTGTGCCAGAAAATATATACAGTACAAAACACACTTTTGTGAAGGAATGAGTGCAATTTTTAAGAAATCGATTGACCCAATGCCTCTAGTAGTCAGGAGAGCTTGGGAAAAGCTAACCAAAAAACCCCTTCTTTTGAGTGAGAAAATGTGTGTTTGTATCACATCCCATTGCTATTCGTAGGGAAGTAACTTTCCCTTTTTTCACGCTTAAATTCCTGAGAACCCTTGGGAGCCACTCTGAACAACTGCTGATGGCATCGCGTACTGTCTACACAACAGCTAGCAAACTGTGTGACTACTCTCAACCTCAAGTACATATATTATATACCTAGTGATATCCTCTCAAGTATTGTTGAATATGACAAGTTTACAATGTATTCAAAAGATCCAGCCAACAGACAAACGAGCGCCGTCGTGCCTTTGGTAATATGTTTAATGTCATCCAACCCAGAGATAAAACATTTTTGGGACTACTGGAAAGTAAGAGGAGGAAGAAGAAGATTTGTGGGTGAAAATTATTGTCTCGTTTGACCTACTTTCTCTTTCCTCTACGCTTCCTTTATATTCCAGTTAGGTAATATAATGGGATAGGAAGGAATGGAATATAGCATAATATCTCTATAATGTTTGGAATTGACTCAGAAAAGGGAGCTAACCGTCTGGAATGCATAGACGCAATTGTTTCCCATCTCAGTCGTCTAGGATCAAACTTTTCTGCTGAAGCTAGTACGGAGCTCCCATCCGAGCCTCCAACACAGTAAAGGTTTCCATCCAGAGCTGCAACGCCGGCTGAGCTTCGTCTCTGTGACAATGCCGGCACAGACTGCCATCGACCTAGATTGGAGCAACCAAACCAAACCATTGCCATTAAATGACATGACATGACACAGAGTAGCAGGAACGGTTGCTGGATGCATTTTCATGGTACAAAGAGCATGTGATTCGTATTCATTAAAATGTCTCCGCATAATGACTATCATCAGCAACATGATCATCACTTGGTTCGGGTTTGACAGAGCATTCATTATGTGAACGTGAACTACATTGGTTGGAAGTCATGAACTGTTCATCGGGAAAAGGTTGTTCATGGACGTGCTAAACTGCGAACAAAAAATACCGAGTTCTGGGAAAACATACCTTCTCGTGGATCCAGACGCTCGACATTACTAATCGCGCTGCTGGCATCGAGTCCGCCCACGGCCCAAACGCAGTTGTCCATCGCTGCCAACTTGCAGTAACGTCTCCGTTGAGACAGAGCAGGACAACAACTCCATATTCCTGGAGGAATCATAGGGAAACCGAGAAAATAATACATTTTCCTATGTCAGCGTGTCAAATGTCACGTTTGAAATATTATACACACATACGCTGTAAAAACATTAAATTAAGGGGTTGCGGTATAAAATGTAAATTGAGATAAACAAAGAGCCTTGTCATGTAAATACCTGTCAAGGGATCGTATCGTTCACAGCTTTGAAGACAGGATGCTCCATCATAGCCTCCCACTGCGAATAAAATCCCATTCAAGGTGCACAAACCTGAAAGCAAAAGTAAGCAATTGGAACAGTTTTTTTAGAATAAAGGAAATGCTTATTTCGTGTTTTATGTGGAGAAAAGCATAAAAATTGAGCTGCTGCTCTAATAAAGGCAGTATATACACTCTTGAGATCCATTTGGGGTAACGAGAGACTAGCTCAAAAACAATGGAACTGTTCCAGTTTCCGCCATGTTGATTACATTTCTACGCTCTTTGTAGGGAATACAAAATTTCCTCTGTTTCTGATAAAGTCATGCGACTGGATGACACTGTATTTTATTTTGTATGAATATTTAGCAGTTTCCCAGTCTCCTCAAAAGCAATTTCAGTCTCTGACACAAGAGTTAACCCTTGAGGACCAATGAACATCAAAGTTTCGCAATTTTAAGGAAAGTTCATGACATTCTCACTCCATCAAAGTGAATACATATACAAGCTTTTACAACCATACACGCATGGCTCATCAGCCGACGGCTAGGCATCAGTGAAAGTGAGTCCGGGTTTTTTAGAAAAACTTTCTTTTTACAATTTACTTTATAGTCAAAGGTATTATGTAACAAAAACCTGAAAAATCATTTTTGGACTCACTTATGCTACGCGACATTCATGCGTATTCATTTCAATGCTTCAGTTTCAGTGCTTCAATTTACTTTAAATGAGCTCAAAAAGTATATCAACGAAACTAGCTAATTAGCAACCTCCCTCTCAAGTAACTAGACGTGACAGCTTGCAAGTTGCAACATCAGTAGAAAATGCTCATGTACTACAAATACATACAAACACAACTTTCTTTCCAGGAACATGCCAAGCCGAATCGATATGAGGTTGTTTCTTTAGCCACAACACCAGCATAAAATGTATATTCCTAATCCCTAACAAGTATGAATGAATGTATGCATTGACTCAACTTTGACTACTTTGTCACTTTCCCTTCGAACCCAAAAAACTTTGTGCTTTGTGGCTTGCTCAAACTTTCCTTTTCATTAATTATCACGAATTTTCCACCCTTTATTCTTTGAACTGAACACAGTCATCAACAGGAGCTTAACAGGAATGTCAAAGGAAACCCAAATCGGGTTGATTGAGACCTTCAGCCAAAAAATAATAATAATTTCTCCTTACCTAAGCAAGACCGCCGTGTTCCCATTGCAGCAATAGGCGACCTTCATCCCGTTACACGCAAAGGAAAACAAAATGTATAGTAATCATTATAGCATCCCTATATACAAATTGCATTTTTCTCTAGACTTTCCAATCCAATGAAACTCAACATCGACAAGGGGAGTTGAGTTGAGTGCACACATAATTGCATGAGAAATTACCATTTGTTCGTCCGGCTATTCCAACTTTCTCCACTGGATAGGTCGCTGGTTCCATCGTACCTGTTTACATTCCCATTTGCATGTAATTGTCCTCAATCGCCTTCGCATTATAAAGCATTCTAGAATTCTAGTGCGTGGTGGTATGGTATATGTTGTGCTTGTGCAAATGCATATTCCATTATTCGTTTGGTTTATGTACCCTACGCAATTGTTATTGCCCACTACTAGTAGTTTCCACTGGGGCAATAACAGTATCCATAAAAAGCCAACTTTAATGCATGGAAGAATCTTCTTCCCTTTTAGAAATCTACTTACCCACCCACAGCAAAGATAAACTTGCCCTCTGAAGCAACTCCACATCGAGATCTGGAAAGAAATACAGTTTAAAAGAAGAAAAATGAATGCAAACCAAACCAAACTGATGTGATAAGAAGGGAGAGTGCCTTCGAAAATGTCATTCGTTCACGGATCGTAAGGAGAAAGAACCGTGACAAGATTGAAAATCGAAAGATGAAAAGAAAAACTTGAGAGAGATTCGATTTGGAGTGAACATACCGTCTTGTGAGAAGTGGTGCGAGAGCAACCCATCTGTCCGTTCTAAAAGACATAACACACGAATGACAAAAAACTCCACTTTATTTCCCACATTACCAAAGATATCGAATGGAATGGATGAGAATACAATTTATTTTTAATCGGTTTTGCTACATCTACTAATTCAACATTTTTCTTGCTAAATTTACCTTGGGTTATAGCATTCACACTCGCTATGGATGGCGAACAAGCTGCCTCCTCCTACAGTAGTTTGAATAGACAAATAACATAAAATAAATATTTGTTTTTTATCCTTCGTACTCATATCGCATCCTTCCTGCAAACAGCATGATGGTACTTGGTACTTATCCCATCTCATTTGCATTTTTTAAATGTTCATATACATAGTAATACTTTCTACGCATATTGCTTTCTCTATTTCGTTTACCGACAGCGAAGATATATGGTCTCATCCCATCCGGCCTTCGTTCCTGCGTCCTCTCTGACGTCAGGGATGCTCTCTGCTCGGGAAGGAGATGGTAGCGCATTGCCTCCAACAGCAATTCTTTACAGCCTGGGTCGTCCCTTATCAGACTCTCTGAATCAACTGATGTCATCAGAAACTTACGACCCAGCAATGGCATCCGAACTTTTGACAGCAGCTATAAGTAGAGGGTTCATCATATCATAATCGTTTCATTATCATACTGTATCTTTATCACGATACTAAAACTGTGTTGAGTTAGGCCCCTATACATAAAATCATGCTGTGTTCTGTTTAAACAAGGAAAGTTGAAAATAATTTTCTATTCTACATGTTATATGCTAATCTGCTGCTGGGGAAAGTTGTAAATTGTAAAATAAAAGTTGTCTCATGAAGCGTTATCTGAGGTAGATCTTATTTAAAAACTTACTTTTGAAAGAAACAGTCGGCGATTCTCGACATCGTGTTTAACCCAAGCCATCCCAGCTTCGTAGGCTGTCTCTTCACTCGCCACGTTCAGTTGTGGAGAGCCTAAAAGCTCCTCAACCTTTGGAAGAAGCAAGCAATAAGCAGCATCAAAAATCCTTTCATTCACTCATATTCCAGACTCTCTCTCTCTCTTTAGCGTGGAGTTTCAGCTCAAATTAGAAATGCAAATATATATGTTTCTCTCTTTCTTATGCTTCTTTATGAATTTACATTTAGCCTTGATCATGTCAAACGCAAGTTGGCTTTGGCAGTGTGGCAGAGGAAATGAATATACTCATATTTCACTTTGATGCTCCTTGGGCCAATCAAGAAAGTGAGGGAGAGGAAGAAGCAGAGTCATCATAACTTTTTATGAAATCATTTTGCCCATTCAATGTAACAATGTGTAGTAAAGTAAGATGATAAAACTATTTTGGCCATTGTGTTTTGAAAATAGACACGCACGCAGAAGTGCAACACATACGAAGAAACTCGCATGTGAATGAATATGAATGATTTTTGATGGAGGAGGGGAGAAAGTCATCTATTTAGGTCTACATGTGCGGGCGGGTAGTTTCACCATACTATACCATTTTTGAAATATGAGTACCTGTCTAAAAAAAACTAGTGAGTGCACTGAAAAAGTCACTTTTTATATACCGAACCGGGGGATGGGCTCCAGACATCATGATCTAATGATAGTAATTTATTTCCAAATCCGAAAAAGGGGAAGCTACTTTTTTTTGCTAGCACACATTACTACTATACAAACATTATAGATAGAACTACTTATAAATGCACAAAGTACATGTATGTGTGTAGGTACATTAGATACTACAAGGACTTTCTTTTTTTAGAAGAAGAATGTGCATCAGGCTATATAGCTCTCACGCAAGTGTCAATAATGGCCTTGCTGCCAGAAGGCTCGTTGAGTCCCACACAACAACAGGCAGAGGCAAAACGCAATTGTACTCGACATCACATCACATCCGCAAGCCAAGAAAGCAAATGCAACAAAAAATGAGAAGTACGTTACATTAACTTCTTTTCTTACACAGCTACACACACTTTTTGTACAAAGTACACTGTTTGTATGCTATGTCCACATCAGATATTTCAATTTCCCTTCTGCCAAATAGATAATAACACCAGAACTCCCAGAGAATGGAATGCACACAAAATTAGCTCCGCTGCTGCAAGTAAGTGTCTCGCATTATGATTGCATTGTTTCTAATTCTGGCTCACATTAGACAATATTACAGTTTCTTATGACTTTCTTTATTTGAGAAGGGGGAAGAAAATTGGGAAGGGGAATCCTCTTGTGTGCATTTCATTATGGACTAATATGACTTTTATAATTGGTATGAAACTTTGTGTGTGCGTTTGATGATGCCAATACCAGTTTATGAAATAATGTGTTTATTAATTTATAATAGATAACTTCATTATTGTAGCTTCTCATATACAAATTCAACATACCTCCTCAAGCGGCAGCAAAACAAATTCTTCTGTATGCATCACTTCGGTAAAGTTTTGAAGAGCAAATCTATGAGATCTAGTTTGAAGCTCTTTGCATGCGTGTGCGTCCGCGAAATTCCTTATCCCCAGACAATTGGAAGGATGCAGCTGTCTGAGAAGGAATTTGCAGCAAGCCTCTCTGACCATGGAAATTTGTAGAAGACTGGATGCTGGAAGCAGAGCCTTAATGGAAATCAGACAAAAGAATCTTGTTCAAATATTTTGCAATGTTATCTTCAAATGCTGTCTATGGTATTTGTACTCAAATATAGGCTGCTACTATTATGTTGTGAAGAATAGAGGGTGGGGATAAAAGAAAATTTTTAGGAAAACATTGAATATCACGAAATTGGGTCAGTCGCTCCACAAAACTTTCTCCTTCTGTACTGTAATGTGAGTGTACAAGTTACGACACACAAAGTAAGAAGGAGCAATAAAAGGGCAG
The DNA here is from genome assembly GCA_001718145.1 of Orchesella cincta. Classification (NCBI taxonomy): domain Eukaryota; kingdom Metazoa; phylum Arthropoda; class Collembola; order Entomobryomorpha; family Orchesellidae; genus Orchesella; species Orchesella cincta. The sequence continues at coordinate 424,496 of LJIJ01000008.1, forward strand.
TAAAATATGGGCGAAATTGGGTTGATTACTGGAGGAGGCTTTTCTCTGAATTTATATCAGGCTGGGAGCGAGCTATTATAGCTTCACCACCAGCGGTTGGGATTTTGGGTTTGGCTGGGGAATAAATGTGTGTACATACATTTCATTTATGAATGTTTGCAAGTTTGCACGAAAGAAGAAAAAACATGGCACATTAGACATTAGCATTTAACTCTAGTTAGAAGAGACTTGCCTGCACATTTTCCTCGGTAATCAGGATATCCCCAGCGTACGCATAGTCTATGAGCTGTTTCATTGCATCTGGGTCAATCTCGTGGATTGTTATTGCCTTCTGTGTCTTTTCCGCCATATCATCTACGTAAAGAGCAGAAAAATAGGAGAAAAATCATGCTTTCATCTCATACACAATCCATTTAGCTTGTCACTCATCCGTATGCTTTTCATTCTCTACTGATTCCTTGACCTTTTCTGATATTTCCGGGGTCTAATGAAATTTTCTATAAGAAACTTTACTGCTTAAGAAAACATACTTTTGTTATAGGTGTACATATAAAAAAATACTTTCTTTGCAGAGAAATTAGGTACATATTGACTTTAATTACGTCAAAGTTTAACCATACTCGATCATTCTCATTTTTTCCACAATCATTCGAGCCAAATAAACAGGATGTTAAGCTAAACATACCGTTGAACATGGCGTGGAAATATGGACTGATGGCAGCCAACACCACTTTATGAGCTGGGATGGACACGTTCCCGACATTGATGATTACGTCGCACAGCTGCAAAACCAGAGAATTTCACTGCATTATGTTTCAGTACAGTACGCAAAGCAAACATTTGAGATTGATGCAATTGACGAAATGGAATTTGGGATTTCTTCGTCAACAAGACGGTTATAGTTATGTTATAGTCTATAGACTTTTCTGGCATTAATTCTAAAGTTGAAATTGTGCAGAGTAGTAAAACCAGACATGACGATTGGCTACGTCAGCAGTCTCATTACAATAGTTCTGGCTGTCCTGTTTCTTTCTCTCTCTCTTGAGAGAGAGAGAGACAAGACAAGAGCTTGCGAAATGATTCCAAGTTTTCCATTTCGTTTTTGGGCAAGGCTATACAAACAACTATAAGCGGATTTGGTTGAATCATTTTTGTTGTAATGCGTATGTTCATTCCATTTATGTAAAGTATTCCCAGTTGTGCAGGAAAAAACAGTAGGACTTGTCTTTCAATACAAAAAAAATTGTATCCATACCTCATTATTAACTCGCATCTGGTTTAGCGCATTGAACGCGTTGACAGCATGATTGGGATTTTTATGGGAAAAGGGTAGCGACAGCGGCTCATTGTTGCCACTGTTTGTAGGAGATGCGGGTGTTCCCAATGAAAGAAACTGGTTGCGAGCATCTCGATCTGCGAGCGGAAGCTTGAGAGATATGCGACCAGCCGGTAGAGTCAGTGACTTTCGCTGCTGCTCTGTTGTAGTGGTGGTTGTTGTGGCCGCTGCTGCTGTGGAGTCGAGTCCCATTTACTTGCTGGTCGAGACTCCGTCCTTCTTACGACTTCCTACTTTATCTTTCCTTTCCCCGTTTTAGAGAGGAAATGAGCCTAAACAAGTTTGCAACAACTGATGTCTGATCTGCTTGTAGTCCTCCTCGATTAGGGTTTAAACTTGAACCGACCAAATAAAAAGGCATGCGATACTTTGCGTCTCTTTGGACTCTTGATTTTTACGGGTTTTGGCTAGACTCTGACAACTTTCTCTTTTATATTTCTTCTTTTTTCACCCCAACAGATTCCAGCTCCTTCGGCATCTGTATCCTCTGCAAGAAATATTAACAACAAACGTAACATTCAGACAATGATACAAACAAGAATGCTGACAATATTAGGAAAAAAGCTTCAAAAAAAGAGGGGAGGGTGAAGATGGGATGTAATGCTTTTTCTCATCTTTCCATAAATCCCAGACAATTCGATGATGTTACTCTAATGCTAAGTAGTAGGAGTTTGGCCAGTTGCTTTTTGTGACTTGACTTGGGTGGCTGATCAAATGTGATTGTATCTCCCATAAAAAAGCTTAACAACAAGCAAAACTACAAGGTTGACTTTGAACATGCATTTTATACTGAATACTGTGCACTTAACTGCATGGGCCTATGGCAAACGACTTGCATGCACGTCATGATGCGATGTGATGATATTGAAACTAAAATGCGGGCTCACAATCTGCCCATCACCATTCTTTTGTCTGTTGCTTTTGCTGCGGTTGGAAAAAATGGGTAAAAAACGAGAAAACCCATATATATTGTCTTTAATCCCCAAATCCCTATACTATTTCACAATTTCCCCCATCACATCACACAACTTTCCCCCATATTTTGTTTCGAGAGAGAGAGAAAACCATCTCTCTATCTCACATTCTAGTCAACTCACATTTTTGTTGTGATTCTCTCTTGATTGCTCTCCCAACCGGAAAATGCATCACGCGGAGCATGCATAACTGTAGTTGTCTGCAGCTTTGCTTTATTTTATGTGGATGCTTTTTTGTTATCATTGCAACAGTCAACTTCTTTGAAATGCAGTGTTGATACTGTCTTTTGATGATAGTGTCTTCATAGTTTAAACTATAAAATGTCTCCGTTGGGACTCCAGCCAACAAGACGTTGACAATCATCGTCATTCCATTTCCATTTCATATCTCTCTATATATTTTCCAGTATAATTACATCCTTTCAACTTTCCTTGAGCATTATAGTCACAGTTTCAAAGCTGGATCTTGACATTTCATGTTAGTTTAACATGTTTCTTTTCCTGTATGTAGATCAGATCGAAACGTGACTTTGCTACAAAAAGTTTAACCCGTGTTTTTTACTGGTTGGCAAATATTGTCTCTGAAAAAAAAATTCCCCTCCTTCCTTTTATCCTATGTAAACCATGCAATTATGTTTAATGTCGTTTTATATTTGCCCAGCGACTCATAATTATGATAAAAGCCCATCTATTCATTACCATTATGGGAGTGAATGAATGATAATGCATTAGTGGAGAACTGTAATTGAAAATGGTGACCCTGTGAAATTAATTGTGCAGTAGAGATTTCTCCGTATTGCGTGAGTATGCCCAATATACTTGCTCGTTAGTTCAAGGATGCTTTTCAAAATGGGAGATGAAATCTTCCCTTTCACACTTTTCCGATATCCCCCACGATGCGTATGTATACGCACGCACTTTATCGAATAAATCAGTGGGGAATCACCATCAATTATCTTTAATAACGCAAATCCTATAAAGGATACGTATGCACGCAATGCCAGCGAGAGAAGGAATGGCAATAAGCATAATTTATATGGGAATCCTAGACAGAGCGACCAGGATTTCAATAATATGCTTGCATGGAAAAACTGCTTATGTAGGGAAAGAAAATCTAATTAAAAAGAGTGTGAAAGAAGAACGAAATCCCTTTAGCGCATTTCCTCGAATAATAGCAGTGAATTCCGAGCCATTAGGAATATCTTGAGAAAAAATCGTCTGGAAGAAGAAAAGCGTATCTTGGCCTAAATACTGCTGATGCAAAGAATGCAACGGCAATAATGTTTCGGCCGTTAGCTGCACGCTGAATGAAATTATTTGAAAAGTGTATATATAAGGTGAACGGGTAGATCGCTCCCATTTTGCGTTGGTTAGGGTTGGTTGATTCAAGGAACAATGAAGATTTAATGAAATTTTCCACTTTCCCTTTTGAACGGACATTTTCTTTCTCTCGAAAACGTTTTGTAGTTTTTAAAGAAAGTCTGAAATATATTATCTGGAATCCGAAGGAATCTTGAAAAATGTCTGACACAGCATGAGTGTCAGGGCAAAATGCTACCGGCGAACGTGCTGCTCTTCCTTCCCTGTTCGCCCTGGCGTACATATATTATCCAGCATCTTGAGTACTGTGACTATCGTCGAAAAGCAGTCTCTTTACTGATTTCTGTCCTCAAAAGAGAAATGCATATAGTAGCATAACTAACACTCTTTGTGTGTCCAAAAACTCTGCGTATACTTCTCCATCACATCACACACGGTAGTGCTCTCATTTCAATTCAATAATTCTCTTTTCGCCTTGCCATCCTCATGCCTGCCTGCTCATTCTCGTGGAGACTTCCTGGATAAGCTTGCATGTTCCCAAGTGGCTCCATGAAAAGTATGGGGGCTCAAAGGTAAACAAAAGCGGTTTATTTAGGCTTCCACCACCACCAGCCAAGGCTTACATTAGGAGTTGACTCAAGTGAAATACGGTACGGATGGCTTAATAGATTTCAGAGCGAGATATATATTAGATGACATGATAAAAGATACTTCAATTTGGCCTGCCTGCTTTTACCTTCAGCGAAAGTGAAAGTGAGGCGAGTAGGCAGCTAAAACAATTTCACGAGTGAGGCAGCTTTCTGTGCATGTACGTGCCTACATCATGGATATTTTTATCGTATATACTAATATAATATATGTAGCTGTGTGTGTGTCGTGATAAATGAAGTGGCAAGAAGAGAAAACACAAGTTCGCTCTGACACACAATCCTTTTGTCTCTTTCCAGGGAGGTAGTGGATCCGTTGGTAAATGGGAAACAAGGGAAAAAAGTGAACAGCAAGTAAACATGGAAAACTAATCGTAAGTCTGGTATCGTAAGGAGTATCTCAGTGTCAGCTTCAAATGTTTTCTTTTCAACTTCTCATCCTCGTGTCCTGTCAAAAAAAACTACATGAGATGAGGAATGTTTTTGCCTACGGTTGGTCGGTCGGTCCCTCAGCTCTTCAAAAAAATAAGACAGTTTTTTGGTTATGAAATAATAAAAACAAAACTGCTTCACAAGTTTCCAAAAAAAAGTAGAGATAAAAGATCACAAAAGTATATGGATCCCTCACTGCCATTGTGGTCGAAGGAAACAAATTATTGATTTCTTTGAGAATCCTTCTATATGTCCTGTAATAATATGGAAGAGCGTGTTTCTGAGCACCACGCACATGCATCCTCAAAAGACCCAGGCATTGCCAAACCGGAAACCTTTATAAAGCGCTTAAGCTTTTTCTTATGAACTATTCATGGGCATAATAACGAGTTGTTTGCGAGTAATGCGAGTGCATAAACAACATTGCTACAAATCGGTAGGTAGGTAGCAACTATTATGCGAGTGAAGGCAAGGGTCTTTTACCTGGAAACACTACTTCCTTATTTATGAGAAGGATGGATGAACTTCAAGCGATAATAATATTATTTTGAAGGCTGTTTTGTTCATGTACCTAAAGAACCCGAGCACGAGCATGGAACAAGGTACAAAATTGTTGGTAGTATGTCGCTCACGTGTTAGGAAAGGGAAAGAAACACACAAACAGCTTTATGAGACATTCAACTTTAAATAAACTCCACATAACATTCATCATCGTGCATATTAATTTAGTATCTCTCCAGGAGGGAGCTCCGCCACAGGACGATGAGCTCAGGAAGGAAGGAGTTGCCTTCACATTGAAAAATGAAATACGAGCTACACCACATGGCACTCCATTGACGTGGAAGTTACCCAGTCTCAGATTTTATTTTATGATGATATTACAATTTTTTGTATAACATTAGAGCTGAGAACTTGAAGAAGATGGTGATGGTCGTGAGGAGGAAAGCAACTTGTTTGTTTATCAGCAGTTTTCTTCTCATGATGTCGATGTTGTTGCAGACATGTACAATGGAGATATGTCGAGGTGACTATGAAAAATGATGGGGAAAGACGCGCTTTTGTGAGTGTGGTAATGAAGGCAGTGCTGTGTTTTCGGTTGTGATGTGATATATGTATGTATTTTTTTCTAGGTATCGAGTTCCGCATGTTTTTCCAAGCCATGAACAAGTTTCCTTTCTCCTTGGTTCCCTTGTGTATATTCCATTTCAGTGGAATGAGCGTGCACTATGGGAAAAACGCAATTATTGGAGGAGGAATGAATAGCTTTGGATGAAAGAAAAAAATTGTTACACAGAAGAAAAAAACACGTCGATACATGCTTTGACATTGCCTATTCAAGCATTCCCTTTTCCAAGCCAATACACCGTAATTTATGAAACAATGGAGCTTTCTTGGAGCCTCGTGTTTCCCTCTACCTACAAAAACCTTGTCAGCCTTTTATGGCGAAAGTGGTGTACAAAAAACAGCAAAAAAAACATGGACTGCATGGCTTCCAAAGAAACTAAAAAATTTATGCACTATATCATTCGTATCATAATGTGCCAGAGGTTATTTCCCTCTGCACACTCTGCTTCTGCTTTCACTTTGGTGAAGGAATTGCACACACATGCAATATTGTTATATCACGGGAGAAAAACGCTTTGCTTCATTTTGTACGGAGCCATTTGATTATATTCTGTGTCTAGTTCTAGTTCACTTACGCAATCGTCACAATCGTACAAGCTAATGGGACAAAGGCTTTTATGACGTTATTTCCTTCGTATTCCTCCGCAAAATAAGCATGAGATTACTTGCAAGAAATGAAGTTAATGTGATGTATGATGTTGGGCTACGAGCTTTAAATGGGGCTCACCAGTCAAAAAAGTTAAGCCAATTGCCCATTTGTTTTATGGTTATGCATTTGATAAATCTCTCTGTGAAATACAATATGATATCGAAATATTCTGGAGAAAGCAGTTCAACATCGACATCCCGACTTATTCCTGCCGTTTACAAAAATGCTGGTATTATTATTGCTGGTGCAATGTGTACAACTAAATTGCCTTCATGTCTCCTACAATATTGCACAATTCGAGCTGAATGCCGCCCTTGATGCTTTGTCTCTGTCGGAGAGCTTGTTAGGGTATTAAATGGGTGCACGTGCGAGAAAGCAACTTGAGAAACATTCTGATTGGGATTGTGTGGAGGAGGACAAAGTTATGCTATAAAAAGTAGTTTTGGGGAAAGTGAGAAAAAGCATTTTGAGTCTGGTTTAAAATAACTATCCCTAGAGGAAAATGCAAAAGGTTAAAACTAAAATTTCTATGCAGATCTACCGCAAGATTGCGTTTTATTAGCACATTCCATTCTCACACGCATTCACGACTCTTTTAGAATTGCTAATGGAGGCGGGCTTGGAATTATGACTTTATTCATGCCCGCTGTAAACTTGTGTTTGTACCCTGTGGATCTAAGAATGCAGATGCAGAGCTGGTTGGTTTTATTATTACTTGATTACTTTACTACTTAATTGGATCTAGTCGAGTGGTAAGTAACGCTCTTGTTCTTGTAACAGTTTTTTTCTAGGTTTGGTTTAGCCAGTCCACGCTGGACTAGACTGGTCTGGTAGAGATTAGAGATCAAGGACGGATTCCAATGCTTATGATTAAATTAGTGTCAGCCAAAAGTGCCTATAGGAATTGGTTATTTTGCCAGCTAGTGGGTATAAGTTGTTTGGTGTCACTTCATTAATGACACTGATTTGACAAGAAACATATGGTAACTTTTAGTTCGATTATAAATTATTCGTTAACCAATAAATTCAATTGTTAAAACATTTTTACAATGGCGAAAGGGACGCAAAAACAGCATATACTTTATCTACGTGCGACAAAGACGTAGATAGAACTAAATGTTATAAAATGTTTATTTTCATCCTAACATAGATAATCTGTTCGTGCTCCTTCGCTTCTTGCATACACCATATGAAGTCTACCTTATTGCTTTGAAAGCTTTTTTATGCATTGACAACATGGTGCAATGTAAATTCAATACAATATCTACAGTTGGAGGAACTCAGACTTGTGACATAAATGGAAGAGTATTTTACGATATGGACAGGTTTCTTTCCTGATAAAACTACGCATATAAATAAATTTCATTGATCAATCTTTTCAACTTCCAAATCTTTTCAGTAAAACTACTTTATGCAGTGTGAAAGTTATACTTATGTATTATATAATATATGTATATATTATGCATACATGCTGTCAAACAAAGTACTTTCACGATGAATTATTTAAAGTAACACAAAACCCTACTTTTCCCTTTCTACGACAGCCCGTAAAACCAACTAAAGTACTTACAATACTTTCTCATCCAGGAAGGAAACATAACGTGTTGAAAAAGAAAATCAGAACAAAGGACGAAACTCATAAAAACTGAAGAAAAGTTGGGGGAACACACACGTCCGGAAGCTCACAACAGAGGACATAAAGTAGAGTTGTCGGACATATTTATATATATTTTGGAGCCTCCTACACAAAACTGAAAACCCAAGTTAGTAAAGTACGCAACAATGAAGAGTAAAAGTAACAATGAAAATTGACTACAAAAGGAATCATATATGAAGTTACAAGTGGAAAGCCCATTACTCTGAAACTACATCATCTCAATCACTGTTAAGCTCTAATACGAAACGAGGAACTAAAATTCAGTCAAGCCAGGAAGCACATACCTCCGCCTTCTCCTCTTACATCTCTCAAAACAAAGTGGTGAAGTGAGTGAGTGGAAATAACAAGTGAAAAAGCAATGAAATCTCTTTCCACCACTCTATTTTACGCATTTCATTCCATTGTTATAGACCCTGCTGCTGTGAGACTCGGAGTTGAGTTAGTGTTGGGCTGAAGAGACTTCACTTGAAATCCCAGACGTTATTATTTAGCGATGCTGGTCATATAGGTTCCCAAAGTATGCAACAAACTTGTGTTTACAGCATTTCGCACAGCAGCATGAAAATGCTTTCATGCTCAAGCTTTCCATGTACAAGTGAGAAAAAAAAGTTCTCCGAATTAGTTTAGTGCATAATATTTCTCACATCATTCAGGCACTTGCTCATGTTCATGTACGTAGGTAGGGATATGTGTGTATATAAAAAATTGCTAAACTTTTGGAAGAATGCAATTCACGTCCAGAGGCTACACAATAGGATATTTGGATTCCGGATTAGAGCTCGAGATTTACACGATCACTCGATCGTATCGTTCATAAGTGACTTATCGTACATCGTTCTTGCTCTTATATATAAATAACCATATATAGTAGGTACGTGTTGTCTAGACTTTTATAGGGGAATATGCAACGTGCTTTCCTCACTTTCATTTTCCCTTTTTAGATGTAGATGTACATGATTCTGATTCCGCAGCTAATAATTAACTGCACGGGAGAAAGAAATGATTGCACGTTTTAGCTAAAACTTTTCTTTCTCCAATGTACATTTGTCATTCGCTACAAAATGCAATCCGGATGTGTAAATGTGCCTACTTTTCCTCCAGAAATGAAGCCTGGAGGATATTGTACAAAAAAACAACATGCATGTATTGGAATGAAATTTTACGAGTGTAAAAATATCCTTGGGAAAAGCAAATGGATCATGGATGTCCATAAATTTTACTTTTCTCTCATGATTGCCTCCGGAAGCAGCAAGACCTCTGAAATTGGGCTCCACTCTGCTGCTCTCAAGTGAAGGGCCATCGAGGTAAACAGGATATATAAGATTTTTGTGCCTTGTGCTCAAAAAAAGCTCCTATATACCATTCATGAAAAGGATAGGTATTAGAATATATATGGAACGCATTTTCGAGTTGATATAATAAACGTAAAACAATATCCTCCAACAGCTCTATATAGATTGTTATGAAATCCAATCCACACAATTTCTTCCAAAAGTTTTCTCATCGCATTACTTCCTTCCATCGTGAGAAACTTTAATATACCTACCACCACACACATAACAACTAGGGAGGAATCGATTTACAACTTCTCTAAATTGTAAATGATGTCGTTGTACAAGTAAGTAAAGATCAGAGTAATATCTTGCTTCCTTCTTTGCTAGCAACACCAAGTGGTAGGGATAACTTGAAGTTAAGGCAGGTTATGTTCTCTCTTCCAGTACATTTGCCACACAGCTTCAGCTATAGATCGTAGGTTGTAAACCGAGCAGATCCATTCAAAACCCTACATGTATCGAAGTCGTTTCTACTACGAGGATATTTTTACCCCATGTTTACAAACACCGTGCTTTCCACAGGCAAGGCACATAATCCTCAAAAAAAAGTAGCTCAACCTACAGACCCAATGTAAATAAACAAGATGAGGTTTACATTTGCAACTGACACCTTTATAAGACCAAGTATAGGGAGACCATGCCATGTGGCAACCAAAATGATATGACGAAAGGGATAAGAGAACTAAACAGTCATAAATTCGAGTAATGTTCCGCCACATGACGTGCCTATAAGAAGATTTCTCCTCACCAAACCACAAAACGGAAGCCAGAATATGTCTGCTAGAATGAGTGTGCTAGACAAACTGATAAAAATAAAAAAGGGGATAGTGAACGGACAAGAAAAGTAAAAATAGGACAAATACATACATATAATAGTTACGAATGCAAAAGCTTGCATGGATTGCACCCAGAGAGATTGCTGGGTTGGATGGAGCAAAGCAAGATGCATGAAGGCTTTGATAATATAAGGATGAAAGATATGGTTGCTATTTACCCAAAGGTAATCACCAAGAGTGTCCACATCCAATCCAGTAACCAAATGGGATGATATGAATGATGATTATGATGAGAGTGTGGTGAAAACGTGTAGGCTAATGTAGGTATCGAGCATCTCGACCGAACCACGACCAACAATCTTCCAGTTCCTTTCCTTCTTGATGATATGACACTCTCTCCGTCGAGACTAGGTCTGCAGATAGCAGTTTTCTATATTGTATGTATACAAGCCAGTCTCACATGCACATGTTTCTCAGGAATGGATACGTCAACACAACACCTGAACATTTTACAAATATCCTGATTATATTTTTTTATGCTAAATACACTGTCTATTTTTCTGGTTTACACCTTTGCTGTTGTAATTTAATTCAAATTTTTGTGAATGTTTTATTTACGTTGTAATGCAACACTCGTGAAGAGTGAAAGTGGAAGCACAACTCTATTTATTGCTTCTCCAAAAAGTGAAGCCTCACAAAAGCAAATCGCATAGTATAAAATATAATGAGTTGAGAGAGAGAGCACACAACACAACGTACTAAAGTGTAGCAACACGTTGTTACCAGACTTGCAGACAGACGACCACTGCTGGAAATGTAACTGAATATAAGTGAGGATGAGGAAACCCGGGAAATCAATTCCAGTATAGCTGCATCACCGCTCTGCTCTGGTGAAACTGAGTGAGTGAATGAGTCACAGCCACTGCCACTACCACCACTAGAAAGAACGGGGATTCTGCTGCTGCTGTCTCAAGTCAAGTCTCGCTGAAAAACTTTGTAGGCATCTCTTCTCTCTTCCTTACTACAACATAGTAGGTTTCTCTGACTCCGTGAAAGCAGCCAGAGCTCTGAGGTAAGCAAGGAAAGAAGTGGTGGTTTGGTTGGAGCTGTGAGAGGGCTTTGAACTTTGTCGTTTCTCATCATCAACCAGGAGCAGAAAAGTTCCTCCACAACACGCATATACACACACTGTCTGAGTCGGGCAACGACTTCCCTCTCTCAGCTCACAAGCCTATCCCTAGTTCCATCCAGTCTCGGATCCTTCCGCCAGCTACCAAAGCTGAGCTTCTAGCAAAGCAGCCGTTCTCAATTCCCTTTCCAAATACTCTCTCCTATTCGTATTCTGTCTTTAAACGCTTCCAGCGACCAAGAACCATTGTTAGCAAAGAAAGAGAAAAACATTATAGGAACTGCTGAAGGACGAACAGGATTGGAAGGAACTGGGTTCGCTCACTCTCTATTCTATACTTCAATATTTAACAACTTTATCCTCAAGTATCAATACTTCCGGGAATACACTTACATTGTATATGCATAGCTCATATATATTTAATCTCTTATGCTGATGCATGCTCCGATCTGTTCAACAAACTTCAACTTTTTTACTTTCTCTCTTGTTATGAGCGACACAACAGGAAAGGGAAGAGGCAGCAGAGGCCTTCTCCTCTCATCTTCAACAGATAAGACAGGGAAGAAAGAAACCTAATACAAATAGAGTGACTACCTTTTCTCCATTCACACGTCGTGTGTTTGAAGATGAGCCAAACCGTTTGCTGAATACTGATAAGCAGCTCTCTCTCGCTTTTCACTTTGCATTCAGGAGAGCATATATACAATATGCATGGGGTATAAAGCTACACATTAGCAGCTCTCTCCTTGGATATGAATTGAATTGAACAAAGCCCTTCTGATTTAATATAGAAACAGCAGCCTCAAGTCCCTTTTAAACTCAAAATGAAAGCAGAGTCCTATTTCAGAAAAAGAATGGGAGCAAACGTGCAAAAATCTTTAACAATGAAAACATTCAGAGAGAACGGCGAAAATTTGTGTCTTTATTGAAGAAACATGAGCAGATTGTAAACATCCAATTTCACATTCAATTTATTCGGATTAAGTCTTTTAATCTTTTGAAAGCTTTTTTTTTAAAAGAACGAAATTCGTAAAGTGCTTGAAAAAAGGTCGTTGTTTGCGGGGGAAAGATGATCGATGAGAAATCATTGGAATGAAGACCAGATCCATTTTCGTCAAGATTTGGAAATAAAATTACATGTTTTTATTATTCTCCTGCTGCTGTGATTTCTTCCATAAGTTATTATGGAACGTTGTAATAAGCTATGGGACTATTATACATTTAAGATTTATGGTTTAGGTTAACATTTAAAATTTCATCAGCATCAATCTTCTATTTGGAGGACGGAAGAGTTTCGAACATGATATGATAACGATAACAAGGCCCCTGCTGGTTATACGGTACTAGCTCCAAATACCTATATTCTATAGGTATTTCTAAAACTTATCAAATCACACTAAAAATACATTATGGTAAAATTTTCATATACATAATATATATGCATACATATATAGTTTACAGAATTATGTATAAGTACATCTACAATAATACAAAGTACAATCTCATGCGTTAGTAACACAGACAAAACTAGAATTCAAAGTAAAACACACTTGTACCATACGTACAATTCATTTCATCCATCGAATCAAACAGAAACATTATAAATGCGATGTTTTTTTAATACAGTAGTCAAATTACTTGTCAATAAAATAAAATACACAATATTTAACAAGGAAATGCACACTATGATTATGGTATAGTATATAGTCAGTAAAATACTTGTGGAGCTCAGAAAATGCTGAGCAGAGGTCGGATTTATTTTTTAATAATAAATGCAAAAAATAATATACTATAATCATGATTATTATTATGCTACATAATAATATATTGGGCAATGATAAGAAATGACTAAGATTTAGTGAAAATTCGATGTATGTAACAAGGTCGACAGGGTAAAATAGCTGCTACTAGTCCTAAAATATCGTTTAAAGTTGATAAAATGACTGATTTTTTAATTAATGAGAGGATCAATCAGAATGTTGGAGGTACCAACAACTAAATTCCTTTCCAGAAGTAAGTATGTATTCGTTTCAGTTAACTAAAATGGCATGATTTTCACTTTTAAAATAATTACAAACATATACTTAATCGATGTATATGATGGAGACGAAGCCGGACTTTTTTTTATACAGATAGTTAAAATGGCACTATATTCAGTAAACCGATTTTCTTTAGCAGCAGCACTCATACATACTTTGTTAAGAGGAAAAGATAAAAGTAGCAGACTGTTAGTTTAAAACCCTATTACGAAGCTAAATCTTTTGTGATGAACCATTGTTGTTTATTTTATAGGAATAAATGGCCATTTTGACTTAATCGCTTTATCAAGAAAATTGTGGTGATAATAAGGCTATTATGAACAATCAAGATAATGCTTTCTTTCTCATGATGTTTAAAACGATTTCCTTTAGATTTGCGTTGTAATCACTGTTCTTCTCGTGATGACAGGTTTCTCACTGTGTGACTCTCCATTCGTCCAAGTCCCATTGTTGTTTCCAGCAGATTGTTGCTGGTTATTTGCATTATTGTTTTGGAGGAGTGAGGAGACTCGTGGTTTTGGCTTAGGAGCAGTTTTCGGGGTCACAGGTTTTGTTGATATCCCATTAATTTCCTGTGAAACACGACACGAAACTCAGGTTTAGAAAAGTATTTCAAGACTCGGGAAAAAAGATACCAGAGTGAATTAAACAGAAGGAAATAAAGATTTTGTCATGCAATGTATTATATATACAAACAGGTGCGAAATATATCATATCATTTAAATATCTATGCGATTTGCATAAATACCCTTTTGATATCGTGCAGTGCATTGCAATAAGCCATGCTGTAATTTATACAGAAAAGTGCACACTCCAAAACCGTGATTTTGATGTTCAAGTCACTTTAGAAATTAAGTACATCAAGGAGAAAGTTTTTCAAGATTTTCTGTCAGACTGTACAGCTTCTATACACACATGCTTTGTTGAAGTTTACCAGTCAAAGTCCCACATCCACCACCCACACAACGGGTTAATTTGAAGAAGATTTGTTAATTATTCGTTTTACATAGGTCGACGATGATAGAAAAGCGAAGAAAGTTCTTAAAATGGTAGTGTTAATTAGATGGGTAGTCATTCATTTTTCGGATGAATCTTGACATGAACTCATTGAAGTCTGCGGACAATGATTTCAGACTTTCAATGAGCACACCACATTGTGTTAATTTTTTTTTAGCAAGAAACGTTTTTTTTTACAGAAGATCAGAAATGTTCGTTTAAAAAACAGGATAGATGAAGAAGTGTGAGAATTTTTTTTACACTACACAGGTGGCATGGCATGTAGGATCCCATACAAACTTACTCTATCAAGTGATTCTTTTGTACAGCCTGGATTATCCACTTCCTCTTTAACTTGTGCCCCTTGACTCCCGTCGACCTCAGACTCAGCAGTAGTTGGCATGAGGAAAGGATTATGAAAGGGGTTTGTCGAAGTCAACAACGCAGCCGTAATGGCGTCAAATTGGTCAAAAGGATTGTTCGCATTATTATTGTCTGATTTTGTGGATGCTGAACTAGTTCCAATATTTGTAACGGTTGTTGCTGCCGTTGAAACATTTGAATTTAAAAATGGGTGTGTGAAAGGATTACTGTTATTTGTACTTGAAACGTCATTCTTAACAAAAGAAGGGATAGAGAGTGGGCCTTCAATAAGGAGAATTTCTTTTTCAGAAGAAAAATCGTCATCGTCAATATTTGTTTCAATGTCAGAATCTTTCTCCCTTAAAATTTTGGGGGAGACGCTAGAGCTCTCTGAGCTCAATTTAATTTTCTCAATTTTCCCCTTCGCCGTGAAATGAGTTACTGTCACCGGGGGTGAGCCGGGAGGGAGTAGGGGAGCAGATTCATTGTCCTCATCATTTAAACTATTGTCAATATCTGTCTCAACACTTGTCCGACTTGTTGAGGAGTTTGCCGACACTGATTGAGTCGAGGTCAAGGGGCCATTATAAGGCAGGGTCAGTTTATCGCCCCCCTGTTGCATATAAATAAAAACCAACTGTTGTTTACTCAGCCAAACTACTTTCCACTCCGGATGGAGAAAGTAAAAATATAGTGTATGTACATATTAATTGTGAGATAGGTAAATAATATCAACTACGAAGGTAGCTAGCAAAAATAACAAACAATATAACGGAAAAATAATATATATTGTTTTGCACGCAAAACAATCTGGTCAACTTGGGTTATGTTACATTAATACATAGCAAGCTCCTGCAGTTAACACACAAAATCAGTTTCATCACAGGACACGACAAAAAATGTGAAAGAAAGGGACTTTCAAAATGAATTAAGGACGCTTTCGTTATTGTATCAAAAATAGGTCTACCAAGACAAAAGTAGTAAAAATTTGGGGTGGGGTGCAATATCATCCTGAGTGCGTAAAAAATTGCAATCTCAAAACGTGTTAAATTGGTTCATAATTTTTTTTACAAATATTCATAGTGTTAATTCCAAATCCACAACCGTTGCCTTCTTCCCTTCCCAATAACTTACCACAGATATGAAAGTAGCGGCATCAGTACTTGCGTTTTCACGTCCGTTTTGCAAAGCATTTTCACGCTTTTTGGCTGGTGGATAGTTTTCTCTGTAAGTCATCAAAATAATTCAGTTTGTGACTGACGCCGACATACATAAGTTAGTTTATCTGTTTAAGCAGGTAATTGAGCAGAGAAAGCTAATTATCGGTGTTACCCATTCAGCACGGTATGAGAAGACCCATTGGTTTCAGCAGCGCTTGGTTTTTTCAAATCATCCTCGAGTTGCTTTGCCTTCCAAATGTTACACTTGACCTTATCTGGAGGCAGGGGTTTGGGGAGGGAAAAGTATTTCGTTTGGTTATTGGGAATAACATTGACATCTGCATCCACCACACTTGTTTCAGTGGTCATGAAGCCGCCGGTCTCTTTCGCAATGCTTTTGATCAAATTATCAAGGGGATCATCTTCAGGCGGTGGCGGCGTTGAGGACTCATCATTAGGAGATGCTGAGGAAGGACTAGGGGTGGATCGAGAGGTGGGCGTCACCGGTGGTGAGCCTGGCGTTGATACACCTGGGTTATTTGGAGTTGAAGCACCACTTCGTGGATGTAACACCCGGGGCTCTTGAAGCAAAACTGTTTCCGGCTCAGACACGGCGGCAGCAGTGGGTTGGGTTTGTGGAGCAACTGGGGCTCCACAGGAGTACCGGAAGGCTTATTCGCTTCGCTGTCATGCTTCTGACCGAAACCTATTGGTCGCTGTCTCTCGCGAAGGATGTGAGACTGGCGTCTGGCATAGCGTTGGCTGGGCCTTCGCTCAAATTGAACGGTTCGCCTGGCACGGTTCTGTGCTAGGGTTTGTATTTCCGTTCTCCCGCTGTAGCGGAAACGGGAGCCCATTCGGAAAAAGTTTTGACGTGCGCTGGGGCCCTTCACGGGTCCTTTGAGGCGGAAGAATGCGTGGTGTTCTACAGCACATTTCCATAAATGCTTTGCTGCCTTCTCGTTATGCAACCTAGAAAGTGTAATAATTTTTGTTGAGTTTAGCTCTTCCAAGGCTTCGGCATTTCATCAATCACAGGAGGACAGCTTAGTGTCAGCCCATAATTACGTAATTAAATAATGCAGAGTGTGCACAGTTGATTTATGTATTCGTTTACCTAAATACAAACGTGTGCTCACGCTCTCGTCCTTCATCATCATCCTCCACAACAATCAAGCAAAGTTTTTTCTTCTTAAAATCGAGGCGTGCTATTTTTGGCCAAAAGAATAATCCTATCTTTTGATTTCCTTCAAAAACAAGGATTCCTGTTGGAGTCAGTCCCAGGGAATACTCGCAGCCATCCTTACCCTGCAAAAAGTACAGAAACCCTCGTAATGGTTAATCCAATATAAAAAATGAAAACGGGCAAAAAAGCGTGAAATGAAGTAATAATATAAAAATTTTGTCCTTGAGTTGAGCCATATAACATACAAAACATACCAAAACTGTGTGCATATCAACCCCATACATTTCCAGCACCTTGGCCTTATTCAAATAATTCATTTCTGCTTGTGCAGGAGTTTGGCCCCTGTAAAAAAATTGAATATTAAATATATATTCATAACTATAATAGATAATGAGAAAAGTTATCGTACATAAATATGATCCCTCAATGTAATCCAAGTGTGCTTACGTTAATTTTTTAAACTCCTCCAATATGAGAATCTCCATTTCCTCCGTTTGATCAGGTGTGAATCTAAACTCTGACACGAAGGATGGCGTGTGAATTTCTGGGTCATAATCTCCAAGTTCAGCTAAACAAATTATCATATATTATTATTTAAGTTGTCTTTGCATTTAATATTTGAGAATCTTTATAAAGAATTAATTGTATGCATACATTGAATGGCCAACGCTCCCAACTCGATGGCTGTCTGCTGAGGGATGACAAGCTTTCCAGTGAGAATATCCTGTTTAACTTGCAGGAAGAATTGATACCTAACGTACAGTAATAAAATGTTAATTCGATTCTTTGAGCTTCAATTTCCAATTTCCATAAATGATATCATATCATCATAATTTATCTCATTTCTAACCTAGTTAGCTCCTCCCTCAAATGCTGAGGCTCGGATGTGTAAAACTTCACTTTCAGTCGCAAGGTGTATGGGGGTCCAACTAAAATGGTGATAGATAATAGGGTAAAAGATTAGTACCTTTGAAGAATCAAGTAGAACGTGCTCATTGCATAAAACCCAGCAGTATTATTTCATACAAATCACTTATGCAGACAGAGTAAATGACATTTTCGTAATTTAATTTCACTACCGCGTGGGTAGTTGCTCAAAGCCTTTTTTAAGGTATTTTATGCAAGTGAATGAATCTACAAAGAAGACCCCTGGAGTCTATGTGATTTATGTAAAATGCTGAAAGCACGACTTCATTTCATTCCATTCAATTCGAGACGGTTAAGGAAATCCATTGTTTTGAGTTGGATTTTTTGGATCCTAAACATTTAACTTGAATATAAACGTTACACATCACAACATCACGTCATATCGTCTTCTGTAACATACAAGTACGCCGTCCTCCTTTCAGACATTGATGCTAATGTCATGTAATTTAATATTGCCAAACAGAATCAGGCAAAAATCATTGGATTAAAAGGCACTACATCATATATATGCAAATTAAGTCCTATTATTATGAATTTCATACAACACACATGCACGTATTATTCTCAGCCCAGGAAAAAAAGTGTACTAAAATTACAGCGTTTACAATGAAAATCACTAGTTTTCGCTGATTCGGCATTATGCATGAGTTTGATTTCAATCAGACATCACATTTATTACACACAAACATTGGAGTGGATTGCTGAGTGAGCGTCTTCTCCTCAACATTTTACTATATATTTACTTTGCTCAGCACTGCTATTAAACTGGCGTTGCATATTCATCGGCTGCCAATTTGAATGAATTAAATGGCAAGATCAGCTACGAAGCTTCTATACATACAGCTCAACTCTTCACAACTTCAAATACGCAATCAGTTTTAATAAAAAGAGTCGGCAAACATGATGCATTCATCTCATCTCCACCAAAATAGAAATGTACTTTATGCATACAATTTTATTTTACCGTGTAATTGTTTAAAATTGAGTACAAGCCTCGAGCAAGACTGATCAAAGCCAGCTGGACATAAATGGCAAAGGATTAGACTCAAAATAGGAACGAACGTTAGATCATTTACAATTTACAATAGCATCCAAAAAAAATTAACAAGTAGTTAAAATGGCTGTGTGTGAGAGAGAGAAGCGCACCATAATCATCTCTCATGAGACTTGAGCATCATCATCAAGCTTTTTTGGGCTTTGTCCATATCGAGTGTTTTTATGCTTATATTACGCCTAACTATTATGATGATGAGCCATCATCCAAAGAAAGTCGGAAAATACACAAGATTCCTCAAACAAAAGAAGAAGAGTAATGCAGTAGGCCGCTAAACCCATAAATATAGCCAGCGTTTTGACTTGAATATACTCCTAATTAAATGGAATGCACACATGCATGTTTCGGAGATTCTTTTTACTAAAGTTACTGTTGCATCCATACATACACCTGCTCAGCTGCAAATTATAATAGTAATCTAGAAAATTCCTTTACAGAAGAAGATAATAGTGGGCAAAAAAGCTTGAAGCTTACTCCAACGCATATCGCATCCCATCATCGGTTCAAGTACCTAAATAGTGTACCCAAAAACTCATCTTAAAGTATGACAAGACATGCTTTGAAAATTCTGTGAGGATTCAACCAACAAATCCCATCCCAAAAAAAGTTAGCAGTTTGTTTCTAGTATTACTA
The DNA here is from genome assembly GCA_001718145.1 of Orchesella cincta. Classification (NCBI taxonomy): domain Eukaryota; kingdom Metazoa; phylum Arthropoda; class Collembola; order Entomobryomorpha; family Orchesellidae; genus Orchesella; species Orchesella cincta. The sequence continues at coordinate 444,233 of LJIJ01000008.1, forward strand.
ACAGCATGATTTTGCTCACACAAGTTCAAGTAACATGAGAAATAGGATGAAATATCAGACGGGCAGAGAATGCAGTTTGGTTCGTGTAGCCGTACGTTGCAACAACATTTGGGCATCTTTATAGCTTTTCGATGTAGGATTGCAACAAGGTTTAAGCTCCTCAGATTTTTAAGCTATAGTTCTACTTATAGAGTCAATTTTGAGCTAGCAGGTTGGTTTTTCGTTATACCATACAATATATACCTACATAATCACAATCAGCGAAAATACACGTTGGTACTACCACCAGCAGTTTTATTGTTATGCGCTTCACAACCTGCTAACTTGGTGGCAGTCTTTTTTTGCCTCTAATACAATCATCATTGCTGCTGGGAGAGAATGCATGATTGGTCATTGTCCTTTGCATTTTTAAGCTGTGTGGTATTATCAAGACGTCATGGATGTACAATGTATCTTCAATGTAAACTGCTAGAAGGATGAGGATAACACACTTTAATGCAAACAAATAATAATGCTCAGGACTGACCAGCAAGTATAAACCTCAAGCAACCAGTTGCCCTTTTTTCTCGCCTTTTAATATCTTCCCCGTCTTTTTTACAACATCCTCCTCCTACTCCTCCTCTCAATGTTTTTTTGCAGTTGCATCGCCTCGCACATTATGTGTGCCTAATAGACTAGTCATTTAACTTTGTAAATGTTTAATTAGCCCAGCCAACTTATTACGACAGAGAGTGTGCTCTAATGGGATTTATAACATTGTTCAGGCTCAAGCAGGCTTTTTTGGCTGACACAACCAACGCAACTCGCAGCCTCGACTGGTTCTGGGCTGCTTTTTTAAACAAGAAAAAACTGCCAACAAATACATACAAAAATGCAAGCAAAAAGCTCTTTTTTGGTGAACGGTAATAATGATAATGGACTTGGTAATGTGCACTTTGCCTTATCATTCTTGGAAAAATGACAACTCAAATCCTTTTGTGCCAACGTTTTAAAGAGATCAAGAGCTAGATCCACAGCTGCAGAGTCAGTGGTGTTGTTTTAATGTTTATGTGGTACAAATAATATATGACAATGAGGATAAGATGCTGATGATGATGATGCTAATCTGTTTCTGTGATTTACAACTTGCGACTAACAACACCCCATCAAAAGGATAATGTTGAATGAGTGCTAACAACCTAAGAAAATTGTGAGAATGTGCCTAAGTGTATTTATTGGGATGCCCGGCTTTTTATTAAAAATCTCATAAAAATACGGCTAGACCAATATAATTTCAAAAAATAAAACCTGATTCTTCATTTCCTTCATTTTATTTCCTTGAATTGAATTAAAAATGATGAAGCATGAATGTTGAAGCTTTCTTCTTGCAAGTCAAATGGATTTCAAAAATATGTATATATATTCTTCTTGAAGAGTTTCTTGAACTAATACATTAATATAAGAGTATTAAAAGAAAAGCGGATGCAGTAAGGAATTATTTTTGCAGAATGCAGCTTTCAATGCAACAATGAGAAGAATTATAAAGTGCTTTTGAGATGTTTTACTTCCTCTGACTATGAAGCCACCAGCAAAAAGGTTACTGAGGAATGCAAAAAAGAAAAACGTGAATTACATTCCGTTTCCGGTATGCTATCATCCGTTGTTTACCTACATGCATTGCTCATCATTATTTACTTTACGAGGAAAAAGTAAGGCAAGTTGGTGGTGGTGCTGATGATGACCTTATAAAATTTAGACAAGTGAACAACCGACCACAATGAAGATGGAAGCCTTGTTTAAAATGTAAAACACGAGGAGAGCTGTACATCCCCAAGTACATTAACTTTACATCATTATCATGCTCCAAAACATGGTTCTTTTGTGTAGCTACCTAAACGGAATGAGAGTTTATGGTTCTAATTACCACTTCTCTCTCAAACTAGCTCTCATGCTTTTTCCCAGGAGGTTTTAGGCATCACGAATTTTATCGCTTTTCTAATGCTTTTTCTTCGCAATTACAAGGTAAACAGTAAGTTGGAGTAAGTTGTTGACTAGCGAAATAAAAAAGGGAGATAAAACAATACTATAATGATAAAGTGGAAAAATGCATTACAATTGCAAAAAAAATAAAATTTCAAAAAGAAATAATATATATAAAAGTTATCGTTTCTATCATAATCACCAACTTTCAGTCATGCACTTAGATTCCCGTGTTGCTAATTAGTTTGGCTGGTGCGTGGAATTATTGCAATGTAAAGTGGATTATCATCTCAGCTCATCACACCAATAACACAGTTGCACACAATGCCACATTAAATCTTAAATCATCTCATCAGAAATAATAAGACGATGTTGAGTTGAAAGAATGTCATACTTGCACGATAAAAGAAGAATTTTGAATTGAAAAATTAACTTGTCAGACAAATAGATTAAGCTGCTGTAAAAGTATTATGCATTTGACCAGGATAACTAAAGGTGTAATGATATCCTTCCTTCCTTACCTAACTAATTTTTATTAATAATTATTAGCTGACATGAGATGGAAGTGGCTAATTTGCTGGTGTCCTCCTTGCTGATATTTCCTATGTGGAGCAAATTGGCAATAATGGAATTTTTGTATGCCAAGCCATCGCAATTGCAGTGCACTTTGGCTTTGCGTCGGATAAATTTCAATTTGCAACGAGATGCTGGTACAAGATGAGTTTCCTGATGATTTCTTCTTGTTTTTGTTTTCATGAACTATGCTAGTTTTCTATTATCATAAATTACAGGTGTACTCTTCATCCTAATCTAATACATAATATGCAATACATCACAGAAAGCCATAATGTACACGAGTAACAATAATTATTGTTATGAAAAATTGTATTAAAGTATCATCATCCTTGTGAGTATGCCCCACTCGTAAAAATGACTTCTTTCTCTTGTTTCTAGCTTGGCCTGATGTTCAACAAGTAAGAAAAATCCATAAATCTAATCTCTCAAATGGGAATTTCATCATTTGCCATAATCAACCAGCATCATGTTTTTTAGCTGTAATGTATCATTTTCGGCGGATCATGTAGTGTAAGTGCCTTGGCGTATAGTAACTCTTTCATACCTGCTTTGTCCCAACCAAAAACCAAAACCAACCTAGTCTTTATACTATGAGCTGCATCATTTGCAATAAGGAGTACACCATCCTCCTATATAGACTATACCGCACCGTTACAAATTATTAATCTGCTCAAGGAGAGATTACAATTTTTTTCTTATACGGCAAAACAGTAACTGAGGGGGGTGGCCTGGCTTTGCTTGTCCCACTTTTCTAATGATTTTTCTGATTATTGTAACGCTTTTGGGAACTCCTACAACTTAAGGAAAGCAGAAGAGACATCTGTGTAAAATAAAAACCGCATAATATTCAATCTATTCCTCTCTTCTCCAAATCCAATCACAATCAGCCCCATTTCATTATTCAGGTGAAATAAAATCCCAATCCAATTCATAAAAATGTAATCATCATCAAAGTCCTAATGGCCATGGTGGTTGGCATGCATGTTGTGATGTGATGATGACAAACGCAATAAAAATGCTATCAACCCATCTAACCGTAAATCTGTTTAAGTACTCAACTTATTACTGCATAATACGCTTCGAAGGTTGCTGCTGGTGTTCTTTGCGACATGACATGTAAGGCAAAAAATTTATTGGGAAAATATCAATCAATATATTATTATTATTATACAACTTACTCTTCACTTGTTTCTTGATCGGCTTCGTCGCATCGAGCCAGTGCTGCAAAAAGACAGAGAACACAAGAAATACATTAAAATGCATAAAAGACAAACGATGTGATGCGTGTTATTGTTATGATGTAAAATTAAGAAATAAAAATGTACTAAACAAGTCTCGTATTTCATGGTGAATATAAATTGTATGTAAAATCCATTCTAAAAGTTTGATTGCCAAACATTTGCATTTTGAGATGAAAAACTGTGAATAGAATTGCACCTCACCTGCACATGATTGACATCCGTGAACTGTAGTCCGAAATAGTCCTTTTCAATCAGGTCCAATGAGTAGAAGACTTGCTCATAAAGCTCACTCCCCAGTGCTTTTTTCTGCAAACAATAAAAAATCAAATGGTCAAGTACATAAAACCATACAATTATGGAAGGCTAAGCAGTTGGGTTTTCTCATGATCTTGAAGAAGATGTAATCATCATGCTGACATCTTATTTAAAATTGTTGGGAAGAAAAAAGCATTAGCATTCATCATTTTTCTGCATCCCTCCAATTTTCCTATTATTCGCCAATCAAGCTGTATCGACTTTACCGCATTGAAGAATGAAAAAAGGGTATTGAAAAAGCATAAATTCAGGTATAAAAATGGGTGTGCTGCTGATACTCAACCAAACCATACGGTTTATGTCAAGACGCAAGACAAGCTAGCCTTAAACCAAACCACAAGCCAAGCTTTTCATAAAAATTTGCCAGTATATCACAAACCAGCATTCCACATTCCTTTAGCAAAAGCAGACTCTTGTCGTTGTAGACAAGTCTAGCAAAATAATGTAGAAAAACTGCATAATATATCTACCACGTCCACCTAAAAAAGTGGGGTTTTAACTTTTAAACTAAATTCAGCCGTATCATCCACCCAAACGATAAATGTTATGCACCGTTAGTTTCTCCCACGAAAATACATTATCCTCCATCACAAACGAGTTGGGACTTAAAGTAGTATTATATTATGCGTAAAGTAAAAATTCTTTTCTCTTCTGGCGTTTTATAACATATCTTTACCTGCGTAGGTATCAAATAATATATTCTTTATTCAAAAAAATGGCTGTTTATGCAAAGCTTGAAGGCAGAGATGAGGAATATGAAGGAGAAAAAATTATTTGCAAACATCAAACATGGGAATTAAATTGCATACACATTATTATTATCATCGTTATTTCAAATAACTTTTCATCATCATATCATATCGAAAAGGTAAGATGTGATATCCCATCATTGAAGCGCTGACCGGCTATTATGTGTGTGAGTCGTGCTATCTTGTAGTTTTATGTACCTATAAGGCTATGAGAAGTTTTGATAAAAAGCAGAGCCTTATTAATGCCAGCTGGCCTGGTCTATCCCATCTGCATCTTCTTACATCACGTTTGAGTCCTGAGGACACTCTTTTTTTGAATTCTTCTCTCGCGTACCCATTTCCCGTGTGTCACGGCAAAAAGAAGGCGTTCTCGCAAAAAACACACTTTATTTCATTCATCCATTTGTTACTTTGAAACTGGCAAAACTTCATTTTCAATTTGCACATTACTAAAATCCCAAGAGATTTTTTCCAATTTCGGATGTGAAGTGGAATGAAGGAGATGAGATTTTCATTTAAAAAAAGAGAATGTGACCAGAAGAATAACAAAAACCGAGTTGGGCAAACCGAACGAGGTCGCCTGTACTGCGTCATTCACTGTCAATCTTTTTATAGTCAATTTGTTAGCACGAACCAAACCATGATGGAGATGAGTGAAGATGAGCCGTCATAACACGTTTCATTGAAAAAGAAATCTAATTACAACGAGCTACATGAGCTAAATACACCTTTAGCCAATTAACGTTATCTCATTCCCCTGAGAGATTCCATCAACTACAACAATAAAATATGTGCCAAGCAAGCCAGGCCAAAACCAAACCAAGGGCCTTTGCTAATAATTCATCATCATTTGCATCTGCATGCAATGCAATGCAACCTCACTGAGATATTTTTGAAAGAGAAAAAAAATTCTTCACGATATCAAAAGAAAAGTACCGCTCTGATCTGATCCAGATGAAGATGGGAATGGGAACTTGATTCATTTGCAACAAAAATAATCAGGCATAAAATGTTTGCACGTATATGGCAGGCAGGGATGATGGTGTTGAGGATGCTGCTTCCTATATTATACACCTTGTAGCCATAAAATTACAAAGTGGGGCATTAGCAAACGTGTTACATTTGTTAATGAGCATGAGCTCTATTTATCATCATCATTCATTACTATTCATTCTAAAAGCGAGCACGGCAATCACGGATGGCATGCAACAACTCTCTGACAGCTCACAGCCAGAAATAGGGATAGCGCGGAGACGTTGCTTATAATTGAAAGCCTACGTGAATGCATTGACTACATTCCTATTAGCAGTAGGATGCCACCGTCATCGACATACATAGTAGTAGCGGATCATCCTCTACAGCTCTACCTCTGTTAGATTTGGATTGCATGACCCGAAATCATCATGAATGATGTGTGTGAGTAATATTTTGTCATCCTCACATTTTACAAAACAACACCTCGACAAAATATCAACAAGTTAGACAACCCGTCGCATTATCACTATCATCATCATCCTCCACCTCACTCCCACAGGAGAGCTGAGGTTGAGTTAAGAGTAATAAATTCACAGACTGCAATTATAATGCATTGCTCGAAAAATGAAAAGTTTTTTCATATTGTTCACCGCTGAAAGTGTTGACATTGCACCTCGTCGGAAATTGAAGTGATAAGTTAAGCTGTTTGGTAATGCACAACGGCAGTTACCTTACCGTTATCATGATCATCATGTTTGCTTTATCAGCCTGAGATGTTGAGCCATGGTAAATGAAATGCAGTTCGATGATTAGCATGTAATGCAAATGCAACACAACTTGACAAATAGCATCATGAGGATTTGTTTGTAATGCAAATTACACTTGACAGCAAGCGAGACAAGGCTAATCCCATGAAGCACACATACATCTACTTCATTATACAATTAAAACTGCAGTGGATTTATTGTGTATTTTCGCAAAACTCATATAAGTTTTATCCCACAGTGCAGAAATTGAGATTAACTTTATAATTTGTGTGTTTTTTTCAATCACTATCTTTTTATTGCACCTGAAAATTAATGACTTTTATGGCGAAAAATATTATACTTACGTCGAAAGATTATTCATGCGTCAGATATTTAGAATTTATGATGTCGACGTATCATGTTTGTACAGTCAAGGTATTCCATCTCATCCATGCACCACTAGACTTTTTCATATTTTTAGCATGCATCTACATCAATCATACATAATACGTGATGCATGCATTAAAAAGCAAATAAAACATTCAGAGCTCGTGGTGATATTAGTAAATAGGTGACAAAAATTCCAAAAATTCTTTTGTGAACAAAGAAATTGCTTTCTCAAGGACATCTCTTCATCTCAACTTTGTTGGTAGGCGAAATGAAAGAGTTTTCATTTCAATGTCGAAATATGTAACGAGTTTATAGGACAAACTCCTATTTGCACATGCATGGAATTAAAAATCTGTTTGTAATACTGCTAAATACTGCATGATTTTGTTTGTTTCCTACTTTTAAATACAGTCTACTGGAATGAAATACATTTGATGCTGATTCCCTCCCATCACGATCCAATAAATTCCAGAAAAACTCCTACTCTCCCAAAAATGATTGTTTAGAGGCATTACCTTGTAAATCTATAATTTCGTCTGGTACATAATAATAACAATAATAATGAATAAGTATGAATGTGTGCCAGTCTCTCTGATGATGAACTATGTATTGAATCCACCACCAAGTCCGATAAGTCACGGAATGAAACCCAATCTATCTCTGCCAATCATCTCTGTTTTCTGTCATGTCATAGCACACAATATCATCATCATCATCATCATAAATACTAACTACAAACACCAAGTTTCATTTTTTGCTCATGTTGGAAAACAATGTGAGAGACAGAGAGACCCGAGTGGAGTGATTGTTGAGCTACTTTAGAACGATGATGAGGAGTATACACGAATATGAAAGACGAAAGAGCTGAAAAAGCTCAAGCCTGATTATCCTGACACGGCATTTTTTTACTCTCTCAGCCAACCAACCAACCAGCATGAAATTTCTATTGATCAAACTCACCCATCTTTGTGCATATCTTTGGCAATAACAGCCAAGATTTTTTTTGCTGATGCTAAACCTGACTCTGACTTTAGTCTTCACGACCTTAACCGTTCTCTATATTCGATTAGGTATTTTTTATGCAGACAATGCTCCTCTGCTGAAAATTATGGTTCCCATACTGTACATCATGAAGATGATCGAGCATCGTAAATAAATAGAGTCAGTAGTACAAAAAGCTGTAGTTTTACAGCTATGTTATGACTCCTCGTGAGAGTATACTTTAGGCTATAACCTTTAGGATGCTAACGGGTTATTTATAATTTCCTTCCAGTCACTCATTCATTCAGTCAGTCCTTCCTTGTGAGACAATTTCATTTATATTAACTTACACACACACCTATGATCCCACACAATAATGCAAATCATCTGACAGAAACAAGGTTTAGCAAGCAAATTTCAATGATGATGATGATTCAAAGTAAATAAATTCTTTCACTCACATTTCTAATCTAGCACGGAAGAAATTCTTGTCTGACATGTTCACTCATGTCTCAAAATTCCCATGAGTTCATTCTCATCATAAATATTATTATCTTGTGGCTTGGCTACACTACACATTATTCAGTTAGTTGACTTGTTCGGCAGAACAAATCAGTTTTAAGTTGACTCTGACATGAAATGAAAGCATGTAAATTGCTCTCTACTGCTTTATTGTTTTCAAAGGTCTCCATTTCCAATCCTGCTCACTTGGCAAATAATAAAAGAAATGGAGGAATGCAGGCAACTTCCAATCAATCATTTTTATCATCATTGTTATATTCAACCAGAAAATAATGCATTGTTAGCACAAGTCAACAGTCAACCTGGCTGGTTTGGTCTGGTCCTGAGTTTGACAATTCAATGGCAGCAGCAGTTGTTGTAGTTCCTCCTGTTTGTCTTTTGGTTTAATGTATGTGCTCATTCAGAAATGCATGGGACATTATCATAAAAACTAATGTGCATTTACGAATTGGAAGGAAGAAATAAATTATGGAAATATGGACATTATGCTTCATAACTCACTCCCTGCTCGGCTCAACCTCAATCTTCTTTAAAAAATTCAAGTTCTCTACAGCATTTTTTGGCGTTTCTTCATAAACTAATATATTTTTTGCAGAAGATAAAATTTCTCTCTGATCTCAAGAAGCTTATATAGCATACGTGTGAATCTTAAAATATTAATGAATGTATTCATTACACCGGTGTGGACGACGGAAATATAATGACTGACTGAGTGACTGAGTGGCTGACTGCACTACAAGTACAGTAAGGTAAGATAGTATGCTAATAACGGTCATTGAAGCTTAAAAACTCTGTCGTGTCGTAGTCGTGAGTGAGCAACCAACAACAATATATAAAGTCATGGCTCAGCCAAGCAAAGCCAGATCATTCTCAATCCCGTTCGTTCCTCTTGAGCACTTAATCAAACATTATGCACTTCTTGACTCATAAAGTCATTTAATTATCATATTCCATCCACCACACCACGACTCAGGTAAGCATAATATACCACACAACTCACTACATTCAACAGTAGCAGCATTAGTGGCACTTTACCTTTTTCATCCAATCCTAATCCAACAAAAGCTGATTTAAAGATACCAATTTAATCAACTTTTATTATGCAGTATATGTGGGGTTCGTGCGTTTGCCTTTCGTTCTGTGCTTTCTATTTACACAAAGCTAGCAAAAGTACACACCTCACCTATTTTTCTAGCCTTTCATCTTGGGAGTAGCCAGAAGCTATGTAGAAGGAAGGAGAATTGAGAATTTGTAGTAAAATTGCAAGCTCAACAGCATTATATCGCCTCCTGAATAAAACTTAATTGTGCTAGACCATGTGCATCCAACATTGGATTATGATATACATTATTCAATTAATGTAACCCATACGCACATTGTGAATAGCTAGCTACTACTCTACACTACACACGTTTGTATCACCATCATCGACTAGAAATCAAAAAAGATTTTTTGTCAAACACAAACAAAACTGATGACTGCCTTCATTCATTCTCCATCTTAGTTCGTAAATCATATTTCTTCAAATATTCTACAAGCTACAATACAACAATGCAAGGATAATAAATAAAAGCCAACAATGCTTAACAATACACTCCATTTTACACTCGAGTCTATGAGTATGCCATTTACCCATTTTAATAATAATGCAGCAAGCAAAACAGGGATATTGTTGCTAACAATGCAATTCATTTCATTTCAATTCCACTGAATCCAATCCCAGATTAAAATCTAAATGGAAGAAAAAAATAAGACTAAATGGGGGAAATATTTACAGGTAAATGATTCAGTTTCCGCTGTAGCCCATCAGTCAAGACTCAAGACGAGGAGGAAGGAAATTATGTATCACTATTTTTACATTTTGGTTTACAATTTATTTACAAGCACAACTCTTGCCGCTAGCTTGGCGCTGAGAGATGTGTGGCTTTGGGATTTGCACGTTCGAATCATTAAATTGATAGCAAAACAACAACAATGGAGCAATTTATTTACAACTTAATGGGTGAAAATATACAGCTATATATAAACATGTTTCCTATCAAGTTAAATTGCTGATTTTTGATGATGTGATGTGCGTGAACAAAAAGACATGCATCATTGTCAGGCTGAACACTTTGATATTTTCTTCAACTCAGCGACAATACGGATGGACAGCTCTTTTAGTTTGATATCTATCAATAAGGATATGTCAAAACATTGGCATAGGAGAGTTTTTAGAAATTTTCTTGACAGCTTTTGTATCTCATGTAATCCACTTTTTTTATCAAAGCTAATATTGAGTTTCTTTTTCATGAAGACACGATTGACGATTCAACTTTTCTTTGCTTATTCTCCTACTTTTAGAAAATGCCTATAGAATGAATACAGTAGCAAATAAGGTGGCAGAATTCTTTGAAAAATATCCAATTTATTGTGTTTTGTATTAGCACATTTTTAATAAAGTTGAAAGAGTCCTCAAGAAAATGGTATGCACGCTTGACGCGGCAATAAAAAGCATTTTAGCACGGAATCTTTATTATTTTAATACTTGAGCTATGTCCGTCCCTTATATTGCCGGATACAATAAAAATTCTCACGGGGTTCAATAAAATGGCATAGTCTACTTTCCTGCAATTTCTCCCTGCGAGTCACGTTTCTCGTATTTAATGATTGATAAGTATCTTTGGAATTGTCTCACGAAGCTTATCGCCACTCCAAAAATTGTGCAAGTTATCCTCCCCCAAAGGTCCTTGCTATAAGTAGACGGTGGAGAGGTCCCGTGTGTTGGGTACGTGTTGTAGTGGCCCGAAAATATATCATGCCAATCTTATTTACGACCAACGGCATTTCTTCATTCGACTTATAATGTTTTCTTTAACTTGCAATTAATACGATTTAAAATAGATGTGAAAGTTATTTGACATTGATACTGACTATGCGTAAACGATTCGATATATGGAGCCGGAGAATAAACAAAAATTCTATTATATTTTATCATTTTATATTTCGATTATATTATAGAACATAATCTGCTTTACGAAGTTGAACTTTGTATGAACTTAGGATCCTCAGAGACTATCTTCTTGTACTTTCCATCAGCATAACAAATTGAAACTTCCTTTTTGTAAAGGAAAACGACGACGACTTGACTTTACACGAGTTCAGAAAATGCGAGCAACGACCAAAGGAAATTGGCATGTGTAAAGGACAATTTCTTCTTATCACGCGAGAGCATCTCCCTGTTTATTTCAAACTCCTGGTCTTCTATTCTGACATGTTTTTCATCATGTTAAATGTTGTAACGAGTTACAAATTGTTAAACTGCTTGAAAGCCATAGTTCCTTGAAATTGAACAGAAAACATCTCCACTATACAAATGTATTCTTCAAATCGGAAGTAAAAACGCAGATAGCCAAGACAGAATGAAACTGTGCCTTAGGCTGCGATGGAAAGATTTTTTTTTGCATTGCGTTATTACACAGGTTGTTCCCTATTATTATCAACCTCGAAGAATTCCCGTAAGGTTCACAGTATTTAGTAGGATATGATGACCAAAGTTTACCGGGTATAAGCTTGAGTATATACGAGAACGTATCGTACTATGCTTCAATGGAGGATGGATAAAGTTGAAATACTATATTTGAGTCGGTTAGAACTCTGCCGTTCTGTTAAAATAACTGAAGTTTAGAGCCATGAATAATCCATTGGCTTGGAGAATTCGACACAGTCATGTCTATTAGGAAAGTTCAACACTACCACAGCAAGTCTTCTTCAACGTCAACTTTGACTTTGTCTTTAAAAATTGCAGAGTTACGCCGCTCGGATTTTAGTCGGGGCTTTGAATAAATGATAGATATAGTAGGTTCATAAACCGTTGCGCTGTACATGGAATACTGACAAATAGCATTTCGCACATCTAAAAAAAATTCACAAAGCAAGGATTTTTCAATTTCATCAAAATTTGAAATGAAAATCATGTAAGTTTTGCTACAGGCATCCAGGAAAATAACTTTTTTGAGCTGAAGAAATGGCGATTACTTTATTCCTTATGCCAACACTAGTTGTAGATGTCGATGTTGAAAAGATGATAAAAGTGATGCCGAAATGTAATTGCAATAGTAATCCACTCATTTTTCATGCTATATGCCATTTTGCCATACCGCAATAATCCTTAAGTTGTAACTACATTCATGCATACATGCACTTAATTGTACCTGAACTGATTGTGAATGTGCGTTTAGCATCTATAGCGTCCATTCCAACTTCACTTTGCGAAACAAAAAAAAATGAATCTTTTCATCCACAGATGATGATATAATGACAAGGCTAACATTACATACTTCCTTGTCACGACAAAGTCACCTTTTGGCTTTACCTTACGGTTTCTGTTGTGGTCACTTTTAATGCATTCACTCGACGTGCAAACAAATTACAATAAAATCATAAGCCTTTGCTTTATGCACGGTGTTTGCTAAAATGCCTTTTCTTATCCTTCCTTCCATTTCATCGGCACCAAACCAAACTATTTAGGTTTAGTTCCACCAGACCAGCACCACCTCCACTCTGCTCTGTTCGTGCTTATGCATGTCAATTCAATTCATAAATGTTTTTTTCAAGCTGTTTTGAATTGTACGCGAGTAACGTTAGGGTATGCCTGACCATGCAAATGTCAAATTGCTAATGCAGGTGAGGAGATCTGAGTTGAGCTCAAGAAAAAAGGTGTGTTATGTACCTCGACTCTCGAGGAATTTAATTAAACCGTTTGGTTCGTTCGTGGTTTCATGGTGTAAATGTGCTAATTTAATCTACTCAATCAAGGCGGTGCTCACTTCCCAGAATATAATAAGCTAATTAACTAAACACTTTTAATTCGATACAGTAGTGACTTCTTTTTCCTTCACCAAAATGACACGAGTGATGACGACAGCAAACAAAGGCAAATAAATGCAAGCTGTTTTTAAAAAAGGGAATGGAATGCAATGTTGTTCAAACTTTTCCGTTATGTTTATTTATACGGAATGTATTAAAAGTTCATCAATAAAAGTTTCATGAAGTCGAACCATTTTTGAAGTTGAATGGAATTCGACCAAACAAAAAAATATCTGTCAATGTGAAATAACACTTGGTTGTTGGGAGGAGGTGTAACATCCATTTATGAAATACGACAGAAATAATAAGAGCAGAGAGCAGCCTGACATTCATTCTAATAAATGCAGTGCTCGCAAACTACATTACTTTTGCCAAGGTGGTGGACATGGATTGGTGATATAACTTTGGTTATGCCAGTGCCACACAATACAATCCACATAATCTTATCAGATTCATTAAAAATGGCAATTTTTATGTTCACCATGCTCCCAGCTAATCTGAAGCAATCTGATGCAACAGCATAATGTACTACTACTACTACTGCAGCAGTTGTTGCTGCAAGCAATATTATTACAATCCAAAAAAATCATCTACCTCTCCAAGATGCTTAGAGGCACACACAATATCCTTTTTTCCATTTCGCAATCCTCAAGTAACAGACAGTCATAACTTTTGCCCATTCATGTCATTAAATTAGTGTACCACATATGGGCATCAACTAAAAATGCACCAGAACCAGATACATCAGAGATGAGATTCAAATCCGGGCTATGTTATATTGCTTGTGCGGTGATTATTATGAGGATTGCGTTATGCACCATATTGCTATATTATTATTGTTATGATGGCTTTTGTTAAAATCGTGTCTTATGGGTAATGATGCCATGTGCACATGACATGATGGCATGCTGCACTAGACCAGGTATGAGGGCTTCGAATTGCCAATCACAATCAGTGCGATATGATGTCACGGCGGCAGTGATCCCTAATGGCTTTTGCGTTTTTTTTTGGATCAATATTGAATCAAACTAAATGTCTGACTCTCTTTCTCCCTTGTTCATCTCAAATCGAGCTTAAAACAATAAACAAGACATATATGATTGTGCGTGTGTACCTAAAATTTGACATTGGTCTACTTTCATGAACCCCCATGGTATTGGTATGGTGGTTCAATTTTTCAATCATTTTTAGTACACTCTTCTAGAGGTTATAAAAGGTGTATTGATATTGATACAAGAAGATACAAGGCGAAATCCTGTGTAAACAACTTTAGAGCCGAGCCGAAGCCCGTATTTGTTTATTTCGTGTGAGAGAGCTGGTTTTTGGGATGCCTGTTGAGCTAGCTGCGCCAATTTTCCATATTTTGCAGTATTGTGAAAGTAGAGTACTTCTAAAACCGTGCATCTCACTCAGTCATGACATGATGAGCGACGAGATTGATTACTTTTCCACGAGGACATGATGATAGTATATGACTGATATGAAGACAAGATTAGGGCTGATATGAAAATGTTTCTTGCCAATTTTTACCCTTCATTCATATTCATCAAAATAGGGATACGACACAACATACCAAACAACACCTAAAATCGACTTCAAACAACCATATTACACACAGCCCAGAAAAAAATCCTGTTTCATTCATGTTTGATGACTATGACTGTACTTAACCTTTATAGTGAAGATCAGGATCAGCAGCCCACACACATGGTCACAGGCGACATTTTGGTTGATACTGATATCAAGAGCAATTAACTCGCAAACAATATGCAAAGTCAAACATGTCCTCAGCTCTCAAAGTGTTGAATATATAACGTGAAACAGGAAAATCATGGTTAACAATCATTATCAGGTAGACTGTAGACTGCCAAAAATTTGTGTAGGAAGACGAAATTTCCTCATTGGCGACGCTAGCCCATCCTACCATGACACGTAACATTTAACAATGATTAAATGGTCTGGAATGCCCATAATTCCACAAAATATTCTTGAGCTTGAAGACTCAAGAGACGAGGTTTGGCACTCTGTTTTAATGTACGTAATGCTGCATGGGCACGGTCAGTGACATTTGTGATGTGAGAAAATGATAGGAGAGCAAGTGAGGAAAGTGTGTAGACAATGTTCTTTGCATGTGGCATTATTAATCTTGAAAAAACGGGGATACAGCCCTCGGGTAATGAAAATGAATGGAATCAGAATTAGAATGTGCGAATATAATGTAATGCAATGCCAACTGATTTCCATAACTCATCTCCCTCTTGACAAGACACATGTCAAGCTGCTTTGGCTCAGGTTCACATGACATTGCACTATCACAGATGAAACTAGAAGGATGAAGAGTTGGTAGTGGACACGCGGATGCAGCTAGCAGCCAACCATCATTATATTGTTATTGTTATTACTTTCCCTAATGCAGTCAGCGTTCCCATTAATTCTCGTTCAGTTCTGCGAGTGACGACGATGAGATGAGAAGCTAAGGTGAAACCAAACCAACCTTTCGTTAACTAACAATAACAATAATACTAGAAAAACTAACAAGGAGACGGCTATATATTGAAAACATGTCTTAAGAAACGATGCTCAAGTTGTAGTCAGGATTGTTGTGAGGAACGAACGACTCGTTTCGATTTTCGATATTTCATGACACCGCAACAATGAAAAAAATTGCACGCAATTGTTAGAACATTACATTGCACTACTACTATATATGCTATGTCTTAAATGCTCTTATGCACCTAATGAAAACGAGAGCAATTTTTCAAAATCTTCAGGTAGAAAAACCTTTTTAGAGAAGATGACCAACAAAAAGTGAAATACATGTATTGATTTTTTCTCGAATTAAGCTATGATTACAAACGAATAGGAGGATACAACAAAAAAGTGAATCCGAAGTCGAACTCATCTTCTCTCTCGGTAACCTAAGTTCTTTCTTCATCATTTCAATTATGGCCGGCACTCCTATTGTGGATTTAAAATCTACAAAACTTCCTTTCTAAATCCGTGTTGGAAAGAAAAATTGAAGACGTGCGTAGTTGGATATGGATGGTTGATTATTACTTGTCTTTCTTTTGACTAATCTTCACTTCAATTCGGCTCATCCAACCATCCATATATATAAGAATATAATAAACGTGTCTCTGCGTGTTGACTAACAACCAAAAGCCAAAGTAGAAAAGGCGAGGTGTAAAAAATTTAACTAAAATAGGCTATTCATTATGAGATGAGCTCAACACAACGGTGTTGGCCTGTACCCTTCATATTCATAAAGTTATCGGCTGTCCACATTCATAAAAGAGGATTTCCTCATCAGAGTTCGCAAGAGTTAGACTTAGCAGCGCTTTAATCTGAATCACAAAGAAAGAGACTTGGAGTTGGAGGCACCATAAAATTTTCCGTCGTGTCATGATTGTCAATTCAATCACGAAGCGAGTAGTTAACTTAATTCCAGTGCGTCTTATTTATTGCTTTATTTCCTCTCATTGTGTGCATCTTCTTATGTCTCTCTTATTCCGATTGTGTTGTAAAGTTGAAGATGTTTTTCTTAAGAGGAGGAAAAAGACGAGCTTGAGTAAAAAGAAGATTTATCTACAAGCCTGCTATGACTAAGCAGCCTAGTTATTCGGAAGATGATCGGTAAAGTAATTTTGGTTAAAGAATACAATGAAAGTAGCTCCCTCATCTTGTTGAGAGATGAGCTAACAACATCCTCCTTCTCCACTACTCGATGGAAAAGCCAACATCATCATCTTTTACAAGGGGACATCCAATTTACATAAAACATGGTACTCTTCTCTTCTCACGCTGACAGCAACACACCAACATGGTTAAAAAATGAAATGCATTGGATATAACTCATTTTGATTCCATGCTAGGATGACTCGGCTCAACTCTCCCAACTAACTTAATAAGAAAAATCTTCCAGGTTCAACCTTATATGATCAGCTTGCTTTGGTTTTTTCTTCTCTCTGGATGAAAAAGAAACGAAAAGGGTTAAAAGGAAAATTTAGTGTCCACTCAAAACTCAGAGAGATAAAAAGGTGATGAGGATGATGCTACTGCTGCCATTTACCTAAACATGCAGATAAGAAACAACTCCTCGTGTTGTACAAAGCTATTATGGAACTATATTTTTCCATTGTTACTTTTGCTCTAGGCTCTTATTATGCAAGGTAAGCAATGTTGATCATCATGAGTGGAGTAGTGTACCCTTCCTCTTTCCACACAGGTTTTCTCTCTCTCATCCTGGGTGCATACTAAACGATCATGATTTCTAGTCCATGAACTCACATGAGATGAAGATGAGATGCTCTTCTTCTGTTCTTGGTTACGCACCGCGTAAAACTAATAATAATATATGCAGCCAAATACAATACACTTGAACCGTGCAAGGAACTGGCTACAATTTATTCACATAGAGTACCTGCTCCTGTCGTGTAGCTTTTATCAGAAGAATAATTTAACATTTGGAACATCATCTCTTCTGACCAAAAACCAGTAACCAACCAAAACCCATCAGGGTTGAGAAGTTGAGATGAGAGATATTATCGTCAGGTGTATATAGGAACCATCAAAAATATAACATGCAACAAAGCAAAGACTACTGCAACCACTTTCTTACCTCTTCTTACATGTACAAAGCTATTACAGGAGAAGATGAAGGTAATATGGTTATGGTCAGGAATTAGTTTAGTTGAAGACCATTTCTTGGGCAAAAAAGGTGTTTGCTGGATATTTAAGCAACACCAAACCAAAACCTCAAACACAAATCATTATATTTTCAATGAAAAATTTACACAAGCTAATGCTAAGCATACACACATTGGCATTGACATGAGCATGTTGATGTAAAAGGATCCTTCTAATCCTTTTCTAAGATATTCATAACATGCCTAATTTTTCTTCTTCCATATTGGAGTAAATGGGGTTGTAAATGAGTACGATACAAAGTAATGTAGCCAAAGGGTGAATAAGCTTAGGCGGCAGCGTACCACCAGACATACATACAATACGATGCTAAAGCATGAGATTTCTGAGCAGACAAGAGATGAGGAGCAGGTATTATAAAGCAAGGTAAATTTCTAGAAGCAAGTTGAAGATACAAAGTCAAGGGAATAGTATACATATGTGCAGGTATTAACGGAATGTGCATGGATATATAGATATAATAGCTCAGCGTTTATAGTGGAGATTAGCTCAAGTTTTTGCTTCACTTACGGGTAGTTCAATGGACAAGTCCGTTCCATCCAAGACGATAACCTTACACAGAAGATAGTTTTTGTTGGGCTTGTAGTGCTGTTGTTGATTATGCTGCGGCGTTCCTCCTGCCTGAACCTTTTGAACACTCGCCTGGGCGTTCCTTCCTTTAGATCTGCGACTAAGAAATCTCAACATTGTGATGCTTATGTCGTTCCTCTTCAAAACACACGAGCAGAGTTGCTCTTTGCTTCCCGAATTCTTTTTCGAATTAAGAAGGCATCTAGCCTGTTTACATCTAGTTAGTAATTTCCTCCACAATAATAATAATGCATCTGCTGACTCTGAAACATGAGCAGTCGGCTTCACGTAAAAATGGACGGATTTCAATTTCTTTTAAATGCTCTCTCCCTTCCACGTTGATTGCAGTTTTGCGGCGAAATAGGTAGATGATTTTTACCAGGTACGGTTTTTAGTGGCGAATTTTATTTTCGTTTCAGAGTCCAATTTTATGGCTGAAAAAAAGTTGAGTCTTCTCCTCCTCCACTGGTTTTAAAATCTCCTCACAAGATGAAGTATCATTAAGGGTTTGTTGCTACTTCAGTTGATGTCTTTCTCTTCTTCTTGTCTTTTTTAAAAGGTGTTGTAACAATATCGAATGGAAATTCGATAATGATGTTATCACTGATCACTTATTTGAAAGAGCAGAGAGTAGCAATATATGTTAAGTACGTGGCTTCCCATTAAATCGAACACAGCTCTCTTTGTTGCACACCAGAAAGGTAAAGTGCCTAGTTTAGAGCTTAACTGAATTGGTTTTCATCTCATTCATTCCTCCACTACTCTCCACCTCGTGATTTAATAGTGTAAAGGCACAAACTATTATTTTTATTACCACATTTACTTTTCAATAGACATTAAGTTGAGATGATGATGATGGTATGGTCCTTTCTAATTTGTCGTAATCATTTCGAACCATCTATTTTTTTACGATGAGACGATTCTTGGTTGAATTATTGAAAGACGATGAATTTCAGTCGGGGAGTGTGTAGGTAGTAGACCCTGTCGTGAAGACAATAAAAGGGTAATAATTTTACTAAATGTTGATGATCGTGGTTGGATTTATTTTTGCTCTGGCTTTCTTTCAAGGACTAAAAATAAAATACGCTATTAAAAAGTCAGTCCACTCTTCGTGACAAGTCTGTCAGGCTAAAAAGATGAGAGTAATTAACTAAATAGTGATTTACGATATTTGATTGCTACATACAAAGTTTAAATGTTTGACCAGTCACAAAGAAAAGCTAATTTGATGTTGTGAATAATATCATCATTAGGAAATCATTTTCAAGAATTTGTTTTTCTTATGCAACATATCAACTATGCAAACTTGAAGTTCACTAATCCCAAATGGAATGTGAAGACTGTAATCAAATAACACATTTTTACGAACCAAACGTCATCAGTTAATATTTGCAATTCATTTAGGTAATTAATGATAGTTCGAGTTAACAAAGAAACCGAGTTTTCAACGTGGTCTCAGTTCATTAGCACAATTGTCATGAGCTTCTGAGCTGCAGGGAAAGAAAGTCAAAAAGTTTGCAAATACAAAAGAAGGCTGATTGCGCATTAAGGTTTTCTTCCAGTATAATAATTTTGAAATGGGAGGAAGTGAACTGCATTACTTGAGGCAGTTCCTGAGCCGTGATTTAATTATATGCATAAAAAATGTTTGCAATTTCTTACCACCAATTTGCTCCAGTCTATTTAAAACGGAATGAGTTGTTAGCGTGCAAACTCCGGCCTTGGTTATGGATCCGATATGACACAATTATAACTCATGAAGAAGCCAAATGCGGAGTTGGAATGTAAACAATGGAGAAAAGTAAGTTGAACACCTAATCAAACACAGAAGGGGAATGATTTTGAGGAAAAGTTTTTAGACTTTTGTTTTCAGTCTGAGGAGTGTTTTTCCTTTAGCCTTCAGCAGCCCATGCATAATAATCATACTATGAGGCAACGATAATAATACTCCAACTTAATTACACACAAACTTTTTCATGACGAGTGAGCATTTATTTTGTAGAAAACAAACTTGAGGCAATATATTTTTAACAGTTTGTTTCGAAAATCCTTGGACGGAAGGTTTTGATGTTGACATATTATCCACAGCACATCCACCTGAACTCTGCGTTCGTTCACTTGCACTGTTTCACACATCCATGTATGTATGTAAAAAAGTGACTACCTTTTTTTCATGTGACGTTTCTTCTTCTTCTTCGGACGGATATTGTTATTAGCAAGTGGTGTGTTGTGTTGTATATGCAATTCAGAATTGCTTGCGGTCTCCGTCTCCCACCTTCCTTTCCTGTGTGAATAACATACAGAAAATTGCCAGGAGCAGCCTTATGGCAGGATGAAGCACTATAACTGACTGACGAACTCACCTCTTGATTCTCAGCAACGGACTATGAAAAATAAAATCTCAAGAACTGAACGGACACATACAAAAAAGGGAATGCTTACAATGCAATGCAAATGCGGCTGCAGAAAGTGTATTCATAATACATTGCTGCAATATACCTAAGTGTATTTTATGCTTTGCCTTGCAGGAGCATATAATAGCTACCACACATGGAATATAATATCAATGCAATGGAAAGCACAGCAAAGCAGCATGATGACGTTATGGCCAGTAACCAGTTGTGGCATGCATGAGTGAGATTCAGATTTTGGCCAGGTGGGTAGATGAGCAGTTGACGTTACGTAAGCTCAACACGGTAAAAATACTGAAGAAAGAACGATGAAATCAACAAACAAAGGATAGAATCATGTACTCACTCGTAGTAAACAACATACTGCATCCACAGCCGACTCCTTTCTGAATCTTACTCATATTCATCATAATATCTGGGATTAGCATGAGCGTTACGTTTTTCTGTAGTGCTGTACGCTATACAACAATACGAATGAATTTTTATCTTGATCACATCATCATCATGATCACAGGTAGCACAAAACAATCCCAATCCAATGCAGGCAATGTAATGCAAGGAGCGTAGAATGAGTCAGCTTTTACCTGGCCTGCCTTTTATTATTAGTCACTCTTCAGCCAGATAAAATGTTTTACATCAATTTACGTTGCTCAATGCATACAAAGGCAAAGTGTAATCTGATCCGTAGTAAAAAACCAAAGCCAAGTTGATGTTGATAACGCTCAAGTGAATGAGAGTAGTCGATTTTTCAAATGCATAATATGATGGGTGCAATTGCAGGAAAACTCTTGTTGTGTTAGATGCAGTTGGCTGGGATTTGGACGAAATTGGAGCATTTTGGCTAATGCTTCCCTGCTTGTTAGTTATGGATGTGTCAACAATCGAATTATTGCACTTTGCTGAGCTACAATTTATGCTTTCTTCCTGTCCACTTTGCATATTTAGGCCATCATATAGTGGGCAAAGCCAAATACAAACATGTCGGTTAATAAAGAAATGTATTTGAAATACGGCTAGTAAGGAAATCTGACTAAATCATACTTTTGTTCGTCTCGTCCTCTTATTACGTTATATGTAAATCTTGGACTTTGGGTTGGTATGCAATGCTAATGCAAGTTGAACTCTTTGTCTCTTTTTCATCTTGAAGTGCATAAAAATGCATGAAAATTTATGTTATGAATTATGCATTTTCATTCTCGTCCATCATCATCCTTTCAACAGCGAGGAGCAGCCTCCTGGAATTCCTAGAAGGAAAAAGCTGACATAGTTTTTACGCTCATGCAATGAAATGCAGCCAAAAGAATAATATTTAGTGGTTGGGTGTGTACCATGGGGCAAATGAATAGTTAGATTTGGATAAGGCATGCCTTAAAGCCCCATTGACCTTTCCTTCACCTCCTACATGAAAATCAAAATCAAATAAATTTGCTATCGGAGCACCATACAAGTGCAGTCAGTCAGTGGTCTCTTTTCCATATATCAAAAATTGCTACAACAATCCCATCTCGCCTGACAGCAAAAAACAAGATACTCATCGAAGAATGGGACTATAAACAATAGGAGCAAAAGAGTGATAATGACCCGCTTACGAAGGGTATTTTCTGATGGAAGAATATATAGTCCTTCGTCTCGTTGTTCCTTAATTGATAATGCAGACTTCATTTGGAGGGAGATTAACGAACGAAGACATGTATAATGCAAAGGTGCATGTAATTATCTTGTTACCCCAATTAATTACATTGGGTTCATTTTTAATTAACGTATTCATATTATGCAAATTTCAAGCAAAATTAAATTAAAAACTTGATTCCAATACAATCAACAATTTTTATATAATTTACATCACATCAGCATCCAGCTTAAAAATTTTATCATACGATGTTTTCTTCGAAATTTCACATGACCAGTTTTGGAATACGAGGGCGATGATATTTATACTTGAAGAAAGGCTTTAATTTACTGTAGAGCAGTAGATTAAATTTTGATTTTATTACATTGATGATTGTTTTCCGAAGGGACTTCGGTTTATTTGGATAAATCGATCATTACTTTATGATTCACTCACGCAATTACCTTTGCTCAGTTCAATATTTTAAAATAACTTAATTTTGAATACGAATTGTTTAATTAAACATTGCTCATATGCACAAATATATTTATTGAATGAAAAAATCATTACGTCCATCTATGACATTCCTAATCTAATTCTACCGTCCCCAACCATTAAACGTAAATCGATAGGAACTCTGTATTTCACTTAATCTTTCAAATAGTCTAATAACAGATTTCCAAAAGAGCTAATGATAAGACATTAGAAATGACATTGTCTAGTCCAATATGCACATTAGTCTTTTGAAATGATAGTGATTGCAAATGCACTCGTAACGTCGTAACTATCAACAATTACGATCCACCCCAACCAAACCATCAAGAAGCCAAAACGTTAATTACATCAAAAGGGGTCATTGTCATGAGTCAAGTTCATTAGGGTTAACTAGAGCCTAAATATCCCATTAAACAATTCAACATAAAGAGCCTAACTATGCATAAATCATAAATCCATACAGCAAGCAGCTTGTGAACAAAGGATTAAAATAGTAATATTCAGTACAAAATGCAAGCTAAAGCCAAGCCGTGTACTTTTGTATAATCTCAACGACAGAACGGTATAAATACGTGAAGTATCAAAGCTCTATGGTATAAAAGTGCTACGGCAAGACTGTCTGTTGGGGAGTAAAAAGCATGTTGCTCGCAGGATCAAACAGGAATAAAGTGAGCAAATTCTCAACCGCCAAAGTTTTGCCGCAGCTCATGTTTTTGTTATGCTCAAGTTGACAGAGGCTGCTGAAGCTCCTGCATTTACACGTCCCAAACTTTCCATTGCATTCTTAGTTGTTTTGTATCGGGCAACGGTTAATTAAAGGTGTGTTTGTGTCATGTCACAATATTAAATTGTTTGTATATTATAGTTAGCAGTTGCTTATCCAGTAGCTGTTGTTAGTGAATGTGAATTGCATTTTTAATCATCTTATCGAAAACACTGGCCATATAACAGTGTATCTGGTGGCATATGACATGACCACTTGGCCTACGCATGGAGGTTTTGATTTTTTGAAGGCATAGTTGCTAATCAGAAATGATACTGATTGTAGATGCATTTGAGAGTGAAGTGCATTAAAAATATATGGCAACAAAACAAAGTTAATATTTACTGGTTACTTATCTTGCTTAGCTTTAGATAATCTGATCGAGTCATGTCCAAAACTTGCTGTTTTGAAAATTGTCATACGCTCGGATACAACTGAAACCTTTTGAGAACAAGCAGTGTTTTAATTAGTTTTTGATTCTTCTGTACTTTCAGATTACTGAACATTGGAATTTATTAGCTTGTTATCATCATCATGTGGTCACCATCGTCATCCTCCGCGGAGGATTCCTTTGGAGTTGCGGGTGGTGAATTTACAGAGGCGGAGAAAAAATATTTAATACGGAAGGGACTTGCATGGGAAGATTCCAAGGGTGAAATGTTTGACATTTCCACGTACGTTGACATTATGATTATATTATTCACTAAAACTAGCATCTGTATCCATGAGTTAATGATGCATGTTATTATTCCATTTTTAGAGATGTTGACGATGCCAACTCCAGCCGAGCAAGCAATACTAGCTCACTGAATATGAGTGTCAATAATGATTCCCTTCTGTTGTTCGAAGAGAACGAAAGGCAACTTCGGAATGCTAGCTTTGCGTAAGTTATTGTTTTGATATACCTTTATACCTGTCCAAACCAAAGTAATTAATTTCTTTACATTACATTTTAATATAATGATTCTTTAATGCTTGTCTGTAGGAAACACATGGGTTCGTCACCCGGTGCCAAGCCAATGACTCTGCGTCAAATGAATTTGAATGCATCTGACTTTTCTGTCTCCTCTTCCCAAATGGATTTTGATGAGTAAGTCATTTAGCGAATAAAACAAGTCATTAAGTAAAATATCTACTAATCCATGTCGGGTAATAAAAATATAATCTTTTAATATTACAGGGAAGATGAAGATAAAGAAAACATGTGCCATGACCAGTCGCTGAGTTATTCATCTATTCTTGAAGATCCTCCCAAAGAAGGGAGTGCTGATGATTCATTTGCAGCTGTGTTATCCGAGAGGAAATTGGACCTTGATGACTACGCCAAAATGGTTTGCGAAGCAGATTCATTTAGGAGTGAATTAGAAAAATCCATGCGTACCACTGATGAGCCGAATGAAGATTCAGTTTTAGTGCCATGCACTCAGGATGTTATGAACGACACATCAACCACCGACCCCGAATGTGAAGATTATCAAGACATAATTCCAAGCACACAATACGTTTCTCAGATTGAAAATTCTGGTATTAGTGACGACGACAATGACAGTAGGGTTATCGTCCCGTGCACTCAGTATCCTGATGACTCTTACCAGTCAGATAAAGATATTAGCAGTGTTCCTTGCAGCCAGAGTTCCACTGGAGAGTAAGTTACATTTAAGATTTTTCAATTGCACGTTTTAATTAAGGTGAATCTGTTGAAGCGGAAGCTAAATTGTGTCTTCATGTCATATTGCAGGGGTAGTAGCAAGGAAGATTTGGATGACACCATTACCATGATGACAAAGCTGTTGGCGATGGCTGACGAGCAAGAAGCGAAGGAGAAGATGGCAGCTGAAGCAACAGCAGACGATGGAAGTGTTCTGGAATCATCTGTTTCTAATGTGGATGATAGAAACTGCAGTCACAACATGGAGACTCAAACGGATGACGGCGAACTTGGCGGATCTTCCAATGACATCCCTGCCAACTCTGATGATATTTTTTTCAAAACTCCGTTGAAATGCCCACGAGTGCAAATGCTGAAAAACAAAAAAATTTGCACCCCCAGTCCTCCTAGATCGTACGTAAATTCATTACTTCAGCGGGGCGCAGACAACAAGACTGCAGTTATCAAAAAAGTGGATCCGGTTAAATTGAGCAAGCCTTCTACTCCCATTAAACCCAAGCCATTCATTAGCACCAGCACTCCAAATCGGACTCCGTTTACTAACATTACGCCTGTTAGGAAGACTCCAGGACTGTTTAATGGCAAGACTCCCATTTCCTCGAAAATTGATACTGGCTTGAAAAGGTCCCCTGGGTTTCTTGCAATAGGCTTATCCCCCGTCGCTGACTATATTCACTCCAAACCGCCACCATCCAAGTTTGTTCGCACTCAAGGTATCTCCAAACAAACACCCCAATTAAACTCTGCTACATCCAAAACTTCTTTGCCCCGGCCAAATAATTCATTTACTAGAATACCTGCTCCTCCTCGTTTTTCTCAAGCTCAAACCGATTCCAAAATTGCTACAAAGGAGCAAAAGCGACATTCAATTTTGAAAACTGAAACATTTTTTGATTCCACGTCTACTCCACCCAAAATCGTGAATAACATTCCGAGATTTGCCAAGTTGGAGTACAAAGGACCAGCTAAAGTGAAAACGACTGACGGAAAGGTGGAGTCTTCCCCAAAGAAAGATTTTGTGGCTCATCGACACACAGGTAAAATTGTGAAACAATTCATTTCATGACCTTCATTTTACTTTATTGCTCATAATATTTACAACCAATTGTTTGTTTGTTTGTTGATTAGGGATTCGAGATGTTTCCGGAAATGCATCCTTTATCCAAAATGCCACAATTCAGAAGCGATTCATTCCTGCCCAATCGAGACTAGCAACACCACCCAGTTACACCCGCAAATAATTATTCTTCTCAATATTTTCAATATTCATTATGTATAAATGACGCTAACGTCACTCTCGTATCTCTTACTGCTTTAGATGTAAAGGAAGCTCTGAACCTGAAAACCACACCCCTTCGTGGTCACTTACCTAACCGTTAAAATACTTTCACTTTGGATTTACATTTTCAAACTTCTTTTTATTGCATGTTGCTCGAAACTACGGATAGTTTATTGCGGGAGGAATGCATCATGAGCATGCTTCTGCTGATTATTGTGTCAAATAATCTTTATCTGTGCCTGTGAATGTAGATTTATAATAGTAGTAATAGTATTCAGTAGATTGTAAGTTGTACATAGCACTTTACTACGTACTTTTAAATCGTGTGACCATTGAAAACTTAAAGATTATTAAAGCTATTTGTACGTTTGTAACTTATAAATATTATATTTTCGTTTTCGTGATTGCCATTTACCCGAACGTTGTTTATAGATTTCATGTTTCACGCATTGCAACTTGTTTCTTAAATCAGTAAGTTTATATGACTGTAGAAGGACCCACTGAGTGCACTAGCACTGGACCACCAATTGCATTTTTGATGGGTAGTTAGCGGTTAAAAGTTCTACATTTGTCAATTCCAACCTCCAACAGAAGGCAAAGGATGAGGGCAAAACTCTTTTTTAGTTGGTGATAGTTTAGTTTACTTGAAGACGTGGTTGTGTTCTATTGTTTTTATGAAATAATATTATATTACATGCTTGAATTTGTTTGATTGTTGAAACTAAAATACCACTTTAATCTCATTGCTTAAGTACCTACCACTGGATAAATTATTGATTAAATGACAGATTTATTTATAGATTGAAATTGAAAGTTTGGAAACACGTTGCAAATTGTCAAATCTGCATTACGAAGTTGTGACTGGATGCTATAAAACCGCAGTAGTTAAGAATTTTAAAGGCTCATGTATCACTCTCAACACATGCGGCTCAATGTTTAGTTTGTTCATTTGATTTCGAAATACGCATTACACCTCCACAATAACTAAGGAAAATCATTTCTTACCCTCTTCGGTATGACTCATTGCCCTTGTACATTATTATCCTCATTGCTAAATCTACATTACCTACGATTGACAAATTATACGTCTAGTTCATTACATTGGTGTGCTCTTTGTCTTTTTAGTCAGCGTAACTCTATGCGAGTCCTTTCTTAATACATCATAATATCATGCTTGATGTTGATACGTCAATACAAAGTATTGTAATGTGATAGACACCGAGTCCACGCTCTGAGCTCGTGTTCTTCTTTCTGAAGACCATCTTTAAAATCAACCCCTAATATAGAGTCAATACGTTTTGTGAATAACATACTGTGCATACAATGCATGTTCCAGTCATTTGAAAGGGTAACTCAAATAAATAGAGTCTGGTCTGGCTTGCAGAGCAAAGGTATGTAACGTAATGAGATCCATTCATGCGTCAGATGCGTGTAATCTGTTGGTGTTGGAGTTTGTAGCATTTTTCAATTTAAGCATATTAATTCCTTGTAA
This sequence comes from Orchesella cincta, assembly GCA_001718145.1. Taxonomy (NCBI): domain Eukaryota; kingdom Metazoa; phylum Arthropoda; class Collembola; order Entomobryomorpha; family Orchesellidae; genus Orchesella; species Orchesella cincta. Next base: position 472,527 of record LJIJ01000008.1, read on the forward strand.
TGCCGGATACCTTTAGACTCCAGACCAGACCAACCCAAATATACTTACTGATGTCAAGTACCTATCATTATCATCATCGTTGTGTATTTGTTTTGTAGCATTAACTTAAGGTGCAAAATGGTGAAGACAACAGTTCCAAGCGCTTTGATTCACTGTACTTTGATCTGAACTACAAATTCTCCTTGTCCGCAAGTGATAGGAAGTTTGTGCTGTCTTGTCTGATAAAGTGCCGCAAAAGGTTTGTTGAAATTTGATTTCTTTCCTCTCAGTAGTTTGGGTATGACTCACAATCAATATAATTTTTAATGCTCGTTGCATCGCTTACATGAACATTGTATGCAAATAAGCGGATACAAAAACAATACAAACCATGCAAAAATTTCCAGAAATAGACGTAACAAGATTAAATTAAATGCGTTTTTGTTTGATGCATCATTCAAGTTTCATGCATATGCATACAACTTCGTAGTTTATAGAGAAACTGGAACTACTGACCGTGAACTAAATGACAAAAAAAAACTCACCTTGACCATGGCCTATTAAAAAAGTGTCCAGTTAGTCAAGTTTTAGTTTTTTAGTAAACACCAAGTTGACCAAGTCTCACAGGAGTCTGGTTAATCAGTACCGACAAGATAGTTAGTAATCAAACCATTGCGTAAATACGAAGAACACTTGTTTTCTATAATTAGATTTCTTGTCCCATATTCATATAAGCATTGATTGATGTCAAACCGCAAGCAGCATTTTGTTCGTAGTTGCTAGATTATCACTCGTTAGCTTCATGAAAGCTCTCAAGTCAATAAGCTTATTGGGCTAATCTCAAGCTATCAGTTCTAAACACATTTCTATTTATGTATGTATTATCTTTTAAAACACTTCATTACAGTTTTTTGACACTTTTGTATTAGAAAAATGATTATTCCAACTTTACTTATCCGGAACGGCAGTATTATTTTATACATATTGCGTGTATAACTTAAATACGTTAGATGTAAATATATTGGTCAATCTTTCCAGTCATCGGTACACTCTTCGTTTACTCCAACCATTCGCATCAACCTTTGCACCCTTATACGCTAGCTCAGAGCTACTGAATGCATAAGGATTAATGCTGCTGCTTTAAACTTTGTGACAAGTTACATCACTTATGCATGTAAATTACTTCCTTACAAAGTCATACTTTGCACGATTCTGATAAGAAAAAAGTTTCCGCTTCTCTCCTGGCTTACATGCACCCACGCATGTGTTCACCACTCGGTCAGGGAATGACCTAGCATCTGTCTCTCTGCTCCTGCTCCATTTCCATTCATTCATTTAGGAACGTTCAGCAGGTCAAAGTCTATACAACAGTTAACAGTTCCTTGAAATTGGAGATTACCACATCATCAGTAACAAAGTGACGTTCAAATCCAAGAAAGCTGAAAAAGCTTTTCTAGGATTGTCGTTTTGTTTTCTTTAGGCATCTTTCAGAGAATCAATCGCAGTAGCTGATATTGACGAGGAATGCCGTGAACCTAACCCTTTTCTCAGCATCTTTGCTTGTTTTCATAAAATCTCAAAATGTTTCATGTCTGGGATTGAGAACGGTTCCAACGGTCAAGCTTAGGGTTCATGGGAAAATTTTGATGCTTTTTCCCACACCCTAATGCAATTTCTTGGATCATATTATTACGCATACCAAAAGAATGATGATGTTGTTGTTTGCAGCGGTTAACCCGCATTTCATGATCATCATAATTCATAACACGGAGGAATGCGTAATTCACAATTGCACTGAATGTATTACGTACGCATATAGCGAGGCTGTAGGTTTGCTAATTGCGGGTAGGTAAAAACTTACGGACTCCAATAAAAATTTCCATATTGCTTACGTAAAGGACTAATTAGTTGTGGCTAAACCACAACCACGTGTTATGGATCACGTTGCCCAATTTCCTCTCAAGAAAGTCCATGGTCTTTGTACATTTTGCCTACATGGTTTTCCATCACCAAAATAATTACTATGATTCATTTCCTCGTGGACATACACGCATGTTTATTATTATGTTGACGCAATCTAAGGAAGGTATAGGAGGGCTACGATTACTCTTTCAAGATCTTGTTTTTATGTTGCAACTACAAATTTTGGCATAAACAATACAATATTTTATTAGCGACTAATTCGGGGCTAGGCAAACGCAATGCACGAACGAACCATGTAGATAACGCATCTTGTGATCTGCTACCTACTACAAAAGGGGCACAAAGGGACTTTAATTATTGGCATGTGCAATAACATCAGATTGTGTGCAATATGCCTGATTCTGACTAATAAGTACGCTACAGATGTTGATAAACAGAAAGTTTTTAAGGATATTCTCAAGGAGTAATATGCCGTCCACTATTACTGTCCATCAGAAAGTCCCATCAAAGGGATGAGCATGATGCAGTTGAGTTTTGAGGGGTACATAAAAAGTGAAGTAGTTCTGCTGATGCTCCAATGTTTTATTCATCTCTTTTTGTGTACATAATGAAATTTCATGCGGCTAGTTGATGCAAAATAGGTATAGAGAAGCATGATGATGATTGTCTTTGAAAATGTAAACATAAACAGTAAGTAAAGTAGTACACAGCAAAGTGAGTCCACAAACTGGTTATACTACACAACATTAACAGTCAGGCATGCACCACCGAAAGTTTCATGTAGAGGAATGTCCAAAGCGGTATAGCGTGGAAGGAAGGATAGGGATGACTATGACCAACGCTGTTGTTGACGAGGGTCGAAGAGGTTAAAGAATGGGATATAATATGAAATATATAATGCAGTAAGGCAAGTAATCTCGCAAACATTCACATTCAACCCGAGAGCCTGCAGCATCATTATTACTCTGTACAATTGGCCTTGGCTACTCTGTGACAGAAGAAGGGTCTTTAAACAAGCTTTTTTTTGAGTCTTCAATCTTCATCTTGTGAAGAGGCAGGAAGCAAAGCAAGACGTTTCCTCTGCACCTACTTTAGTACACACGCTCACTCTTTCGTCCCGTTTTCATCCCATCACGAAACTCATTCTCGACAAAAGTTTGTGCCTTTAAATCTCTTCTCAGCTCTCCAACAACTACATCCCCCTCAAGTGTTTGTTTGAACTAATCTTCACGTTCTTCAACAAGATACTTTGGGGACTTCTACTACAACTTCTATTGACTATTATTGTGCTAAAAAGGGACTCCTTTTCCCTGTGACAATAATTCCCTTGAATGTGAACACTTCTGATATTCTGTTCTCCAAGAAATATTCTACACTAGCTGAGTGCCCTTCCCGTCAGAAGCAGAAGGTAATTCAAAAGGATTCTTTGTAATTAAATATCTTTCAAGGGAAATTAAACTTGGAATAAGGTTGGGTTGAAGAATCTAGTTCACCAATTTCATTCGCCATGTAATATTAAGCACAAACAATAATGCCGTGCATATGCAGCCCTGTAGCCGGCGTCTATGCTCAGGATATAATATAGGTATAGCGCACAGCATATAGTTCCCAGTGCTATTGCAATATGCGGAAGGACGAGAAACAAGAAATGACAAAGGGATTGAGAGAGAGAGAGAGACAAGTTGTGCACAATGCCGTACCAGAAGCGTTAAATGAAGCTGATGCTTACTTACATGAAGTACAAAAATATCATTTCTAAGCGATTCTGGTTTGTTTTTATCAAAGTAGATATTCTTTACATAGTTTTTATATAGAGATGCAAAATTTATCAAATCAATCAGTAATCAAATGAGCCCAATCACAACAGCCTCACCAAAAAGTAAATAGAAAATCATGTCGAGTTGAGGTTTTCGTCGATTTGTTTAATGACATTCAAAAGTCCTTCCTGTTATTAAGCACTCTGCAATTCACAGCAATGACCTCAGTTTGTCCTGCTGCATTAACCGATTAAATTTTGGGTTTTGGAGGCATGTTTCATTGCATAATTTTATCTAACGCTATCTCCATAAAGTACATGGACATTTCGTAAGTTTACATAATAAATTCATTGACATTGCGAAGATGAAATATAGACGTTATGTTTTTATTTCTTTATTTCGGATCCATGTCCAATCTTTCTTCAAATATTATTTATTATGGTTGATTGCTAATATCTTTGAGATAAATCTCGGTTTATCGCAGGAAATTTTGAACTTTGTGTTAAGTATGCTGACCCGAGCGGTTGAGTATAAAAATAGAGTGCATATCTTAATGAATCAATCATTGGAATCTGAACAGAAACCCCAAAAGTCAGTGTGACTAACCTTTGTCCCAGATTAAAAGGATGACAGTGAAGTGAAACCGTTTTGAATGTCAATGTCAGGGCCGCTGCCCCAACTTTCGCTTGAAAGTATGCAACGTTTTTTCTCATTCCGTCAAAAGTAGCTGACTGCACAATTATTATCTAAAGTGATTTCAACAAGAGCAGCTTAGCTTCCCAGTTGTCCAAATTTGTTTTTGACAAAGTAATCAAATCAGCTTAAATCTAGGCTAGCTCGCCCATCTAATATCATATCATAAATCAATCTAGGCTTAAATCATGCAAATCAGCATAAAAAAGGATTTGTGTCTTGTGCATTATGAGAAGCGTTTTGCCGACTTTGCCATTCCTAGTGAACGTGATGACCGCATGGACTTAATGCAATGCAAAATTTGAATTGACATGGACATGTAGAGAAAGGTCACTGCTATTTGAACTTGTCAGTTTTTATGCTTTGGACTCTTTCGAAAGTCTTTTTTAATGGTAGTCATATTGCTAATGTTTGTTGTTAGAATAACGCAACTCAAATGTATATTGTGCAAGTTTTATCTGCGTGAATAACTTGTTTTCAGCTTTCTGGTTTACTTGCATCGGAATCGCTATAATGTGGATACATTACATGCGTCATCTATATACATATCATAACTCAATATTATTTTACACTTTTTCCATTTCACAAGCATTAGCGCATTCGTCATCATGTTCGTGATGATTAATGCGGTTTATTGGTTCGTCCGGCTCCTCATTGTCTTCCATTTGATGTTGAATAATATCGTTACAATCAAAATCCTTGTGGCCCACCGCCTTCACTTTAGTACCATAATCTGATAACAGAAAAATCATCAGCATATCATTTCATGAACCAGTTGAACAGTACAGACAAAAAACGTTAAAACATTTTAAATTATATGGAACGTAGATATGTTTTTCCCCTAGATGGTTTTTAGGTTCGTTTCAGTCGTTCATTGAAATATAATGCGTTTATAAATAATATGTCTTCTGGAAGCATCGGGTTCCAGTTGCATTTTTCCGTGCTTTTGTCTTTTGGAGTCATCGAAATTCCTCTGTCATTGCATTCAGTTTAGTCATTCAATGTAGGATACCTGATGCAATTGATGCAGGTGCAGAATAAATTTGCATGATTTTGTTGTAAAGGTAAGATAAATTGCATCATATTTACATTCTTGAATTCACTTGCCTTTAATCATACAAGTAGGAAATAAAAAAGTCTGCAAAAAAATTTCATATCTCTTTTAAAAAAAAGTTTCCTAGCAAGCTGTCCACTGTGGAAAAAGGGCTAACCGCTGGAATACTAAATATCCTCTGCTGTTACTGCTCGACCTACCACATCTTACCAGACTCTATTTTTACGTATAATATTCATCCTTTTCCTACGTGTGTATTTTGCAAAAAGTTTAGGAGCAGGAGCCAAGCCAGCAACAGGCAATTTACGTTGAAATATGTGAAGAAGAAACAGCTTGCTCATGTTCATACTGACCAATTTTTTGTATCTTATAAGAAATCTTATCGTTAGTTAGATGCCTTGCTGGTTTGGTTTCGACTGGTATGTGCTGCTCGTAGTTTTTGTGTTCATGGTCGACTAATATTTTTGGTTCCTAGAGTACAAATATACATAGCTGTAATGTGAACTATAAGCATATCCTTAATTTAGCTTTGATTAGATGAACACAAGTTGTTGGAGAACCTGTCCACACAGCATAAAGATAATGAAAGCTGGCGAGCACTTACTTGGTTACTGGGATTCCAGTTCTTGCTAAAGACATTTCGGTCAACATTATTTCGACTCCATTATAGTGTCCTACTTATAAGCATAAATTTAGGTTTTATGTGTAACTAGTTGCAGTTCAGGTTTTTCTCCTCTAAAAAAGGATATCCAGCAAGCTGGCACCCAAATCTCAGTTGATTGTTTTCATTTTTGTGTGGAATATGTATGCATATATATGTGCATAAAAATATCAAGGGCAAACATAGGACATAATCCAACCACATTGTAATTACTTTTTTCTTGGGAAATTTGGATTGCATTGTCAATGATCAAATGCGCATTTTATCGGAGAAACATGACATGACAATAATGACGTGACAAGCTATTTTCGTAGTTGATTGAATTGGTACAAAAACATAAATAAACAACAGCATGGGCAAACTTGCATCAAAATTTTGCATCTTTGATCATGTAACAACCGTGACGGTGACAATTTTCAAAGGGAAAAAGGATCATTTCCAAAAATTTGTTTGAAATCGTCAGCGTCAGTTACTCAACCGGGAAAACCCAGTCGGATGTATTTTGTCACAATTTAATTACTTGTTTGATAACTTGGAGCTAATTAATAGAGCGTATGCGGGGAATGACTGGGAAGCTCAATGCTCAATCTTTCCAGCTGCTAGATTAGTTCTTATTATATACCTTTCTTTCCTTCACGTTTGAGCAAACGGGAATAAATGTGGCTACTTCATTTTTAGCTTTATTTTCATGCATCTTGAGCATTCTTTTGTTCGGCTGAACTCCAGTAAAAACCAAGCCAGCCAGAAGCGAGATTGCAACATCTGGGTTTATTGTTTCGTGACAAAGACAAATATAGCCGTGTTTGTGTTATTTAATGTACGTGTGTATAAAAGGAGCACTTGTGGCTTGGGTTGACTGTTCATTTTATATAAAATCAGATCTGATATGAAACTATAATCTTAAACTTTTGCCTTTCTGCCTTTATTTCATCAAATTATGGTTATCACTACTTTTGCTCCAAGCATTTTGCGCTTGTATACAAAATCATGAGCATGCATATATTTTTATTCATAATGGTTCTTTCTAGTCATATAAGGATATTTACAACGTAGTAGACAATGTTGCAAACTCATGTTCCGGTCATTCAAGGAGATTAGTTGGTGGAGAGATTTTGTTGATGACCTTCCTTCAGGATTTAAGTTCGTTGTGCCTTCTGAGTTGTGTTGGGCAGCGAGGCATTTTGTTTTCTTTGCTTGGGTGGATGACTGCTGTAAACATACGTGCTTCAGTAACAAAACTACTATGGTCGTGGTGCCGAATGAAGCCATTGTTGTCATTCGGCTGGAAAAGAAAGGAGGTTTTGTTTATGTAATTGGCATGGTATAAACTTGGAAAATTGGATATTGCCAAACGAAAAAGTCTCGTCATTTCAGACATTGTTATCTGCTGAGCTCAATATGACATTCGGTATGGTCTGAAATGTGAGGAAAGCCTTTTATATGAGCAACAAGCAACATCATCAACCAGTCAGGATGATTGGAGAAGACATTTGGAATCTCAAAAACTAATAGAGTGGCTCAACGCAAGGCGGGTTTGATTTAGGTTATTTGTCTCGGCTTAACTTTACCAGAAACTTCTGCTCCAGTCGCTGTTAATGAAGCTAAATACGAAAGTAATTTGACCCGGCGACTGGAACTTCTTAATAGAGGAGTTGCCTAGCCCAACTGATTGTAAGCTTGGGAAAGAACTTGTGAGTAAGAGCAAATCAACAAGAATTGAAGGAGCTTGCATCTGCTGCTCTTATGAGATAAAATTTGGACTTGTTGGTTTGTGCTATGCTTTTATATTTCTCATGTTCCAAACTATCATCTCTATCCTCCTAATGAAAGCGGCTCTCGAAACTAGAAACCGACAAATGAATCGTGATCATTCTTTATCACATTCATTACAGTAATGAAACAACAATTTTCAATAATCAGAAACTCTTTACAATTAAGCAGGACTGGGTAATAGTCGCAGAGTTGGACTCGGGTGATAAATAATAAGCACATGGGATTTTTAGTTCTAATTTGTTTTTTAATGCGAGCCATTGTTTTCTTGTTTCTAAAAAGTTTTGAAAAGTATTGCGACTGTAAGTTTGAGCCATGACAAAAAACATGGCTCAAAACTTCGTAGGTCTAGCTAAAAAACGTTTTAGGAGCTGTTTTGAGGAGCTGTCATAATTGCATACTTCTTTCCACTTTTAAATTACAGTTTGCAACTGTTATTAGCCTAGATTGCGTAAAAGGTAGAGTTGGTGGGGAAGGTCTATGAACTTTTCATTATCACGCTAATACCATGTCTTAAAATATTTTGCATTCCAACTTTATTAACTCTTGGGATTTATTTGTCACTACTTCAACGTGCCCAATATTTTTTTATGATTGCAAATAAATTCTTACTTTCATAGATGTATTGTGTTTTGTGTTTCATGCCTGATAAATGTTATTGCAGTACGATTCAATGTTGCATTGCTACTTGCTAGTAAGAAAAAGTGGCTTACAATCTGAATAATAATGACTTATCTAGGTAAAAATAGGTCCAACGTACAAAAACGCTCATTTATGATGATTTATGACAGTGATTACTTAAATTGATAAATACATCCTATTTACCAAGTTCAAATCAGTCTACCTTTCGGCAACATCCAAATAACATTTTTTTGAAGATAAAAAAAGTATCCTTGTTTTTTTTTGCTCTCCATCAAACATTGAAATGAATGACTTTGATTTAAAAATTATATACTAAAAGTATCACACATTGACGCAGGTGGTTATCTTCCTTAAATGCAGCAATTTCGTCTATATACTTATATGTATGTATTATATACATCGCATGGCATATTGTCTTGTTTACTGCGGAAACTTCCATCTTTTTGTGTTATTGAAAAGAGCAAGTAGGTACGTGCTTTAGCTCACTCATCTCATCTCATTGCCATTTGAGATCAACTCGTGCTGGTCTGGTTGCATGCAGGTTACATGTGAAAAAATAAATTATCATAATAAACAACAACGCATTAATGCACATGCATGCATATAGTTTAGTCAACTCGTTATGACTGCGGTGAGGAAGGAATAATGCATACATTCAATATGATTTGTTTCCTTTAACGCTCACGAACAAAGAATAGTTCCATGTGCTTCTTTGCACACATCAACTAAAGTAAACGTTTACTGTTAAAAACGAGAATGTCCTGCCTATGTATGTAATCTTACTTGTTTTAATTTGCATTTTCAGATATGACAATCCTCCCCAGCTAAATAACCTATTCAACTCATTATATTTCAACATACATCCTGAGGGTTACTCCTCTTTTAACAACTCCCAAATTGTGAATGCAACCGCTTGAAAAAAACTAAACGAGGATATAACCACATCTTAAAAAGGTTCATCAATAATACATCAAGATATCCTTACATCTTGTATGTATTCCTATCAAGCCAAAATTCAACTCTACAACACAAGATCCTCAAGATCCACTTACTTGAAGCAACAACCGGCATCTTGAAATACCGAGTGTGAGTACCGCAGCATGGTGTGTACCTGGCCCACATGAAGATGAACGTTGAAATTTCCTTCATTCACTGATAACAAGACGGAGTACATTTCATCATATTTTACTGTATATGCACCACAAAATTCATATAAGCCCCAGTCTGCAAGTAGTGCCTGTCCCTTGTGCTGTTGAATCCAAGTAGTACGTGCTTAATACAGTGCCAAAGTACTTTTTTGTATGTTCATCTTCTCAACCAAACCGAGGAACAATCATCCACACTGCAATTGCAAATTCGCAACCAAATTCGCATTCATTGTCAAAAGCTGGTGAACTCCTCCTGTCTCTGATATACTAACCAAATGGATATTCGGAATGCACAGGAAATACATGCATGATATCGTGTAGAACCCTATTATTTCATCATTTTTGTGTCTTGACTGTCCCCCTACTTTTTCAGTCAAATTTTGCACGGCTCGCCAAACTGACGTAAAGTTAGATTATGATGAACTAATATCAAATATTTATTGAGAATTGGCAGCTCATGATAGTTTCATGGTATCGTCGTGAAACGTAATATTTACAAAAACAGAGTTACGTAATATCCCGAACATTACATTAGAGGTATTCATTTCATATTGCCTTTGAGAATAAAATCAGAAGTCACTGCAAACAAAAAAAAGTTTTGTGTGTTCTTCGTGCAGCAACAGCAACCTAAATCCATTACAAAGTGATAGTTCCATATACATCCATAATAGTTGCTTACGTGCGACGGTCTTCATTCCCCAACATAAGCCTAACCAATTTCCAACAAGCTAATCCTGTTTGTGGCCCAGCTTTAGTTATTGCTTTTGCTCGTCAGTCAGTTGGATATTGATAGTGAGCATTGAATATTCAAATGAGTCAAGCCAGAGAAGTCAGTAGCTAACTTGGTTGTGTTGCTGAGAGAACTGCTGGCTAACCAAGTTCAATTCCCCATATATCACGCAAAGGACAAAGTGTATGTGAGTGTGTCCCCGAAAGCAACTCAAGTCAACAAAATTACCAGAAAAGGGAAGCCTATAAAACTCACCGTGTTCCAGAAATAAATACATAGTTCTACATGTTCTGCATATTATAGCAGCGAGCGAAGCAGCGGAAACAAATTTTTTGTTCATTTTCATATCTTCCAAAACTCAACCAAATCAGGGAAACAAGATGAGTGTTACGGAACTCCAAGTGATTCATCGGCATGTGAAACCGACGCCGACTTCGAACAATAGATTTCTGCTTCCAAATGGTAGGTGGAAATTTTTGATTAAAACGTGAATTTAATAATAATTTCTAATTCATTTCTGTGCTTGAGTAGACGTCTACAGTTTTTCACGAGTGTTTTTGTTAATCTAAATTACTCAGGTGGTGACCAGGAAGACACAGGGCTCGTGATGAAGCTGGACAGCAAGTTGAAAGAGAAGATTATGTTAGGTCAACCAACCACCACCACATCTTCCCCAGTTGTCAGCATGCAGAACCCTTCGGCAGTGAGACCATCCGCAGTTTCCTCCCAGCTTTGTGGCCAAAGTCATGAAGTTACCGGATGGGTTTTGCGTGGTGCCTTGATTCTCCAAACAGCTCACATTCCTTTCATCAAACTTACTCACAAGGTATAAATATTTTTAATTACCTGTCCCTCTTTTTATGACGGAGACATAACCTTTTCATTTTGGAGAGACTTTTCCACTTCCTGTTTTTTTACTCTATCCTTCCTCTCAGGGTTTTCTTTTAATTAAGAATAGAAGCTCTGAAAAAGTTTATGAAACGAATCTAAAGAAAAACTTTCTCTTTTTTGTTTCCTCCCTATTTTTTTAGATGAACGACACAATTCAAAAGAAGACAAAGCTGCTTCTTCCTATCGTGTTGTACATGAGTCTTCTAGTCCTCGTCGCCCAGGCTGGTGCGGTGGTCATGCTGTTCTACCAATCTTTCATGCCGATCGGCATGTGGTTCCTCCTCTGTTGCATTGCTATTCTGGCCGCAATGTTTTGCTACACTGCCGTCCTCTCCAACAACCAAAGTCAATCAAAAGCCTCGAGATTCATTTTGCAATGAAGAAAATGACTACCAACCAAATCTACTTCTTCTTCTCAATCAAGATAAAAATTACATTAGATTCATTCAGATTTCTCCATAATATATTTGATTGCTTAGGCTAACCATACTCTTTCGTGGACCAAAGAGACTATAAACTCGCCCATTTTTGTATGTTCATATTGTATTAATTTGTATGTAAGTAATAGCCTGGAGAAAATCGACTGATTCCCCCTTCCTCCTTTACCTTTCCCTTTTTTTATTAGGTTCTTTTCTATTGTGCTCCACAAACTACTTTCCAAAATTGGGTGTTTCAATGCGTATTAATGATGTCAAGTGTTACACTTTCTGGTGATGTGATGATGTATGTAGCTCACTTCCCACATAGTCAATTCAATCCTATGTACATAATATAAGTATAAAAAAAGAGATTGCCAACGCGTCAATAATACACAGACACATGTGTTGTGCAAAACTAGAACCAGAACCGGAGGAGAGTAAGTGAAATGGGAGGGAGTAAAAGTGCTTGTACAGTTGTTGATCCTTGTTCAGTCTAGTGCCAGAGATTCAACTCCCAACAACAGCAGTTTACTCACTCTCTCCCAGTGAAAGCTAGCACATGTACCCTTATATCTATTTATTTATATAGACTCTCTCTAAATATCTTTATGGCAGCAGGCTGAAGTAGAAAAGTCGCAAAAATAGTATAGCTTTGCAGATGTTGAGATGATGATGATGATAATAGTATTTCCTGGTTTAATGCATCGCATGTAAAATCCGTCCTCTCTGCAAAAAAATGTACGTGCCTTGGGTTCTAAAAAAACATAATCATATCGAAAACACGGGTGGGCTGCTCTTGCTCTACAAGTATCAAAAGGACGACTGTTGCCAGTTATATTTATGCAGTTTAGGAAAGCATGTGTAGTAAGCGTGTATGATCCAACTTGAGAACACGTTTTTCTAGCCTTTTGACAATGTGAAAAGAATGGTCCAGAGGACAATGACAATAACTCAACCGATCTAATATTTCTTCCAATATGGAAGTAAATACTGTAGTGGTGGCGGTGGCGGCTGTGGCTGGTGGGTGTGAGCTCAAACTTTATCAGATTAGTATTACACTTCACATTTTCCCCTATAAATTCAGACAAACAAATGACAGATAAAAGTTCCCAGTTTTCCTCCTCTGTGTGACGTTTGAGTATGGAGGAAAGAAAGCAACTGAATGTATAACCAAACCGAAAGAATTTGAAAGGGCTCTCAACCACACCGAACCACCACACCACTACATACATAGATTTCTTTAATGTAATGCTATTCTGAACAAGAATAAGAATGATCTTCCATTGTTGATGATGCTGAGTGAGAGTTAGAAGAATATGTGAGGCGATGACAATGATACGTAGTAGTTCTCACTTTCCTTTTTTCTTGGGCTGCTAACCAGAAAATCCAATTTGTATCATGCAGACAGATAGAGTGTAGCACAACTGATCTATAATATAACCCATATTTTCACTGTTTCCTCCCCAGATTTCTTGAAAAATGGTTGGAGATGAGGAGACGCGATAGGGATAGCATCACAGAGTTTTTTATCTCTCTCTGCGTCTGATTTGTTATTTCTGTTTTCAGACAGGAGAAGACATTTGAAAAATTTAGGGAGTGGAAGAAACGTGAATGGTATTGGAATGTAGTATATTTTGATGGTGCTCTGGAGTTGTTCCTTAGAAAAAAGCTTGTAAATTCACAAAGTCAATTCCTTTTGCTGTGTGCTAGCAATAAGGTAGATGCAAAAAAATGTAAGGAGAACTCATGCAAAAGTCGGTTCGATGGCCCATGGTAGTTTTCCTTTGAATAAGACTGGTGTTCTGTTGTTTTGTTGGAATAATAATACATATAATATAAAATGCAATCTTGCAACTGTTTGTGATGTTTTTGTCCTATTTTTGTACATACGCTAACGATTAACTAAGCTAGGCTAATATTGTTGGGAAAAGTTGTTAAGCATAATAAAAATAGCAATAATATGATCTAAAAATTACCGTTTTTCTGCGAATTCTAGTTATAAGTTTGCTAGTTATCAGATTTTCTGATAATACTCTTGCGTCAGATAGTCTGATTCTGATCAGATCGCAGTGGATAAAAAACCTGATTATCACATGAAAAAAATGTATAAAACTTCAGTTTTTTGTCGTTGATTGTCATAATAATTCGTAAGTTAATGATGCAATATAAGTATAAAGTGACATTGATTTTTGCTCTTGTATAGATTTTGTTACGTATTTATGAAATGTGAATGTGGATATCATATAAATTCGTTGCCTTCAAACCCGTTGAAATAAAAAGCTAAGACAGTTATGAAACCGTAACTTTTTCAAGGCTCGCAACTTTATTTATGCATGACTCATATATTGCATCAAAAATTCTCTTGTCTTAAAACCACTTTCCAGCGTTCTTGACACCAAATTAAATTTCAAGGAAGTAATCTTATATTTTATAAATGTAAAAACATCTTGTGACTTTGATGTGAGACAATTTATGAAAAGTGAAAGTATCTGTCGTAATCATCACCTTAACTTTTCTTTCTGCAACGAAAAAATAAACAAAGTCATAAAACTTCATAAAATTGTGTTGCAATATATTTGCACAGAGAAGTAATATGCATATCATACACAATTGAGCGGTTTCATAGAAAAAGGGGTTTAGTTTATTTCTCAAGATGAATTTTCGATATGAAATAAAGTGAAAGCAATTTATGAAATAAAAATGTTTCAAGCAAAAGAATGATAATAAACTAAATACAATACGATACAATAACTGGAATATTATCGTTGTAAACAGAGCAATCAAAAAAGGAAATAAATAAAAGACATGAACATACAAAGCAAACTTTTGAAGTAATGTACATCTTTTTGTATAATATTTACATCCTAGTTTGCACATCCTTCACTTTGAAGCTTGATAATGTTCCTTCATCTTTTGTTCTGTGTGTATTCCGTACATGCATTTCTAATGGGACATTTGATAAACTGAATTGCTTTTCTTTTACTGTCGCCCCACTAAATTTGAGTCTCTTTTATTTTATGAAAGTCGTTAGAAGCAAGTTATAGCAGCTGTTATGAAACCAGACAAAGCAAAAGTATAGTATTCTGGACAGGGAAAGAAGACATGCATGAATTATCAAACTGGGAATCTTCACCTGCAGCTTTTTATTTCTAAATTTTGCTTTGCAAAAAATAATAATAATAATATGGTACATTTTCACATTCAGAAACCATCATTCTTTACAATTTAGCAAGTTCTACTTTAACAAAGTGACACATTTTTCTCAATATACTCTGCAGCAGCAGCTACGAACGAAGAAAAATGTTATGACGAATCCAGCATCATCATATTCCTCCCGGTGAGTGACAACTTGACAGGAGAGCTGTCGCCTAGAATTCAACATCAGCTCATCGTCTCCTTGTGTTTCTTTTCCATTATGTGAAGTCACGTTTCCAATTTTATGTATGTCTCCGGGGGAAATGTGTCGCTATAAAGTTGGGCGTTGAATGAATTTCGTTCCTGACCGAATAAAAGAAAGCATGCATGTCTAGATCACTTGCATTTCTATCATCTATCATCACCACCACGATCGACTGAGTATCCCGCAGCAAGTGAAAGTAACTAAAAATAATAAGAAATATATGCCTTTCCATAAAATAAATACGTGTAAATTCTATCCTACCACTATCACCACCGAACAAATAAAAGTTTGAAAGTACGACTTTTTTTGCAAAGGATAAAAATGTGTTTTATGCTATCTTTTGAAATATCTCGTACTTCGGTCGGGGTCCATAAAAGACTACTATCACCCCATGATTTACGTTCTCGTAGCATGCGACTCATTATAATTCTATTTGAATATAAAAAGACGTCATATCCAGAATCATTAATAATATCATAGTAAGCATGTATATCGGCCTATACACTATATTTAAGCGAAAGCCAATACTATTCCAAGAGACAAAAAATTTTGAGCTGGTTGTGAGAAAAAGAAAGTTTTTCGGAAAACTTTTGTCCTTTGAACAATCATTGCCTTCAGCGAGATGGAAAATATGTGTTGACTGAATAGCGGTTGAGTTCCTCCTTATCCCACTTGGAAATTCGCATTCAGAAAGAGCCGTCAAGCGAGAAAAATTTTATTGTCCAACTATTGATATTGGAAACCGCATTAAAATCCTGCTACAAACTAGTACTCTAGTCATCCCGTATCATTTCCGCTGAAATTCTGGTGGAATTTGGCGTGCTCCATCCAACTCAGAAGAAGAGAAAGTGGGTAGCCGGGAGTCATAAAAATGGGGAAACAATATAGATGATATCAAATCATATTGCTTCCCCTTTCTTATGGCTTATCCAATCCATGTCGTAACAGTAATGACAGTATCCCCGTAAAAGTTGACTTGCGTTACTGGAAAGTGAACAACTGTTTGCCTTCACCGTATCACACCCAATATGTCAAATGAAAGTGTTCCCCTGAAACATTCCAGCTTGGCTTGAGTTGATGCAGTGGAAGTTGACCAGGATATGGATTAGTGGGAAAATCCTGGAACTGTTTATACGAAATTAATTGCATTCTTCATCATGAGTTTGCCAAAAACTTTTGGGGTGAATAAATCACTTGAATATTGACCTATTCACAGAGTAAAAATTGATTTTCATGACGTATCAAAACATTGCTTTTTTGGTTGCAAAAATGTTTTATTCACGTGGTTTAGATTTGAAGTTTATCGGAAGGATTGGTCTTGATACTTTAAAAGTTTGAAGTCACTCGGCACATGAAAAGAAAACGTATGAAAATGACAACACCAACGTCGTTTTGTTATTTTTCATATTTTATTTAAATTTTTTTATGAAGTAGATCCAGACAGGTTCGGTTGCATGTATAGTGTAATGCATTTGTAAAGCATAATAGAATAAGTTTAATAGTATAAGATTAGGATCATGATAACGTATTTCGTGACATCCATTCGTCAAATTAAGCAAAAATTGTGTCAACATCAAACGATTTCGAGTCAAATATAAGAAATTGGCTCTTGAACCATTCCAGCTCAAAATGTAGGGCATAATACGACAGTAAGCTAGTGACTGTCTCTAATAATCCTCACAAATGATTATAGAAAGAACAAAATTCTACCATTTATTTGATCATTTTCGCAAACAAACAGCTCCAGAGATCCACACAACTTTTCAATTTGTATGATTGGACAATGTTTGATGGTTCAAAGTATTGTAAGCCCATCGCAATAATGGGAGCAAGGGATCCATTGTAAACTGGAATGAAATGGCACACAAATAAAATAAATACAATGCCTTTCATTGCACAAAACAACAAGAAGAACAAGAATGGCAGCTTTAACAACCTACAGCTATAGTCCCACCTTTTTACAAGACTGTTTGCAAACAGTCGCCCTAGGACGTCTAGTTTGTGCGAACTTCATTTCCTTCGAGAACAACATGAAAGGAGTTTCGCAGAGAGTCAAATGGGATCATGCACTTTTTCGTACTTGAGTGAGCATTTCCCCTATTATACGCGGAGAACAGACTTCAAATCAAATGTAGCCATGTCTTTTAACTCGAGTCAACATGAAAAGAGCGACTCTACAAAAAGAACTTTTATGTTTAGACATGTAACTTGGAGAAGGGTACCCTTTTCACAAAAGAAAATGAATGTAAATGTACCTCATAGTAGTTTTTACGGAGTTAGTATTCTTAAAGTGTGTCTCTTAATGACGTCGAGTTAACGATCCAGTAATACGGAACATGCAAATGAATTTTTTTCGAGTACAATGGCACTTTCCCCTTCGCTTTAGTATCTTTAAAGCTTTCTTCATCGTCATGTTATTTAGCATCATGTTACACATTGTGAGCGAAAGCCAAGTGTTCGTGTTTTCTCTATTATCATTTAGTTTGCGTTGATGATGATGCTGATGTGATGTGGTGGTAGAAATATTTGCAAAAATAATTGTATCGCATCACATCTCTAAACAAGTGGTGAAAGCAAAGACAAAGGAAAATACAAGCTGAAGGGGAAGGCTTCATTTCCACTATAATTTAGACAGCAACATAAAACGAAACTCGTCCAATGCCATGTGATGTCATGTCACGCTTTCAAAACTGTGGAGGGTGATGATGTGAGGCGATGGGAAAAGATGAAAAGGAAAACACGCTAAAAAGTAATAAGATATTGAAATATATGCATCCATCGTAAAATCAAAGGATTACGTTTCTAGGAACAAGTGAAACTCAAAACGCCAACGTTAGTGGTGGTGGTATATCAAAGGGAAGAGTGTAAAATTTTGTCACTTTGCGATTTTGTTACGCCTCATTTGCCTCAAATCATTCTGCTTTTGAAATGAGGTGAAGTATTATTCAGCCAGGTTTACTTATGTACACAATGAGTAAACATAACTTTTCCATGAAGGATTGGATTGAAATGAAATTGTTGCTCAAATATATTCCTAAATTCAACTCTCGCTCTGGCTTGGATTCATTGTCAAATTGTGCGTTTTATGTTCAAGAATTTTGCCAAGCAAGATAAAATACGCAGCATTCCTTCGGTGAACTTGATAAAATTATCGTATCTCTGGAAGCAAAAAAACAGGCCATCAACGAAAAATTGGGAGCAATGCTAGATTGACTAGGTATTCAGCCTTTGTACCTATCCAATCGCAATCTTGAATTTACTTTTACCAACATTGGAAGAAGATGTACAAGTGTGTTGTTGCCAAAATTTATCGTGTCTGGAGACCTCGCCTAGTCGTCGACATATTAGGTTCCGAATGTGACAAAAAAAATCGTGTTTCTATGTACTTGTCCCAGTCCTTCGGCATTTTCATCGTTGCTTTTGATTCTCGCAGTAGTTTCTTCATCATACAAGGTTAAACTACGTACTTCTAAGGATGAGATGACAACTGCACTTTTTTCTGTACAATGCATGTCCTAAAGCACACAACTGTGCTGTGCTATGTGTACATTTACAACGAGTATCACTTGAAATTGAGATGTTGGAACGACAGTTGCTTCTTTAGAAGAGCATTTTACTTTAGCGAAGCTGCTTTCTTCACTTTCTTTAAAGAGCTAACAAACAACATGGACGAGCACAAGTCCGCGAGGGTAAGACCTGCATATTCATTCTCATAATATGGAAAGTTGAAGGGATGCTCATTGAGACATCTTACAAAAGGCTTACTTCTGTGGCTCTTATACTTGTCTTTTATTTATTGCTTTGCTCATTTCAGATGAAGTTAGTTGAGCAAGTACTACTTTTTCTTTAGTATAATATTATTTGTTGATGAGTTTTCTTTGTGATATATACATACTTTCTCCCATTACAAGGCCTTGTTGTCTCTACTCATTTAATTTCTTATTTAAACAATCCAACAGAAAATTGACTAAGATAACATGAGTGGGAGTGGAAAACTTTCTAAAAGGACTATATAGGTGGTGTATGATTTCTCAATGCGGAAAAGATTTCGATTTCTTCTACAAAACTAAATATTATGATTAATAAGCTGCTGTGAAATTAGTTCATGGTAAAACTAAACCGAGTTGAAGACGATGACTCTCGGTTTCGTACCTGATAGTCATAAAAGAAGGACTGTGTGAACATGTGGGTAATCACGCACTTCCTTTCTCATTATTGTTAACTTTGCCTGTTGTCTGCTACACAAAAACAGGGTAGATTTTCATCTCTTCATTCCATCTTGTTGACGGCTCCACTTTATATATCCATCTGTAGATTGCGGTTGGTTAGTCCAAGAAAATTCTTTACAATTCTCAGGAACAATACTTTTTTTTACACACTAGTTAGCTTTTATTGTTCTCAGAAAACTTTGAGAGAAAGCTATATTGTTGCTAAAAGCATTGTGGAAAAAGGTTCATTTCCACGCCACGTCAAATGAATACCAAACCGAAACTGGCTGAGCCACTTTTGCCTTAGCTTTTGTCACACCAGCAGCATCCACCAAAAAGGAAAAAGTTGAATTGCAAGTTGGGTTCTCAAGACCACATAATGCTGCAAAATCCAAAAAGTAAATAGTAAAAGCATATAAGAGGCAATCGCTAATACATGAGCTGGGTTTCCCTTGTTTTGCCTACTTCCTGCTGTTTTCTCTCCTCACACCATTCTGATGTGACTACAAAAACGATTCCTTATAGGAGCTCCGTTTTATAGATGGCTTATGCATAATGTAATCTTTTGTTACTTTACTTTCACTGGCCACGTGTGTGCTTGCTGGTTTCCTTTCAGGATTTAAAAAAATGACTAAAAGGAAGAAAGGCTGAACTCCCATGTCATAGCCCCATTTTCTACCCAAAATGAAATTTAGATTGTAAACTTGAGGGAGCTAAAAGAAATGGAGTAAAAATAAAAGCAGGAGGAAAGAGAAAGGTTTTAAGAATACATTCGTTTTTTTTACCCTGTATTTGTATTTTAGTTTTGTGTATATGCGCACAGTTCTGGTGAACTCCCAGAGTCTCATGTTATGACTAAAGACCCCCGCGTTCCTTTACAGCTGCAACTCAGGCTACAAACGATTTTCCTTTTTGGAGAGGAGACAGTTGTGGAACATGCATGTACGCAATGCACACATGAATAAATGTGAACCAAAGGAATCCATCTTTCTTATCGTTTTGCAGGAGCAGAATCTCATGGGAGGAAAACTAGGCTCTTTATTTTATGAATTCTAAAGGAAAATTGGGAAAAGGTAGAGAGAAGAAGAATGTCGAGACAGGAAAAAGCTCCTAATGGCTATGGACCCATGGCCTAAGCTAGGCCACCATAATGTAAGAAAACAAGACGTATTATGTTGTGTTTTTTTTGGAAGAGTAGGTAAAACGTTTGAAATAACATGTCCTGAAGAGAGAGAGAGAGCAGTAAGATCAAAATGACTGTTAAACGTGACAACATTATTCCCTTGAAAATGGGAGTGTTTCATAACTTTTTTTCTCCTTCTCCCTTTCCACTCACTCACATTTGATCGTGAAAGGAAAGTTGATTGTGGTTCAGCAGAACTGAAAGGTGATTCCGAGTAACGAAACTGGCGAATTGCTGAGTGCATGGGTTTTCATCTTGACTTCCGATTCCATTGCATTACATTTGCAAAAATGAGGGCCACCAAAATATTTATGTATGTACTTTTTCATACATTGACCAAACATACCACAAGTAGTGAAAGCTTATTTCTTGTTAAACTTTTTTAGAAGGTCTTTTGCAGTCAAAAATGATTCGGGCAAAGGAAATTGCGTATAAAACTACAATAATATTATTACTCATAGTCGTATAATAGTCTGCAGTTTGTTAAACTAGGCGTGGCGTTGTTGAAAGATAGATAGAGAAGAGCTTGTTAAATATCCAATTTCGAACGTGGTCACGATACGATATGACTAAAGACACGTTTTACGGCAGAAAGTTGTCTTCAACATCACCACTCCTTGAAATTTTGTACTTTAAGTGTATAATGCTGAGGGAGCGTTATTTTTCAACATGGCATCGTGTTATCCTCTTCTACCACCTGGACAAAATGAACACAAGATGTTTGGTGATACTTATACGTTATACATATGAAATACATAGGTATGTGCTGTGCGGTTCACTGGGAATCTCAGGATTGTGGTGACGCACTTTCGATGGATTACCAAGGAACTAAACGTGTGTTACGGTTGCACGCTCATTACCGAAAATCGAAAATGAGAATAAATAAGTTTACGGGGAGATCGGTACCATGCTTTCTATGCACGGAACAAGAAGTTAATAATTATTAAAGTAAATAAGTCTTCAAATAATTATTTTGTTTATCGATAGAAATAATGCTTGATAAAAGAAGGATTTTATTGAGAAATATTCATTTTATGCTATAAAATTAATGACTACCTAATGATTGTTCCTGCGACATTTCTCAAACATGCAATAAAATATAATGCTCATACGGGAGTCGATGTGGTGGAAAACTGCATCCATCCGTTCCTATTTCCAGGGTCTCCCCATATTCTCCGTCCTCTCCCAACTTATTGAGCTGAATGAATTGTTGTACAGAACAAGATACAAAGTAACTAACCCGCGGCAGCAAGTCGAGGGGGAGTAAAGGAGGAGATAGTCATAGTAGTAAACACAAGAGAGAAAGCATCACATCACAAAGATCTCATTGTGAACAACAACCCCATCCAGCTCCAGCATCATATCATAAGTTTTTCCCTTGCCTAGCTACTCTTTCTCTTTTGGGGTAAACTACCTCCATGCATTAGGATTTTTACCTCTAAAAATTCACACACACATTCATTTTCCTGCATACATTGTACATCATCATAGGTATGCATGTTGTTAGGTTATCCCTGTTCACTGCACACATTGAACATCGACCGATCCAGAGGGGAGAAAAGATTGCTTTCAGTTCACTCCCTGAAACGGCACCGTATGCCTACTGACAAAGACAAGGAGCAGCTCGGAGCCCACCACGACTTTCCTTCAGACTTCAAAACTGACGCTTTACTTCCTCTCCTCGCCTACTAGTTGAGTAGAACTCATGTAGATACGGAAGAGAAAAAGGGAAGTAGAGTTATATTACGAAATGAACAGCAAATGCACAAGTATAAAGAGTAGTAGTAGTAGTAGCGGTGGTGGTGGCTGCCGTGGTGGTATCAACAAGACCCAAACTAGTCTGAGCATTGCAATCCAATGCAATCCCTGCAATAGCTCAACAAGACGTACGAAGAATGGTGGT
The DNA here is from genome assembly GCA_001718145.1 of Orchesella cincta. NCBI lineage: Eukaryota > Metazoa > Arthropoda > Collembola > Entomobryomorpha > Orchesellidae > Orchesella > Orchesella cincta. The sequence continues at coordinate 494,888 of LJIJ01000008.1, forward strand.
GGTGGTTTAGTTGGATGGAAGCAACGGAAACTTGTTTCTCTCTGTTGCCTCAGTTATCTAACTGTGCTGGGACGTGGAACATCATCTCTCTTTTAGGTGAACACTGCATATTACTTATTCTCTCCCCATCCCACTACTCTTCATCGCATCTCGGAATCCCTTCCCTCGAATTCACAGTGGAATTATATATCGGAGAGTTGGAGAAAACATTTGCTGGTGAGTGATATTGCTGTGTACTTTGTATATTGAATACCCAACGAAAAATATAGAGTCACAATCAGTCTGTCTGAGAGGAAACAGGTCCATTTTCATTTCGTATTCACTTTCTCTCGCTTGCTCACTTTGCTTTTCTCAAATTTCGTCGACTGACAGATCAGTTTGGGTTTGCGCTCGAGGAGTCTGGTTTGATATCTGGAGCCACCGTTCCACTTCAAATCGTTTGAGTCGGAGAGCTCGTTCTGAAGATAAGTCAGACAGCGCAAAAAGCTGGGTGTGTACAACTTTGTGTTTTCTAGTGATCTGATAAGAAATGTCAATGTGACAGTTGGTGACCAGTGTTCTAGGAAAGGATCAAAGGGAGAGGGAAAGAGGTCCCTGAAATATTCAACACGACCCTAATCATGTTTTGATTCAGAATAATGTAATGTTATACAAACAATTTGCCAACCTTTTCACGTCGTCAGTTTGCTCTTCCCTATTCCCACATTGCCAGTTTTTTTACAAAGCTATAACCGTCTAAATAAATGTGTTCATGATACTCAATCCCAAGCTTAGTCTGCTGGGAATATAGGAAGCTGTTGTTGAAATGCCTACGAAATACACATATATTATGTATGGAAACGAGATTGGGTAGAAGGGAAGGAAGAAAGGTAAGCTGGGGATTTGTTAGATCAGCTATAGAATCACTAATAAAGTGCTAATTACACACTGAGTAGGTCGATATTTAGTGGCAACACCTTGTTAATTACGAGACTGTTGCATAAACCCAGCCGCGGAAGCAAATTGGGTTGCAGCGGCGGCTCGTAACGAGAGTTCCTATCCCAAACTAATTTTATCAAGCCAGAAAAACTTTTTTCTTGTGCAATTTTTTGTTTACCTTTCCAGGAATTGGAAGATACGCAAGATTTTCTACTTAAATGTAAAAGTATATAAGCCTAGCAAAAAGCCAGGTCACTTTCTCACGCGATGGAAACAATAGAAAGATAATTAGTTTTGACTCCTGCTATTTCATTCATTCATTCATTCTGTAGTTTCTCACTAGGTGATTCTATATTGACATTAGTCTGGCCTTCCTTTTTGAAAAAGTTCTCCGTTTCATTTGTGTACGTAGCATTTTCTGCAAGATTGATGCCGCACTAACATGATATTCACCAAGGTTCTTTGTGTACAATATTATATTTATGAAAAATGTTGGCTTTGGCTTAAGTTTGGAAGGCAAGGCAGTATATATAGTAAGCTACCATAAAAAATATTGATGGGCTTTGCAGAAAGAGTCTTTTCTTGTTTGATGTTATATATGTTGTAAACATTGGAGCACATTACATACATCCACAACAAGCAAAAGCGTTGTAGCAAGCTAATAAATAAAATAGGAGAGGGCGAGCACGAGTAGATAAATGCAGGACATTCACATTTACCCATTTTTACCGTGTGGCTTGGCATGCCAGGACAAAGAGGATGTTTAACATAGTCATATTAAGTAAGGAGCAAAGTCAAGTTGGAAGAAACAGCTAGATAATATTCCAACAGGAAAGAATGAAATGGCTCACACGGTTTATGAGAGAAACGATACACATATAATGTAATGTAATGTTATGCGTAGATTTTGTACACTTGTGTAAAGCTTTGTTGATATTGTTGTTCTAAGGCGAACCATAACCATATTCGATGCTCACGCTCACGGGGAAACTTTTGTCTATTCATAAATTTTCCCGAAAAGTCCACTTCAACTCTCTTCACATGAGAGAAAGAGAGAGAGAGAAAACAGAAAGTGAGTTAGTTTGGTGTGTGTGTATTCTGCGTTGGTCTGGTCTCTTTGCAGCCTTATGATATGATAGTTTTAGTCTTCGGGGGCCACCACAAATAATACCGCAGAGCTAAGAACCGTCCTGAACTTGGTTGTTTTCACTAGCAACTTGTTTATCCAAGCGGAATGCAAGCAAATAGAGAGTATTAGCAGTGGAAACATTAGTCAGCTAAAATTGAGTGAAAGATGGGACAGAGAGATATTGAAATTGTAACCTGTTGGGCTAGGCTCCCCATGTAATCCAGCATGTGCAAAACTATCATCATTATTTGCTGAGAAAAGTAGCTTGGAAATCCAGGAGTCTTGTAAAACATGGGTTCCACGAGCTAAAGCACATGTGCAGCAATGAATGGCAAAAACAAATTGCAAAACGAGCAGAGCAAGAGAATTTTTAAGAGCTTGTTTAGATCTAAAAGCTAACAGTATCACCTTCAACTAAGCTTTTCTAACAGGAGGAGGAAAAACAGATAGGTAAAATCGGTGAAATGTGAAATGAAACGGTTTGAATTTAGATACCCTACTTCCAGTTGTTATCTTTTGAGTAAATTGGAGCATTGCATGTGTCATCCTCATAAGTTATCCTCCTCCTTTGTTTTTCCTTGTTTAATATGACTTGCTTGGCTTGGCAATTTTGTTTACAAAGGCGGACCACCATTTTATAAACTGCGATGTTATTTAGTAAAACAGGAAGCCATCCTATTTTGTATTTCGTAACGCTCGGAATAGTTAGTCCATACATCATGCTGCTGGAGTTGGGTTTGCATTGTACCATCAATTACTTATGTACATAACTAAATCACGCTGCGCCAAAATATATATTCGACATAGAGAGTAGATTCCATGTGTATAAGATGACTCACACGAACAAGTAATCAAATCGTACTGCACAAGCCATTCATAAAGCAACTCAGTCAAACGTAAAATTCAATGTTGAGGCTTGGTTTTACTCTCGGCATTCTCAGGTGTATTTCTATTTGGTTTTGTTCAACCCATTTCAAGTACTCAGGCAAGTTATGAGCATTACTTTATTTATCCATCTCCGTTTCACCAATCCATTCAGCTATAAAAATTTATTTGGATTTTGTTCTTTGGCAATTGGCAAAGCATCCCAAATGTGTTCATCATCATCATCATTGGAGCAGTTCTTTCATGAAATTTTTTTGGTGCATTAAACTTATAAAGCTGAAGCTTCCTCTCATAAAAATTGGTGCAATTCTGACATCATAAAGTGTGTGTATATTCAGCATGCACGAAATGAATGCATGTTAGCAACTTGTGCTAGTAACATGCGCAACGTTTATTTTTCAATGGCTTATCTTTCAAGAAAGTATTATATAGAGATTAGTAAATCTCGTCCATGTGTGCCTCCATCATAATATCACCTACCACGAAATATGACATAGTATGACTTTTGGTTGTTCGTGTTCACAATGTTTTGAAATGAGCTTCCTCATCTCAAACGTTTTTACCACTTGTGCTCTTCTTAGAACAAGCAGACGACGACAACCTTAGAGTTTGCAAGTTGGTGGATTGGATTTTTGTTGGTGGGTAGACACAGAGCTACAGAAAAAGTGTAATATAATATAAAAGGGTTCCTAAAATAGAGACAACTTGCTTTTTTCGCTCTTGTTTATAGTTGTAAGGAGGAAGGAGAGTCCCATGCTAAAATTGGGAAACATACTCTCATTTCCAACCAAACATATTTACATTTCCGCAGCCAGTCATCATAGTTCAAGCAAATTGTAGTATACGGCTTAAGAATATCTTCATCATAAGTATTATTATCGTATATCATATCATAACATAAGCATCGTCATAAGAGTAAGTATAAACATATGGGAAAGCCAAAAACTCATGCAGACATTTTCAATCAGCAGTATAGAATATACAGGATGGTAGGGTTTAGGAAGCAGAACTTTAGCATCATCGTCTTTTTCTTTGCTCATCATTTTCATCACCCTTAAAGATTTGTGACGCCATCACTGCTCTTTCCTTCCCAAACAAGATGTGAGGTATACATTACATTACACGTCCGTTCCTTGTTCCGTACTAAACAAAAAATTTCATTTGCAAAAAATCACAAAGTTCGTCTGCATCTCCGTTTTTTATTACCTACCAGACCACTCTGTTAAGTAGGGAGCGGCGGAAACGTACGTGTTTTAAGCTGCTGATTATACGGACAATTTTGATGAGGAATGATACGAACATATTATGATGATATGATCCTCCCTTGAAAATGGAGAAGGGAAGAGCAAAAACCTTTTATAATGCAAATAATCAACGCTTTACCACCCGAAAAACATAGAGTCTGGCTAGATTGGAAGTGGGAGCATTACAAAAAGCATCTTTCACGCTCCGACTTCTCCGAGAAAAATATTAAAGCTCCGAGATGAGAGCCTCTCTCTTTAAAACGGGTTGTGGAGTAGAGTTGTAGGGAAGTCAGGCTCAAGCTTCTCAACAGCGAAGTTGGAGAAATAAGCACATTCATCACAGATTTTACTTGCATAACTAAGGCCGAAATGTGTTTCAAACGTCATTTGAGACAAGACAACTTACGCTGTTACGTTACGTTACGCTCTGTACTATTATGGTGGAAGGGATAGTGAGTAAGATGCATATAATATTTAAATGCGATGCATGCCCAAATTCACACTCTACTCGTATGTCCATATTATCCTCATCATCACTGCGCACCATATATTAATGGTGGCGAACGTGAGAGGATAATAATTTTATAGAAAATATTCCTCCTCTTGTTCATCCTAATATTAATCTCTCAGCCAAGTCCTACGCGATTTGCTGGCAGAGCAACTTATTGTTTTAATTCTTTTGACTTTCTGCACAGACGGTGAAGAAAGAGATCCAAGAACAACCAACCCAAGCTGCTGGGAAGAAGACGGAAGAAGAAGTGGTGCTGGTGTTGGTTTGGTACTACTAGATTAGATTAAAAGTGCAAAAGCATGACAAAAGCTGCTAAACCGTTGTGCTTCCAAGGAATGGAATGAAGAGGAAAAACGAAGGAGAACGGTGTGCAACATCATTCATCGCATTAGATCTGCTAGTCAAAGCCAGGCAAATACATTTATCCACAGGAGAGGCAACAGGAGAGAGGTGCAAACCTGAAAACTCAACTTAATTCAATATATATTTGAAACTAGAGACAGAGACGCTTCTGTTGTCCGTACCTAACTACCATTTTTACAGTGCTCGCCACCATATCATCATCATCCTGAAACTGTTATTGCCATTTTTTCCATTTCATTTGTGCATCTGTGTGTGTGGTTGGTAATCCTTATGAAAACTTGTTACAGTATTTCATTCTGGTTCTTGAGAAAAACTTGCTGGTGATACAATCCCGTCGATTAGAAAGCGGAGTAGAGAATGTCAGCTGAACTCCATTGAGCGGCATGACGTCTTCAAGAAGAGAAGAAAATAAAAATCAAAGCATCACTCATACCCATCACTCTCCAACGTCCTTGTTGCCTTTTATCTGGCTACGTGAGTGAGTGGAGCGTTTTATCATGTCTAGTTTTTTCAAACACATCGTTTAGATTGACGCTCGCATAACATAACATCACATCAACGTATAACTTGATCACCAACATCATCAGCGTCATTATCAGATACGTTTAGACAGGCAACCCATGTTATCCTTATCCTCAGAAGGAAAATCCTTTTGAAAAAGAAACCAAAAGCAAACTTGTAGCTCAGTAAAAAAAAAGTTGGCTCTGAAGATGACTACTGAGCTGGGACTGAGCTCGTAATATTAGATTTGGAAATGGAGGTAGAGAAAAAGTGAAAACTGGAAAAGTTTTTCGCAATCTCTAGAAGATACCTTTCTGACATGCAAAAGTGTGTATTATATTATGTATGTACAAATAAATTGACAAAGTTGGCGGCACACGTTCTCCTGTTTTTGTGAACAGTCTTCTTCGTCTTATCACATCCTTCTACTTTCACTCCCTGTTTACCAACTAATCAGTCAGTGGCTCTGTTTGCGTGGCTAAGTGATGATGTGTCGAATCTGTGGGGAAGTGAGGGAGTGCATGTGGGAAGGAGATAAAGCATGTGAGAAAGTTTCTTTCATTTTTTCTCCAGGCGCATCGTCGTCATCATCATTGCAATAAAGGGATATTACAAAAAGTTGCTCTCTAATCCAACTAACCCAAACGAAGAAAAATTAGAGAACCAAAAAAAGCAGTTGATCATCGGCAGCCACAATGACACATCAGTCATGGAGAAGAGTGATTGCGCAGAAGAATGTAGGAGAAGTTGAAGTAGGTTCCCAACATTCCACTCAAAAGTATGCTAGTATGGATAGAGGTGGTTGGGTTTGGGCTTGCTGCAATAATGGTGGTGGTGGTATCGTCGCTTCGTCTTCTTCAAGAGGTAGCAGTGGTAAACAGGAGCAGGAGCAACTATTAGCAGCAATGAAAACATAAACTTTTTTTCCAACTCGCTCCGTCTTCTTACAGCGTTGTCCACGTCGTAGTAGCCATAGCTCAGCTCTCTCCCACCAACCACCAAATCGACAACACGAGCTTCGAACAGAGTGGAAGGAAACAGAGATCCAACTCAAATTCAGTTGTAGTAGTTGTAGTGGTAGCGTCAGCAGCAAATGAAGAAACGTGGTGGGACTACTTCTACTACTACTTCTTTATCTTGTTAGCAAACATAATACTTGGGACCCTTGTGCAATTTGAGAAGGGAGAAAGAAAAATAGTTTTTGTTCGTGTTTAAAGTAATCTATTTTAGTGTATTTTCCCACAAAGCCCCAGTAGCATTTTGTGAAAGTAATTTGCGAAAGGACTCACACAATATGGATCCCTTTTTAATGGACGAAAAGTCGAATTTGAGGACAAGGAATTTGTCCGCTATCCCTGTGCTATCTACTTAATTGTGAGTTTCGTGAGTCAGTGGTTTTGTATTGTATGACGCAAAAGAAGTGTGTATCCATTAATGGTTCAAGTTTCACGTGTACACCTAATAATACTACCTGTCGTCCCTCGCGAAGTGTGTCGTGTCGCCGTATATACATAAGTAATATAAAAGTGACCATTGACCAGTTGTCTACTTCCCTTGAATTAATACATTGAAGCTGTTGATATATTTTTGTGCTTTACCTTGTTTCCTCCATGTTACTTGTCGTGTGTTGGAGTAAACACTTTCTGGATGGAGAAGACCTTCAACGTTTGATGTTGAGGAACCATGTCTATAATTAATTACGTATGTATTTAAGTACCCCATTTCAACCAAGGCTCGTTGCGATTGGGGCATGGCTAGCAGCAGCCGTGTTTCATGGACATCTCCATTAAAATAAATCGGGTCAATAAAAAATACCAAAAAAATGTGTGTCGCTGCTGAAGCAGTGCTGTGTATCAAGTGGTAGTGTCGCGGTGGTGCCTCTACAAATTGAACCAAAAATAGGAGAAAATGGTTTTGAAGCAAAATATTATTATTTTTAGCCGAGAGTAAGAATGCTAAAAGGAGATATGGTGAAAGTCACCTTTTGATAAAGACAAACCTTTTCTCCTCGTGGATAGCTTCATCATCATCTCTCTCGTGCACAATTTTGAGTGGGTCATCTGATCCACAGAGAAAAGGCCATCAAAATGCCCATCCGCAAAGGTCATGTGGCTCCACATGCCACCCTCATTGAGTCTGTCATTCGCAAGTTTGACAGCCAAAGTAAGTACCTACAAAACTTTTTCTATTGAAAATATAAAGTCCAGAGAGAAAGTTTATGGTTGTGAAAATCCATTTTAGTTTGGGAAAGATGATAATAATACTATGATTCATGACTGTAAAAATTTTTTGCTGCTCTCATCCAAATTTTTCTGTCATCCAACTTGATTTGATGGCATGCTTTCTCAGCAATGTTGATAAATATACAATGTGTATCACACAACACATTGTAGTTGAACACCAAAAATCGCGAGGCATATGATATGATTATAAAGTTGACTGGCAGCAGTTGACGTTTTTCCTCTTCAACTGGGAGAAAGTGAGCTAATTGTTATGTCATGTGGAGGGAATGCTCATGAGCCACTCAATTCAGTACAGTAGCGATTTTTCATGAGAAGTACTCACTAAATAAATTATTCATGACTGACTACCCATTCTATACAACATCATCCACTTATAACCATAATATTGGGGAGACAGGCATTCAGAAGTATTCTCAATATTTCTTTTCAAGCACAGGATAATATATGATATGGCTTTATTGTTGACAATAAAATGTTCGCATTCCCTCACCACGTGTAAGTGAAAGTCAGATAATAATTTATATGTTTTGGGGCACTATCCTATAAACATGAGCCACTAGAGTCAAGAGCACCTGGTCAAGTTGAGTGTTGTTGTTAATTGGTTGTTTTCCTCGTATACTTTTGCACAAACTTTTCCTTCCTCGTCAGCCGCTGGCTACTTTCCTTTCTTGATCCTGTCATGCCATCATGTCAGATTCATTTTGTACCGAAATTTCATTACTTTCGAGATCATCGACCAAGTTTCCCATCTCATTTTCTCCTGCTTCCAACTCACTGGCTTAGTTAAAAAGGGCAAGTTTAAAGGAAGCTTTTTTGCCTTTATTCTGCATCGATTAAATTGACCCAAAAGCCTTAAGCATTTTACCTGGTTGGGCTCTCGTCTTGAACTCTTCCTCAAAGTCGACCCAAGAAAAGGAAGCAAGAGTGAGTAAACTAAATAGGGAGAAAGTCCGGTGGTGGTTGGTTTGGTTTGGTAGGTGTAGTAAGTAGCTTAGTTTTGGCTATTACATGCATGCAATGTTCCCAAAAGTTTTACATGCAATATATGTGCTTAGGTATGCACAAAAGTGTATTATATAGCTACCGAAAAATAATGCGAACTGTTTGAGACACAACTGGATTAGCTGGACATGTGAAAATGGGAATGCATAAGGAAGAAGGAGCATAAGACAAAGAAAGGAAATATATAAAAGGTGTAGCTCAATCATTCGCGTATTTTCATGGCTCGTTGGTTTCTATCCAAATATACTACAAAGCATTAAAGAGTAAGTAATAGTCATGAACTACAACGGTAAGTGTATAAGCTCATCGATTCCCCGTCGATTGCTTTGGCATTGGATTGGTTTGGAAGGAAAAGACAGTAAGCTACTTATGCTATTATCCATACATGAAAGCATTCTTTTTGATGCTACATAACAACGTTGAAATAGAAATAAAAGCAATGAACACTGGACTGAATTACTCGTCTGCCGACGGAGAAATATAAAAGAGAAAGGCCTACACCCCCTTCATCAATATTCACAAGAACACTTTTCAATTTCGGCAACATATTCCCGTCTCCTTTCAACAGCCCTTCTTTTTGCTACTCCCGATTAGTTTACATATGAATGGTATACATTGTGTATTAGACACTTTTTTCTTTGATTATTATTCTTGAACTGTGCTCTGCAACCAATAAACCGCTACAGCCACCAGCACCGCACGAACCAAAGGAAACGACGTCTGCAACCATCTGATAGTCAAAATACGTGGCACTAACGTTATACTACTCGCTCAGCATGGAGTCAGCAAGTCTTTTAGGCAAAGTAAAGTTAGGCTAGAGTATCATCATGATCATCATCATCATCAAACATATGGCCAATCCATTTTCCATTTCAAGAACACTTTATTTCTTTGTGGTGGCTCTCAAACTAAATGGGAGGAGGAATGAAGAAGATACACTTTGAATTAGTTTGCTATAGATGGGTTTATCAATGCTATATAATATGTACTTGCCACTTTTATCTATCAAATTGGAAGGAAAAAACGAGTGTGTAATTGGCTCCGTTATATTTCCTACCGCTTTTTGGCAACCGCTTATATTTATACATTGTGTCGAAATAGATATATGTAACCATCTCACGTATGCATGCAAGACTCTTCCTGGAGATTTCTCACCATTCACTCGTTCCAATTCCAATCCAGCATAATATTTCATTTGTAAAGAATGGGGAATAGCTCATTCCCGTTTCAATTCCCTGTTATACTTATGCGCCAGGAGAGGAACAGAAGAGACAAGCAAATTATTGGCATGTGATTGTGAATGAAATGCTGTTTTGTGACAATAATGAGAATATGACTTTATTCTGACTTTCACAATGAATTAGACAAGCGCCTCCGTTTTTCTCCCACGAGCGACGCCAAGAAAGTCTTTCTTATTTTCATTTGTGTTTGTATCCATCCCATTGGGAATAAATACATTTAGATTGGAAAGGAAATGAGAAAAGAGAAAGCAAACCCATTCAAACCAGACACGATACTTTGAGCTCATCGTTTACTTAATAATAATTCTGAAATATAAAAAATACCATTTTTACAAACTCATAGTTGAGGTCTCAATTCAAATGAAATAGAAAAACTTGTGGACTCTAGAGTGGATGGAAATGGAAAGTATAGCAATAGTGACAGATCATAGAACGAGATATTTATTTTATGGGAATGTAAAGTAAGAGAAAAACAACATTTTTTCCTATCTTAAGAATACCATCGTGGGCGAATGAGATATATTTGAATTGAATTCCAGTCCTGGAGGAATTTTCGTTGCTTCCAGCAAAAAAATAGGAAATACTACACCTTCCTTGCAGAAATGAAAAGGGTATGCATAGCCCAATTGCTAAATCAAGATTTGAAGTGACGTTTTAGCTAGAACCATGTTTGTTTGTTGATATAAACATGCTTCCTTTTGGTAAGGACAGCAAGCAACGATATCGAAATGGAAAGCAAAAAAACTCCAAATTCTTTGGTGTACAAAAAAAGGGACCCATTTTGCAAATTCCTCTGGTTCTGGCTTGACACAAAGTACGGAGCATTACTCACCATCAGAATGTGTTTGGTTTGAAGGCGGCTCCCAAGAAAATTCCCCAATTTCCTCAATCACACATCTGCATATCCGACTGGGACGATAAGTGTGCCCGATATGAGCATGTTTTTTTATGGAAAAGATGGCCACTTTCCCTTTTATTACTTCTGCTAAAGACAGGTACGAAGATTGGCTTTATTCCGTAAATAAGTTGGCTACGCAGAATGTAAGATAAGCTGACATAAAACATTTGAGTTTAAATGTCAATCAATATATCATATAATCCAACCCAAGATATGAATAAGCCTATCCGCTTTACTTTTTTTCTTTGCAGTATAATAGCATAGTAGTTTCTTTCTTATACACAAAGATTTTTGGTTGGGGCGGCAGGAGCGGATAAGCTTTTAAGCTTTCTCCATACTTCTTTTATAGAAAAGCAACTTATGCAAAGCACAAAACAGGTACTCAACTAAACGCTTACGAGGAAGGATGTCATGCTAAAGTAAATGTGTGTGAGTGAGAGCTTTTACTTGTGCATTTTGCTGTATAAAAAGGAATCTTTTATTGTAGGTAATTTAAGCATGAGCAGTAGATTATGAAATGAATACATTATTAGAGCTAAACTACCTTCCCTCACATTTACTACTACAGACTACAAGCACTCCATCACTCCACACCGTTGCATACACTTATCGTATAATTTGAGATAAATTGCAGACATTTTATTGAGCCCAGTAGAAGTGGAGGTGGATGGTAGAGGAATGAAAAGGGATGGATATATATTATATCGACATCGAATAAAAAATGTAGCGCATCGACAAACTATTTTGGGAATGGGTAACATGACCGTTATATGTTCAATTTTTTTTCCAACTAAAAATATAAACATGAGCGTTGACTACATACATAAAAATGTAAAGAAGGATATTAATGTACATGAGTACTCTTGTGTTTGTTGAGTATTATGAGTGCATGTTTGCATTTCATTTTTTCAAACTTGGCCCAACAGTATCGAGTTGAGATTAGGATTAGGCCATCAATTCATGGCCTTCTCGTTCTCAACCATGATAAGTATGATAATAATGACTACCAACAACTGATATCAGCTCCATTATACATCCTGTTTTTCTATGGATTTTCTAGGGTTCGTGCTCAAAGCCATGAAAAATGCTAATATATACATTATAATGGAGAAAAGACCTTATAATATTTGTAGATATATATATAAATCGTCATTTTTCCTGCATTTCAAAAGGCGTAATAAATAGTTTAACAACCAACCGTAATAAGTACACTTAGCCCTACCTTCCGTTGACTAAGCATAAATGGCACGCATGCTTTCTCCTTTCATGTCATTTTATTATGTGGATATCTTTTTGTGAAATTGTATTGTATAATATATTAGTTAGTTGCTTTAGCATTTTGGTGTGCTATTCACCAGTTATTATATTATTTGACAAGTAGCACACGCCGCGTGGCATTGGCTCAACATGAAATTGGTTGAATTCTCCATTTTGGCAGCAGTGGCAGCACTCGACCTCCCATCCAATAGGTATAATATTTTATGGACCAGCCCGAGTCAACTAACTCGTCAAACGAAACCAGCTAGAATGGAATTTTGGTTGTGAATTCCGAGCAGGAAACGGGTGACCAACAACTCTTGAATATATTGAACAAAGGGAAAGTACATGATACATTATGCACACATTACACATGTTCGACATCAATGCAATGTAATGAAAGGATGTGATGTGATGTGCTGATGGGAAGAGAAAGCTTTCGGGTTTCTCTCCCAATTATGGCAAACACGTTCGCCGATATTGTCTGTTCGTTTTGTGATCCGAAAGAAAGTAGTGTGTAGGTAGAAATTTGTGGGAATTGGGTAGCAAGTAGCAATACTACTACTACAACAAGCTGCGATCTATTATTTCCCTTGCAACCAACCCAACCAGTGCAATCTTCCTTTTGACAATCTGACATGAATGACAAGTGAAAAGGAAGAGAAAAGGAATTTTGCAAGACTATACAATACGTGTTCCTTTGGCGGAGTTTGGGTGTACAATGAAAATGAAATGCTTTATCATCGGCACAACTACAAGTGATGTTGATGATTACGACGACGAGGATGATAGAATATGGTACGAGAAAGTGAATGAGAAAGGAGAAGAGTTGGACAAATGAGTGGTACATGAGTATTTTATTGATGATGTGTGATCTGGCGTGATGATGATGATGAACCTCTTCATCTTCTTTTTTACACATGTGATTTTTTTGTTCTGTTTCTGTCTTGTCCTGATGACACACCCTTTCTCTTTTTCTTGCAGATCGGAGCTATGTTCTGGGAAACGCTCAGTCACCAGACTGTGCCATTATCTACTGCAGTGACAATTTCTGTCGGTTGAGCGGATACAGCAGGGCGGAGGTGATGCAAAAAGCTGCCTTGTGCACTTTCCTCCATGGACCACTCACCTCGCCGGCAGCCATTCGACATATTCAACAAAGCCTGGTAGCTGAGGAGGAGAGACAGATGGAGGTACTTCTCTATAAAAAGGACGGTAAGCAAAAAGAATTCTTCTTTTTTCTCTCAATTCACGGGTACTTTTTGGATTTTTCATACACTCCCGTTTTTCATGCAAAGCTTAGGCAGTGTATGGCACAAAACATGACGTGACATTTTCACTTGTCCGAGCAAATCATGGTAGAAAAAAAGTTGGACTACAGAGGAGGAGAGAGCGGATGTCGGCTTCATTATAAAGTTTTCCTTGACAGGATGCATTGCATTCGGGTTGCAATGTTATTCCCGTTATGTATGTTAGGGGATTACCGTGATCGAGCGAAAATGCTGTTCCTTCCATGTGCTTAGGTCATACTATGCACATAACTCACATGACATAGCTGGTGGAAATATCGGAGTAAGGGCAAAGGAGGGAAGGAACATAACACAAGAATGAGTTCAATGTTCCAACTAAATGCGTTATTACACGTTTCGTCGGAATCTACTGCTCCACCACATTCTCTTTATTTTGTAGCTCAACCTCCATTGAAAATATGGAGGAACCTTCTTTATTGGACAATTTACACATGGTCTACCTTCAATCCTTTAGGGACACGTTCATAGCCAGCAAAGATGTTGTACCTGAGCAATAATCTTGCTCTGTATTTACTTACCTTACTTTCGTGAGCCTTGGGTTATTTTACAACCGTAGAAAAGTCTTGTTATGCTATATATATGTGCTAGACTGTGGAGAAGCGAGTGCAAAAAATTTAGACAGAAAAGGCAGCGCCACTAAGCCATAATTTTGGTGTTACACAACGCCATTTATTTCTTTTGGTTATGGGCTACTTGGTTTTCACCCTTTCGTGTGTGTTGTTTGCAAGCAACTTTCTCCATATTATATTGGTTACCGCTGAAATGATTAAATTCGTATATGTATGTACGCACTTGCTCTTGCTGCTGTTTCCGTATGAGTTGCTGGCACGGACGGGAGGAATTAAGTGACTATACATAACACTACATGAACATGAGCTAGATCATTGCGTCAGAAAAGCAGACCAGGTAGTATAGTAATAGCATTCATGATACATCTGCAATGTAGCAAGAAATCCGCTTAAATCCCGCTATTTATTCGAGCTCAGGTGTACACTGCGCTCATTTTCGGTGGATTACGCGAGCCAACCCAAACGTGTGATGTGATCATGTTTGTAAATGCTGCGGGAGTACAAACTAATACGATTATGATCTTTGGGTAGCTACAAACATCCATTCTCACAAGCTGATACAAGTTTAAATCAAGAATTGCGTCGTCATTAAATCCCACAGTCGGTATGAAAGAGAAATGCGATGCTCTGATTCCCATTCCAGGTATGTCCGCAAAACAAACTCTGTGAAAATAAATAATGGAATGAAAAGCTGGGAAAACTAAGTTATTTTTTCATTGCGAACGATGATACCTAAAATCATATCATGCACACTTGTGCTAATGTTGCAATTACACGTTCTCTGTAAAAACAATTTTTGAGTGGTGTAATAAGCGTATTAAACCATACTTACCGTTAGTAATGAGCTTAAAAGCATATTATCAAATCAATATGGCTAATACCTTAACTAATGCTGGCTCACACTGAAGATTAATGAAAATGTACGTAGTTGATATACGGTACTCGTATTACCCCAGGTCAACCTTGCTTCCTATATGCCTCATCTAAAATATAAGTAAATGCGATGAAATGAAAGGATGTCATGCGACAATCATTTTAAGGCAACTGAACTTTAATGTTAGTTCAAGCTCCCACAACACTTTGTTACAAGTTTAAACTAATCATAAGCTAACCGAAATGATTATGACGACTCAATCCGAATCTACGCTGCGGGCACATCATTGCCAAAGTTGTTTGATGTAAGTTGTGGTGGGGTAAATAAATAGTTTAAAAAGTTTACATCATGTTGGAATATTTAAACAAGTGGTTCTCCTCTTGAGAAAAGTTTTTAACCAGTGCCTAACCAAAATACACTTTCATTAATTGAAGCTTCTGCTTAACAGAACATAAGTTTATGCAGAATATTCATACATTGTTAACGTGAAGTAACACTGTATAGAAAAACATCAAAGTCAATAGAACCATTGGATCTAGATGTACTTTACATTAAATTAATATAAAACATAATTTTTATTGGGACTCTAATCGTGCCAAAACTTCATAGTTAATTTACCTGGTAAATTGTGTGTTAGCTCAACGGCATTAATTTTTTGCCATTGCATAAAATCTTAAACTCATTTCACATATGTTAAATTCTCATCTCCAGGTTATTACTTGTAAATGGTGTAACAAATGTCAAATTATGCAAGATCTTCTTGCATGTTTCTTGCAATGATATAATGCTAATGCCATTGAAAGCTTCATTAGAAGTTATGTGATATATGCTTTTCCTTCTGTCTGTAAATCTCTTCATTTAACTAATACGGTATAACAACAATACTGCGGCGCTATTAAAAACCGCCTCGGAGTAATGTCATCGCCAAGTGACACCACTTTTGTGGTGAAAGTAGAATTTCGGTTTTGTCCACAACCTTTGGAATCTGAATGAATGTCCGCAACCAACATGTCATAAACAAATGAGGCTTGTACATCCCAAGTAGTTCAGCTCAATTCCAGTGCATGCGCCGCTACAACCGAAAGAAATTTTCTAGTTGGTTATCTTTAAACAAAGACGAACACGGCAAACATCTTGAACTGATTATGTTTGCTTACTTAGCTGTTTCCTAATCGCTTCCCGCTGTTTGCTCCACATCTTCTGGTAAACTAGGTCGTAAGCAGATAAAAAAACTGAAAATGGGACCTTGGTAAATGTATCATTGTGAGTTCTGACACTGAATGAATCTCTCTTCCACATTAGGAGTAAAACTGAGAAATCAACACAGACTTTCCAATTAGTCCGCTGAATGAAAATAAATAAGATTTTCCCAAGCACTTTATCGTTGAAAGCGTAAAATTGAAACAAAGCGAATTATGACTAAAGAAAAATCGCGTATTCAATCAGCATAAAGAAAGAAGCTTACATTTATATTTCATTCAAGCATTCTCCCTCAAAGTACCCTCTCTTCTCCGGAAACCGTTTCTCCCATTCTGAAAGTAGATTAGTGAGTGAAGCCCGAATAAAGGGGAAGGTTTTAAGAAAAATGGATTTTTCATGCATGTTGCTCCTCCACGAGCTTCTCCGTAAGTGCTTCTTGATGTAAAAGATATATTAGAATTAGAGTGAATCTATACAAGCACACATTCGCACAATGAATTCAATTGAGTTCATGCCATGCTTTCTCTCCCAAAGTTTGTATACTTCGTTCAAAGTGACATTGGTTGCTCTTCGTAAGGAGTAAGATAATTCTCAGGGGAGCGGCTTAGAAATGGCTCGAGAAGAGAAAAAATCATATTGGATTACTCCTTCTGCTGAACCAGTTGGAATAACGCAAACCTGTTTCTCCTACTTTTACAAACACTAGCTTTTTCCCAATGCTTCTTGTGGGAATCCAACATAGTCTTCAACTCTAGCTTGGTCTCTTGATGTAAGGTTATTCGGAAGAAGAATAACTTTTTGTCCTTGCTCCCCTCTCGAGGCCGCCTTACCCTGACATGGGGCAACAAAATTATTTGAAAATCTCATTGTTGTTCGAGGAGTCGAGTCGAACTCGAATTTTTTTTGGATTTGGATCATGTTCATTCACACTAGACTGATGCTGAGTCTTTTCAAATGATTTTCATCTGATTCAAAACAGCTGAAAGTATAAAAACTGGTCGTGAAACTCGACTTACTTTTTTTATATATATAAAATGCTATGCGTATGTATATCCCTTGAGAAACAACAGTGAAATTTTTTTCTGTGCATATGGTTTGGAAGGCTAAGAATGAGATGAGAGTATCATTCACTCCACCAAGCAGACAATGCTCAGGATATGTTAACCTTCTTCCCAGCCAGTCCATTGGGTATGGAATGCGTCCATAAAAAGGAGAAACGTGAGGCAGACGAGCATAAAATGTTGGAAACTATTACCTCCCGGTGTACCTACTCACATTGCATGTTTACACACAGGAAACGGGGAAATGTACGAGGGAAAGTGATGCTTCTAGATGGAAAATACGATCTTGGGAAATCATCAATGGTATTGGTATTGATATTATTGAATGAGTGTCGCATGGCATCGTATCATCGTCCTCCTTGTATGCACCACACCGTCTCCAGTTACAAGAAATTGCATTGGATATCAATATCAATGGAGAAAGTATAATGTGAGGAGAGAAAGCAATGACAATATCACAAAGACATGTTATTACTATCAACATTTTCTACTCTGTTTACAACCAAGTTCATAACATTATCCGAATCGCAGGATGGAACTATGTGAAGACTTTTTTGTGAGAATTTGAGCTCGACTCAAGTATCGCTATCGGTGAACGTAAATAATGAACAGAATGATCATGAATGCCTTGCTTCAAAATACCAACGTCTGGTTTTTTATGCAAGGAATACGCCACTGGTCCTTCTTAATCGGGAGCAAGTGAATAGAAACAAGTTGGTCTCTGGTCTCTGGTCGAGAGACATAAAACGGTATAATAGGGCATGTTATCTATACGCTCTATAATGGGATTGATGTAAAAAGGCTGAAAATTTTTGTGAGTAAAAATAAAAGCATGCAATTTTTATACTTGGGCAAAGTAGATTCGAGATAAGTAGAAAGATGGAATGGGAGATCTAATCCACGCAAACAAAAAACTAAAAAGAGGTAGTTTACATTCACATACGATGCGATACGAAAATACGAACATCTTTGAATTTCTGGTGTAAAAGCTCAGCGCCAATATCGTCATTACATTGCAATGCACTTTTCCCATTCCGCAAGAGCAAACCGCTAGCAAGTTCTCCACCCTTTCTCTGGAGAAAAGGGAGAAGAGGAGAGACATGTGTAAAGATTAGCGAGTGTTTTATGAGTTTTGTGCTGGCTGACTTGCCACCACGAGTTTGCCCTCTCCCCGAGGATCTTCCTTGAGTGGAAACTTCCATTAATTGGAGGATTTACAAGCAATAAATTTTTTACTGAATTTTCTGTACAGCGGTATAAAAACTGCAGTGCAAGATGCAATGCACCAACCGAAACCCAAAAGCCAGCCGGAGTATAATAGTTTTACGAGGTGCCAATGATGTGGGATTAGCTTGGGAATGTATGTCGGGCTGTACTAAACTTTGCTCTCTTTAATTCTATTGAAAAAAGGTGTAAAAATTGGGTGCATTTGCACCCACATGTGTGTTACTTGAGCTGAGTCTCCTCCTTGAGTCAACTTTTTAAGGAAAAGTTGTTTATCTCCAGAATGCACGGATGGCAATACACATTACGATCCTTATTACTTCACGGCAACGGAAGGCTTATGGAATTTTACGCCGTTGTGTTGGTACTCGAGCTTTGTGATGATAATATTGGGAGCGATTAGGTGGGCGGTGGGTTGTTGCTATTTAGTACAGAGTGCTCTGTTAACTCAAGTAAACAAAGTGGGACATGCAGAAGTCTACATTCCAAAGGATTGAAGCGGCAGTAACAACATTTCGTTAACAGAATGATGATGATCGGCTCAAAATTGAAAATTGAATTGTTGTCAATGGGCTAAATGGTCTGTTACTAACAAGAATGGTTCGAATTAACTTCACTACGTGTCAAGTCAATATTTTTACAAGCTTACGCGCTCTGCCAGCGGCGTCAAAAAGAAACAACTTAAAGGAATGAGAGGTTGGATGTTTGAAATTTGTTTTTGATCCGGTTTACAAGAGTTACTTACGATCACCTTTTTTTCTCATAACAGAACACAGTGCAGCTAGCTTTTGGTATGTTTACCAAAGAGACATGATGAGTTATTACGTGTTTTCTGAATTATAATGCTAATGTAAATATAGACTATCAGCTAACCTTTTAGCCAGAGTGAACCAACTAATTGAACTCAGGTAAATGGATTAATGTCTCCTCTCATGAAGGGAAATCATCTGGGTGTGGTAACAGGAAACTGGAACCTTAGGTAGCTATCGTCACATTGCATTGCGCCACCACCATCACGAACGAACGAACGAATGCACCCTGTTTGTTCGCAATCCAATGTAGACCGACAGAGCTTACATCAAATTGAAGGCTATTCCAACGTTATACAAAAGACTAACTACCTACGCACACTTTTGGTGTTTACATTCGTGCATAAAATTTGTGAGTGTACACACCATTAGCGCTAGCGCTCATATGTGTTTAACCCTTTCACCAGACCAGGCCAATTGTAACTACTGTGTGCTTGAAATGAATACAAAATCAACAACATTTTCTCTTATCTTGACATTAATCCAGAGCATTAATTAATGACCTCGAGAAACTACTTCTGACTAGCTCAATAATCATTTTGGGGGAAACAATGGGGACAAAAAATATGAAATTGCTACATCCTTCCGCTGCTGGTGCATATCATCATCATTGGAAGAAAATAACTTCTGTTATTATTATTTCAATAACGGCATTAATCGACTGTTTTCGCAATGTCCCCAAAATTAGCCTCAATTATTATACCTACTTACACCAATAAGCTACTGCTTCATAATTGGTTTTCATATTCTAAGAATATTGAAGAGTGCCGTACTTATCATAATGTAACTTTCAAAATGTTGGATAGTTAGAAAACATGTCATGTGAAGTTTTTGTCGGCGACAGTTAGAAAAAAGTCAGCAGGGAACAAATAAACACGGGAGGAAGGGAGGCTGATTAGCTCCTTTTACTTTTGAGCTGATAAGGAAATTCTTGTTGTGTAATGAGGAGATTGCATGCATCCATGTTCTAAAATGTTTTCCTTCCATTTTCACTCTTTTCATCTGCTAACATTTCTTACTCACTTATGCAATGCACCCTGCCGACTAGAATTGCAGTCGGGGGAAAAATTGAGCACTTAACTTTTTCGCTGAGCTCAAGCTCTCACTCTGAAGCTAATGGAGCCTGTAAAACTACACATTTTTACAGACCATACATGGTGAGAAACTGTGGAGAGATGTCAGCTTTGATATATAATTTATTCTCGTTTTTTCATCCAAAAGCAACTTTCCTTCTGCAGACATTCTAATGAGTGAAAGTAAGTATGAATTTATTTACTCCATTTTTCATCCACCCGCTCCATTTTTTGTGGGCATCTCAGCCTCGCGAAAAAAAAGTGTTTTTGACGGGTAAACTAAGTAGTAAGCCGATGCTATGCTTAATCTCAGCTGACTCCATTATTTAAAGTGCTATGTTGGATGTTCTTCTCATGTTGCTACACATGAATTCATTAAGATTTCATGGAAAAAGAGAAAAAACAATGGGAGAAGAGAGAGAGAGATGAGTTGCAGCAATTTATTTGTTTCTTTCTCATCTGACCAACATTTCCTCCTCCGATGGCTTTGCTTTATGCATCTTTTTTACTATTAATGTATTATTCATTAGCAGAGCTCTATCTGGCTGCTTCTCAAATTCAGCTCGCTTGGATTGTGCTACTACCTCATCTCATGACTTTTCTCTCCATATTATCCCTTTCTGCATGGATGTGTTTGACTCGTAACCATTTTTTCAGCATCATAAAACTATGGAGTGAGTGAGTGAGACTATTTGTTGGTGATTGTGATTAGAGCTGCTCGCTCCGCTTTTAATTAATTTCTATACGTGCCGTGTGAGCCTTCACAGCGTGTTTAATTTTCAACACATCTCCAATCCACGTCAACCATTAGAGGAGCGAGTCGGACGCTGCAAATTATTAAGCATCGTATTTCACAGGGAAAGCATTAAAACAAGAGGAATAACAGAGTGGGTCATCTCATGGAGAGAGAAGCAGACAAAAAAAATTCGGATTATGGAGATCGGGATATGCTGAATAAGATAGTTGTTCTATCCAGCAAGATTTAATGCTCAGAGTTCGAGTTCGAGAAATGTTTTATGCAGTGTGCAAAACAATCCTTTGCTTTCAATCTCTTTTTCTGTCCCATTTCCATACATATCCATGTTTCTGTGTCTCCATGAAAGAATTCCGTTGCTGACACTCAACTATTTGTGTAATCATCCATATCCAAGCTCTGTACATTTATCAGGAGCAGTATCAACATTAGCAGGATATAATTTATAGAGAAGACCAGTAGAAAAAAAGAGCAAGTGTGTTGATAAACGAAGCCGCATTGTCGACGTAACATACAAAAACACTCACTCATGAAACTTTATCGCTGGTTTGGTTGAGTTTGCTAGATGAAATGAATGGGTGAAAAATTTCGGTGAAGATTTCTTTTTACAGCCCAGTGTATATGTGGGAATGGCATGGCATGGCATTATTATATTTTTCTCCTGAAGGAAATCAAAGAAGTATGGCTCGCTCGCTCCGTGTATCTAAATTGGGAAGAAGAACATGGGCATTATATTATGCATCCTTTCTTCAGAATGATATTTGTTGTTAACGAGCCAACCGGGGCTCGTTTTTGTGTATCTAACCTTTTTGATGAAATTACTTGATGGCCCCTTTTTCTAGCGCCGCCACACTCCGCAACAGACACAAGCTCTGCAGATTTTAGCAAAGAAAAGACAACATTTGTTAGAAAATGAGTGATAGTAACGATGCCCAGACGCCAGGTTGAGCAAACACACTTTGTACTTGCTGTGTAGCCACAGTCATTTCCTCACTTTACTCTTGAGTAACCTGCTACGTCGTCGTTCTTTTTATTCTTCCAACGAAATGGATGGGATTTCTCATTTCGGATTCAGCTCCCCATCCTGCATAACATGAAATAACATGCGTAACAAGTAACAACAACAAAATCAAGATATTCAAAAGTGAGCCTGTGTGGGCGAGAGAGAAAAGTGCATTGGGAATCTTGACGATGAGATGTGTGGCCAAAAGCAACCAAATTTTGCTTTTGATACATATTTATATCACTCAGCATCATGATCATCATCATCATCATTTCTTGTATTATATGAAAATAGACGGATACTATGTATATCCAGCTCAACCAAATGAAGTGAAATGGAGCCAAGTTGGAGTTAGAACAATATCAAATTTATTTTATATTGGCTACGGCTGACTCACTAGAAATAAAAGGAAAGTGTGATAATATCATAAAAAGTCAAACAGCAACAGCACAAGGTTGGCTCTTACTGTCAGGCAACAACTGTAACCATTCGTTCTGCTTCAATAGGATCCGCTTCTTTGTGCCTTGCTTGTCTTTTCCTGTGATGTGATGACACTGATTTGCTTTGACAATGACAATACTACTGTAGAAATTGCGAGATATGGGTGTCACTTTAATATAAAAATAGGCTTTGGAATCTAAGCTGAAGGTGATGTTGCTGACCGAAATCCAAAAGAGATTTTAATCATGATGAAGTGCGACAGCGGTTGACTCCCTAAAGAAAAGTAAGTGGAATGGACCGGATGTGCTATACAGTTTGGTGCGAAAACCACTAATGGAAGTTTTTAGTTGGGGGTAAAGATAAGACAAAAGCTCAGAGGAGAAAAGTAGCAATTTTCTTTAATTGAAGTTGATTTGATCTGGCCAGACCAGACGGAGCAGGACCTGGTTTCTTATCTTTAATGGAACAGCAGTGAGCAAACACACATGTCACAATCAAAAAGCGGATGACGATGATGATGATTGAATTGGATTGGAAAACGGATTGTTTTGTAACCCGCAGGCTGTACATGAATAGGCGACAAACTTTCATCCCTTCATCACCAAAGAAAATGTTGAACAAAAGTGGTGTTCAAAGTTCAAACATTTTGTCGAAATTTAATAAATAATATAAACACTCAGATCGATGGGATCCTCTGTTCACTGTGTATTATAATTGCCAAGTGCTGAATGGAATTAACTCCATCATGTGTCTGGTCTGGATCTCTGTCTCCGTCTTATGTTTCTGCAGCTTTTAATTAATGTAATGGCAGTGGCCGTAGTGAAAGCTGTAGAAAAGATGAGAGAATACTATTAATTGGAAGATTCTTGGCTGTTGACTAGCTACAGCCTTTCTTTGTAACTCGTAACTTGTTCAACTTTACTTTCTTCATTATCAGCTTGCTCTGCAGTATTATTTTTAGTTGGAGTCATCATCAGCAGAGGATCAGCAGCTTCCAAAAATATTGCAAAATTGACCTGTATGGCTCTCCCAACATTTATCATAGTTTGCATCTTATAAAATCCATGTTGAAGTTGTTGTTGGGAATCAATGTATTAAATTACATGTTACGATCATCGCTCATCCTCATCTCGAAAGATTCTATCATCATTAGCATCATATACGATATTATTATGAAGTAGAAGATGAAGATACAAAATTTTTCCACACACTTTTCCTTCATGAGTCAGTAGACTACAATGCAGCAATAAAAAAAGTGTAGTAGTAGCCCTGGCACGCTTCCAGACGAGAGCAGAGGCCTATTCCAAGAGGAAAATGGGCCGGCCGGTTACTACAACTTCTTATTCATATTATTATGCTCCTCATCTCATATATAATAAACCTGTGCTCATTTCATGCTGACACAGACACATATTATTATGGTGAACTCAAACAAAAATATAGATAACGTTCCATTTCATGTTCACATTCACATGACATGCTCATTAAGAGTTTTTGGAAGGGAGCAGAGAGAAAAGACATGTAAGCAAATTGGTCAAATTGCCTTCTCTTCTGAGTTGAGTTGTGTTCCCCAGAAGAAAATGAACATGATCAAGATGAAGTCCTTCAAAAGAGAGAGAGAGGAAGAAGAAACCCCAGCAACTTTGTTCTTTCTTTTGCTAAGACCCAGGCACATAAAAATTCGCGACATCAGAAGCAAGAGGAAAGTCATAAAATGAGTGTTGAATTTAAGCGTGGCAGCTATACAGCTCTTATGCCAAATGGCTGTCGTCCGTCGATGAAGTTGATCGTCATCTCCATCAAAACTTCATTTTTGTTTCGTTCGACGAAGTTGCTGTAAATCAATATCGCTTCTCATCTCAATAAAATAGCAAGTTGAATTTATATTATGATATGACGATCATCATGATGATGGAAATGTGTGTATAATATGGTGTTTTGCTATGTAAGAAATGAGCTATAACGCTTCAGACCTCTTTGTCAACTCATTTTGCAAGTGACGATGATGATTTTATGAGAATTCATGATGATGATGATGATCAAGAGTTCTCCTTTGAGAAAGCAAAGCAATGTGAGGTACACATGGTGCACGCGCTCTTCCAAGAAATCCCAACTTATTCACAAACATTCCACAGCAACACAAACAGTGACAGGGAAGCGTTATGTGGTTTCCTCTTCCGAGAAATGGATGTCTTGCTAGCGTGCAATTTCACTTACAGCATCTCAGTGTTCTAATACATTTGTCATCTTCCCAACCAAGCTTCTTTCCATATAATATACACAAGGCTTTTACTGGGCGGAAGTTACGTAAATTCCTAGGAAAGTACGTACAGTACTATTTTGCTTTTTTGGTGGCGGCTCCTTGTTTTCCCTCCAGAAGAACAAAGTAAGAAGTTTTGTTTAAATGATGTTATAATGTAGTAGTCTTTGTGGACGAGGACCTATTTAAACGTAGCCCATAAGGTTATCACTCCGTTGGGAAATCAAAGCATAGTGGTTAGTGAGGGGGAACAGAACGAGGTATTTATGTGGGATGTACATGTTTCTACATACCATAACTAAAAGATGTGAATTATTTGTGGTTGAAATTCCTGGACAATGCAAGCAATGATATGAAAGAAGATTTAAGATTCAGTCAGCCTCAAGCAAACCTTCTGGAGCCACTTGACTGCGTCTGTTTCGTGCGCTCGGTCGCTGACTCTGACCATTCTTCCGTTTTATGAGCGAAAAGTTTGAAGAAAGGAGAGCTAACAAAGATTTTAGGGATGGATATTATTTATAACATGATAATATAATATGGGTAGGTGAAAGGATGTCGATGCTGATGACTATGACATGACGTGAAGTAGTGCTCTTAAATCACAAAGGTATATCCGCCCCAAGATACACATGTCAAAAATTTTATTTTCCTTGGAGAATTTTACGAGTCGCCACGCCATGCCAGTGATGCCACTCAAGCTCAAAGACACACGTGGATGAGCTCTATCAAGGAATATTACGCAAATAAATTATATGCATATAAAATTCACCTAATAATAATATATATGATATAAATAAGGTGGAGGTAGTTGTAGACTTTCAGTTTGGGAGGATGCTCTCTTCTTCTTTTTTTGAAGCCCTTTGGTCTTACTTTTATATTTATTACGTCATCTCCATCTACAAAGGAAAAGACGTGGTGATGCGCTCCTTTCATCCCGTCATAAATCATAATGTACGTATATAACCCTCTTGTTTGTTAAAAAAAGATGGATAGACCAACTCCTAAAGTATGCTTCTCTCTCAGCAATAACAATGATAATAATAGTACATCAAAGACCATGGTCACCCAACCTGACATTTAGTCAGTAGGGCATCATTTTTACTATCTTGAACGCAGCTCTTGACTCAAGTATATAGGTGTGCAGTTTGAGCTTGTCGGCTCAAGTACGGATGTGTGTCATGCTCCCATTTTTCAAAAAGTGCAAGAGCATTTTATATTGCAACATAATATATAAACCATATGCTGAGGATTATGATTACCCCGTATTTTATGTTTGTTGATATTTTAATACTCAACTTCAACTTAAAAGTAAAGCCAGTGGGCAATCCAATCCCTACTTTGTGTGTTTGCTCAACGCCCTTTTGATTAACTTAGTTGTTTGAATTTATTATGGCTTAACAAACAAACGCACTCATCCGAAAAACAGTTTGAAAAAGGCTTTGAAAAATACTCAAGATTTTTTAATTATTGCGTCGTACTCAAATAAAGTTTTGTTTGTGCATAAAAGCTCATTTTTTTTTAAAAAAAGCACTTTCACTTCAAAATTAATATTCATGAAGAGAAAGCTCCATCCAGCACAGTATTCAACCAAGCTTTCTCTTTCTCAAACAAGCTTCAAAGCAACGTTTTTGTAATCTCTGCAGGAGTTAAATTAGAAAATATCGTATTATAATACCTAATCATCATTACTAATACAAATGGTAACAAAATCACGTTTTCTCCGCAAAAAAGTTTTTCATCTTACAAATTCCCTCATAAACAAAATTTGTAAGGGAAACCTCGGGCGTAAGGACTCATTTTGGGGATTATTGGTTCAGATATTTTCTTTGCATCGTTTTTGTCATATTTACCTACATATACTTCCTAAGGGAATATGCATCATATCATCATGCATCCATTAGTGCCAATCCTTCATTTCATTAGCAAAAAAGCTTCATATTTCCTTTCCTTCCCAAGTTTACCATTCTTTCCCGGATTTATTTCAATCCTATTAGTGATTTTTTTCGGAGGTGAAACGATACCCTGACTTTTCAGCTTTCACCCATATTATTTTCTGGAAAAAAATGAGGTAGCAACTTTTTGGCAGTGGCCCAAAAACTTTTTATGTTGATAGATTGACATTACACGTTTGGGAAGAACCACGAGGGAGAAAGTTGAAAGTGAAAGGAGGATGGTGCGGAACAAACTTGTTTTTATTTTTTGGAAACAAATTCACTTCAAAGAAGAGCAGCCTGAGAGTGTGGATAATATTGTATAAACATTTGGGTTGTAGTTGAAGCAGCACAACAAAACGCTAGCAGACCATTTTATATACCTGCTGCAACCTTTGAAATTTCAGAAGAGAAAACACTCAAACAAAGGGAGAAAGTGGTAAAGTCGTAAAATCCTTTTTGGAAAGGAGGATGAGTACATATATCATCGTAATGCAATGTTTATTTTATACACTTTCACTTTTCACTCCACTCTCTTTTTGGCTTTCGTCATAGGAGAAATTACTGAAATCAAAACAACCGTGTGATGTGTTTCTGCACTAAAATTTCAAAGTGGTAGCGGTCCTTGTATGATGATGAGTTGAGCTACATTTTTCTTAGGATGATTCCTGTTTCTTGGCTTCACTCTGAGTGATTTCATCTCTCATGCGTTGCATACCTTTCCAACATGCTGGATGTGTATTGTGTGCATAAATTTTCCAAAAAGTAGGTTGCAGCCTCATTAATTATGTATGCAACAAACTATATCAATACAGAGTTGTGGATG
Organism: Orchesella cincta; assembly: GCA_001718145.1. Taxonomy (NCBI): domain Eukaryota; kingdom Metazoa; phylum Arthropoda; class Collembola; order Entomobryomorpha; family Orchesellidae; genus Orchesella; species Orchesella cincta. The sequence continues at coordinate 522,415 of LJIJ01000008.1, forward strand.
GAGTCAGTCAGCTCGTGCGTGAGCTTCAAAATGAATGAGAGATGGATGGCGGAACAGAGGTTAGGGTTTGGTTGAGAGCATTTCCTTTGTTGCCAGAATCGGGAAAAAGTCTGTTTTCTTTTTGGAAAAGGAAGGAAACCTGCTGTAGAAATCATCGTAGGAGTAACCAAAAGCAGGGAATGTAAAGTAAATAAAAATTTGTTTTAGTTTCATTTCCTGCATCGCTGCGGAGTGATTTGCTTTCTTTATATATGAAAAAATTAAGTGTAATTGAAAGTATATCTTTGGGTAAAGTAAATCTGAAATGCTCATCTTTTGCAAGGCAAAATAGTTTGAGTAGAACGTGAGAAGGAATACGAGTTAGTCTAGGATGATTCCTTCCGTTGAAATTAATGTTAACAAACGGAATACTAAAGTGGATCATTTATCACGTTTTTTGACACGAGAGCTTCTTCCTTTGCATAAACTTGGGGTACGGAGGAATTCAATTAGATTTCCTAAACATACATGTGAATATTTTTTCATAAAGTGACGTTTTGTAACGTTGAACGTGGGGGTTTTTACAGTGTACATATTTCAGCGAATAATACATACTCTTTGAACTTTTATTAACGTTTGAGTGTGTGCTTTGAGAACTTTTAATGAAAAAGTTGTTTAGAAGGGCAACTTAAACTACGCATGTTATATCAAATTTAAAGGGCTGCTCTGTAATATGATTATTTTTAAAGGGTACTCTGCCTGACAACTCTTTTATAGATAAGCTACTTAAGCTACTCAATAAGTTGTTGCACTGATTGAGGTAAATGATTTAAAATAATCATGGTTTCATCAGGCATCTTTCTTCTCATTTCTTGGTGGAGTTGTTAGGAAAATATTATTACGCCTGTTCTGGTGAAAATTAATTTTAATCTGTCATACATCAAAGATATCTTGAAATTGATTGTATTAATAGAAAAATGTAGAAAAAAGTATACATCGCTGATATATGTTAAATATTCAAATTTTCCATTGTATTTACGAATCATACAGGAAAAACCACAACCCCGAGAATTTCCATTTTCCGTCACTCATGGTTCGCGTCATGGACGCGTGTCTCGATTTCGCCATGATTAATTCAGCTCTCCTGACTTTTTCACTTACTCAGCGAGGCATGATGGGCAGTGCTTCATAATATATAATATGATGAGAGCGTGGACTGCCCTTTCATTCTGCGGATACACCGTTTCACCACCACAGCACACCACACCAGTCTTCAATTTTCATTTCCTTTACTCGCATCACCATGAAATTCATCCAATTCGATCCACTCCTCTCATCCATGTGCATTTTTCATGGAACAACTAGCACCGGAGGCAGAATGTCTGGTAATCATGGAAAAGGTGTTCCATTGAGATCAGCACAAGAGAAGGAAAAAACTTGCTCGAATTTTTTTTTTCTACACACCCCGGGGAACTAACTTTGTCTACTCTCCTATTCTCTTACTTTTTATGTACCTCTTCGCTCCTAAAGCTTCTTGTCATCCACTTTGGATTGGATGATTCACCTTTTCCTTTTTTATCCTCCGGATTCCGTAAAAGAATGTGCCAATATCCGGGCTCCTTCCAAGAATTCCATCAGAAAACTAATACCTATTGCTGCTAGCTCGATCCAAGTAAATATTGATAAAGTAGCGAATATTCAATCGTTGAAATAAAGTCAGGGGGTGTTTTTATGGCTCCAAGCTTCTCTCAACATCATCCATTTCCCTTTGAAAAAAACTTGCTCTCCGGAAAACACTACATCTTCTTTTTAAGTTGATTATTCCAGACGAGGTGTCATTTTAGATTTCCCCATCATCTCCCAGCCAGCTCCACTAATTCCTTACTGATTTCAACTCGTACTCCATTCCTTCCTAATTTTGTCTCCGAGCTAGGGAAATAAGAACATGGGCTACATTAGCCCACACCACCAGTAGCATAACAAACATTCTTCCACTCTTTTCAAAACTGCAAGTTGCCACTTTGTTTCTAAACTTTTATTAGGAGAATCTGCACTGGTTCTGGTTAATTTGCATACATATGGATGCTCAAGGCAGACTCTTTTTTGGGCTAACGGAGAGTGACGTAATGAGCTACAAGCATGCTCAACTCTTACAAAAGATGGAAAAGCTCAAGACAATGCGTACTAATGACTTTTGAGTCTGTGAAGTACTATTTTCATGGCATATTCATCCCCGAAATTGAGAAAAGGTCCACGAGTTTGTCCTTCTCTCCCATTTTCCTTCAACCTATTGATTCAGCCTGCTTTCCCTGCTTTTCTAGAGCTGGTTGGGAGCTCCATTCTTCACCCAAAGAATGAAGTGGGAGGCCAACTTTAATAAACTATGACAAAGTATCCAATTTTGAGTGCTTACCTTATTTGCTTTCAAAATCTGTTTGGTGGTGTAAATAACGATTTCCAAAATTGCTCCGAACAGACTCCATTCTTCACTCCACTTTTTGCCATAAAAGAAAAAGACAAAATCATTTAAGCTTCCCTTTCATACAGTGGCTTATCATCATCTTTTGTTATGGAGCAGTTTCTTAAGAACCAGTTTTGCTTGCATACTTGCTCAAAATTACTTTCACAGCATTCCAACCCCTGGTTCTACATGACTTTGATAGATGTTTGTGGAATTCATGGAATTTTTAGATTGCGTTTTCCGACAAGTACTCTCAGCTCCCACTCAAACTGGAATGAGCGATCAAATCACATGAATGAAATGAATGGCATGCAAGAAGGTGACGTGAGTCAATCTTCGGTGCCAAAAACAATGCATAATATTAATCAATCGAACAAGATTTTCAACTTGTAAAGTAACGGGAGACCACATGCGAAGAAAAGTAATAATGATGACAAAGGAGAAGACGAGAAAAATTGGAGAGTATATAAAATTCTAGTAGATATTATATCCTTTCCCTTTTGAGTGATGTGGTATCATCATTAGTGCTGTACTTTATGGTGAATCATGTTGACAAGCTTAATACGTGAGGAAGAAGCAGTAGAGCTTCTTGTAACTTGAACTTATATGTGGGAAGGATCTCAAAAAAAGTTGGCAAAGTGCCCTTGAGCAGTTGACTAGGAAAAGAATCAGATATCCGTTTTGTCAAAACTGATGAAATGTTGCAACTCGAATTTATAATGTTATATTATGTGTGTGTATAAGTACACTGTGTAAACGTCAATGTTATATGAAAAAATGTGATGCGAATAATACATGTTTGTTCTCTCTTTTTTTGTATGCAGGAAGCCGGTTCTTCTGTAGTCAGTTGATCGCCCCCATCCGCGATGAGAATGGAGACATCTGCCTCTACATCCTGAATTTCGAAGATCTCAGCGCAACCAGCCAAGATGAGTCCACCAGTCCAACAGAGGCTGCTAACCATCTCATGTCGAGATGTAAGCGTTGCTCCTTGTTTTCTTCCTTTCTCTATGTGTAGCATTCTTTGTGGTGGTGGGGAAAGAGGGAGCTTTCTCCAAAAGCTTCTGTTTACCAATACATGAGACCGCTGGTGCGCTTTCTTTGCTGGTGAAAGCAGCAAGGCTCTTTTTTAGGGGATTTTTTTTGGGGCGAATGCTTATACTACAACAGCAGAGTCAAATATATTCACACGAATAGCTAGCATATTTATTCTTCGACAAAAGGATTTTCGACAAAAATGTTCAACATGAGGAATTTCATAACAGAGATGAAATTGTGTACGGCGAAGGACAAGACTTTTGTAGGAAAGTTTTTGATTGCTTCAAGAAAAGATGTGTATGCTTGTTTTATTTGCTTTGTTGGGTAGGGAAACAAAAGCTAGAATATTATCTCAGGAACGATGAAACTCGAGTTTTCATTGAGATTCAATATCCGGAACTCATTCCATTGATGGGTTTGGCATTCCAGTTGGATAGGCTTGCTTGAGGAATGTATGAATTTTGTGTTGTATCATGTTTATCTATCCTCATTTTCATTCATCCCCAGTTTTTATGTACTGAGTTCGTGAATAGCATACACAAGTCAGTCCTTTAGTTTTTCCTGTTGGTTGTTGGTGATTTAAAGAAAGGCGAGAGAGGAATATGATGGTCATAATCATTATGAGTATCAGCATTTTTGTTCGGTATCAAGATTCGATTTTCGAGATGCTTTTGTGATGGGGAAAATGCTAGAGAGCAAACCGTGAGGTTGAAAAGATTGAACATGAGATGAACTCACAGATAAGATAAAAAGGAATCCAAACCAAAGCTTGGTTTCCTTTTCCATCTCTTGTCTGTTTATCACCAATTCAGTGAAGTGATCGTAAAAATGGAGAAAGGAAATATTTATGAGTCATAAAACAAGAGAAGAATACCTATGTTATTCATGCAATCATTCAAAAAGTTGTCTAGGACCAATGCATCTGGAGTTGAGTTGTTCAGATCGAGAAAGCCAGCTTTGATTATCTCAAAATTTGTCTGAAATGTTTTTTTGGGATCTTGAATAGTCGTTTTTTATTTATGTTGACTGATGATTTATGAAATAAAATTGATGTATTTTTATGCAAATTTATTATTTCCTCCAGTCGACAGAGCAAAGCAGACAGTTCGACAATCATTGAGGCGGAAAGGGCGTCCTTCATCAATGAAATCAAGACTGGTGACGACATCTCCTCCGTCGCTGCCCCCAATACCGTCGTCAGACAAGGCTGAGCCATCCTCAGAAACAACACCGCTGGCGGTTGCTTCCTCTGAGCGGTTCAAACATTCCAGATCTGACTATGGTCTCACGCATCATCATTCTCGTCCGCAACAGTCTCAGCAGCCTTGTTTCACCGACCTCACGTCGACCACGCCAACCACGGCGGTGCCTGGGAATGGCCATCCATCAAAGTCCAAGTTTCAAAGTGCGCCATCGACCGATTCAAAAGGAGATGAGCATCCGCTGGAGGCTTGTGTCATTGCTCCAAGAATCCCTCCACCCCCGTCTTTAGCTACAAGTGGAAGTACAAGGTTAGTAAAAAAATTATTCACATTGAATAAAACTAAGGGTATTTCCAGATTTGTAAATAAGTACTGTCGACGTATGTGAGTATATGTAAGTAGGTTTCAATGCTATGATATCGCTATTTGTTTCGATGATTGACTTCATTAAATGATTGACAAAGACTACTAATTTAAATTAAATGTGCATCACTACCCCTATTGTTGATTATTAAAAGAATTTCGGAAACTAATTGGATTTCAGCTAAGATGTTGTTTAACAAACCTTCTTCGTGTCGAAAAACGTTTTATTCATACTGAATCTATTTTTGACGTCAATCTCTCGAATCATAGAATTGCGCTTGTATTAAAGCCCACGTCATCTTCCTCGCTGCAAGTTAGTTTTGGTTTCACAATCAAACCAAAATCAGCTTGATTACTTCCTTTCATTCCATCCATAAATTTCATCATCTGAAACTCGTAGTGGTACGATATGCGCTGCTGCATGCTGCTTACGCAACAAAGATGGTATAAAAATAGCGTTGAGGTTTCTGCATCGCCAAAGGAATTTGGTTGCTCAATATGGTAGTTCTCTTTTCATCCAGGGAATCTGAAGAGCGCATTACACATGATTGAGTCTTAATAATATTTCTAAAAGGTCAGCCAGCTGTGATGATGGAAGGATATGCAATGAGCTCTCCGAGTTGTTGTTGGCCATGCTCTTGAGGCGGAAATCAGATTTTTGTGTACTATATCGCTTCCTTCCTCGAGCACTCTTATGAGTAGGTGGAGATGATAGCTTTTACGAATGGATGAATGAGCTCCTGAGTATATCCGTCTTTTATATGAAAAACGCATTCCATCATCACCTGGATGGATGGAATATTCTAGCTGCTTTCTTTTTTCTGGCAGTTCAGCAGAGATCTGGAAGGCTACGCCCATGTCAAATTTAATGGCCATTTACACAGGAGCAAATAGGCTGCTCGATTACAGCAAAAAGGGCGTAGGCTTACATTTTATGGTCTCATTTGCGTAAAAACACCTTTTTCCCGAGGGTACTTTTACAAATAACGAGCACTTTTTTTGAGTTATTCAAATAAAAAGACAAGGCCATGACCATGTATGCATCGACACCAACGTGTGTGAGCAAAACTGAACAGTTCAAAGAGAGAAATCACCTTGTTCCACAAAGATATGAGTTGTTATAAGTTTATTTGACATTTAAAAAGTAGAACGGCAATAACAACTTGTAAACTTTTGTCTTTTCTCCAGAAAAGCCATTCAAAGAGAAATGTCCTTTGAAGTTTCCATAAACTGACTGAAAAGAGTATTGAACGAGCCACTCCTCAGCGTTGTTTATTAAATTGCCAACTTTTCCAGAGGGGTTACAGGAAGAGAATTCAATATATGACACGATTTTAAGTCGGGTTTAAATGGTGGGAGTGGAAGGAAGATGCTGTGTACCATAATAACATGGAATAATTCATGTTCAAGTGCCACAGTTAAGTTATATAGCATGTTGGATTCTCAAATACCAAGTATTCTTAAGTTTCCTTTGAAAGAGGCTGAGTGAAATCCTCCTTTTTTCCATTACAGTTCTCTCAAATGGAAGGAGGAAGTAAGTTTATATCCTTTCAGAAAATGACTTTTGCCATTTCCTTTTTAAAAGCTATCAAGTTGTAGGGCGCAACGTGAAAGAGTTGGTAAATAAGAACACGAAGGCCCTTATAAATTCCAGGAATTTAACAATTATTTGTTTGGATTGTAACTTAACTTACTCCGTCAAGACCGCATTGAATTAGATATCTATACGACACATATTTTTTTAATAAGTTTTAAAATCAATTATGAACGTTATGATTTGCAAAATGCCATGATTTTATGTTGGCCATGAATCAGCAGAGATTCAGTTCAAAATAGAGAATTTCTTTGTAATTCCTTTCCTCAATTTAATCTATACTCGTTTCCCATAATCGTTTATACTTTTTCTTACTATCTCATTTCCAATATTAGACCACTGGAGTGGAAGTGGAATGACTTTACCATGTTTCTACTTTTTTCATCTTTCTCCAAGCCATTCCATTATTCTCCATTTGAGTTATGTGTGCATTTGAGATAGTTTCGGGGAATTGAAGAAGCATCCACAGGCTTCTGCTACTCCCCTTAAGCCTTTTGAGCTCTCAGCAAGCTCCATGTGGTTCCTATAAACTCTCTACTTTGACTTGTTTCTTTCCCTATTGCATTAGTCATTGTTGTACATTATTACATTGTATAAAAGGTCGGGTTTTTAGAAAGCCTCCCCGCACACACCAGGGAGAAAGTATACTATTACAAAGACTCTTCTTCTGAAGGGAAAGTAGTGGAATCATCGTGAGTGAGAGAAAGCTCATCAGAATCGCGTGTGTATTTATTACAAGATATTTCTTTCAGCCCAGAAATAATGGAGTAGAGAGAAAAGCAAATCTAGTGGGGTTATGTTATGTTGTAAAGCATATTATGGTAAGGTATATTCTCCGCTCAATAAATACGTAATATCCTCTAGAAAGAATGAGGTCTCATCTCAGAAAAAAGCATTTATGCCTCAATTGCTTCATGGACCAATCTTACAAAACACTAGATATACATATACATACTAGCAAATCGAGCTTAATAGAAAAGGGGAGTCAGCAGGAGTTCACCATGCCATCATAATAACCCTTCCAATATTACAACTATGGAGGTTCCTTCCTGCAAAGTCATCACATCACACCAGCGCTCCACAAACATTGATACACATGTGGAGAGGCTTCCGAGGGGCAGCGTCCTCATCATCATCAGCAGTTGGAGAGCCACTGCTCCTATGATCACACACTAGACCACTCACTCACACCGAAGAACATGTACATTATGAACAAAAAAGATTCAAAACACAACTCCAAAAGGGCAGAGTTAACAACTAGGCCAATTTTAGAGTACATCCTACTCTCCTCTGTCTGAGAATCAAGCGTATTACATCCGCAAATATTTTTGGACCTAGAAAGAAAATCTATTCTAAACGGAAATCTAGTGAACACATGTTGGAAGCAAGAGTAGAAGGGAATTTTGTCATAAAGTGGGAATCCAATCGAAGGCGTTGATAACTAGTTTTCGAGAAAGCAAATCAAGTCGGCGGCTTGGCTTTGAGAGTGGAGAACAAACAGGGAGAAAGGGAAAGTCCTTAAAAATCAGCCATTTCAGTCTGAGTGAGTTGTGAAAAGTAGGCAACCAAATTCTGTTTTGTGTGTGAGCATCGTTTTAACCTAAACGTTTGCAATATTGAAACTTGTTTTGTATACATACATAATATATTGTAAGCATCTTTTTCAGTGTAATTGCCATCAGCATCATATAGTTTTTGTAGTTCACAGCAAAGTTATCAGAATATCAGAAAAGCATCGAGATACTTTTCGTTATGGTATAGGAAAGGAAATTTAGATGAGTCTCAAGGAGATTTAGAATACGCTCCATGAATCTTCATCCCGGAGATTTTAGCAGAGCAGATCAATATTAATTTTTTCCGTTTCCGAATAATAACTCATATCTTTCAAGAGATTCCTTACGTTTACGTTCACCCGCTGGCTTGAATTGCTTTCTTTTGCCGGTTTATAAAAAACGATGGATTTCTTTAGCGATTTTTAGAAAAGCTTCGTTCTGTCATAGTTGCTCTAATTCTTCCGTTTCATTTCCACAAATCCTCTCGTTTTGGAGCAAAACTTGCGGGAGATGAGAGTTGTTCACATCCTGATTTGAATAGATTTTCCAAGTACAAAAATATTCACTTTGATAATAAATTTATAAGATTCTCGAGAGGAAGCCAGAGAAGCACATTTGGCTCAATTTTGCTCCTGTCATTGACTTGGCTTGGCTCTTGGAGCATCTGCAGTAATTTCATCAAAAGCTTATGGAGCTGGGCTCGGGTGTTAATTGGATAAACACTTTCGGGTGCTAATGAAAGAACGTGTGAAATATATTGTTAGTCAGACCTTATTAAGCTAATACCTGCCAAGTTGGGAATAATAAGAATTATTCGGCACGTATCCCATTCAAAATGAAATAATGTGACAAGACAGGAAAGTGGTTGGCTGAGAGAGAAAAGAAATAAAAGGACACTCGTGTGCGTCACCGCGACCAAAGATGTTGAAACAAGAGACAAGTGTTCAAACATAAGATATTATTATAAAAAAGTAATACGAAATTGGCTTAGAAAACTCGTGAAATCCATCGACGACAAGTATCCACTCCAAAAGAACGTGTTAGATTGGTTAAAAAGAAGTGTTCACAAGCAGATTCTTGGAGAAGAGTACCTGCGAAAAGTACGCAAAAAGAAAAGGGACGCAGCTGGCATATTGAAGAAGGGAGAAAGCATTTTCAACCAACCTGATCCCTACGATCTTCATCACCGGTTGCCCTCCATTCTATTCCAAACTCGTGGTACTTTACACATGCAATTCGTTTGAAGTTTGGAGGAAAAAAGCCTTTTCTCGTTTGTAAAGGAAATAAAAAAGTGGCCCAGGTAGCACTTCATCATTTTTGATGACAGAGTTCTATTATCCTCCGATTTGAGCAGCTTTAGCCACGAACCTGTGACAGGTAAATATTTTCCAGAGTGTTATCATTCTTTCCCTTTGTAATTCCAAGTTATGAACTCTTTAAAAGGTTGCGCTTCGTCAATAATTCATGGAACACTTGCAAATAAAAAGGTTAAAGGTAAAGAGCAGACCCCGACCTGCTTTCTGACAGTGGAAATGCTTGATTGTCGTGATATAATGGGGAAACGGAAGCTTATTGTTAGGCACAATGGGATGTGTTCCTTTGGAGAATATTTATTGAAAAAATATGGAGGTAGTGACAGAAATGGCAAAGTTTACGGATCCTGTCAAAGTTATGGGGAACAAGATAAGTCCACTTTATGAGCGTTCCGTTCACCAAATAATTCCATGTTTACTCTGGAGGGATCACATAATATTGTCTATATGTGGCTGCCGGTTTTACAGAGAAGTAAGAGGAAAGAGGTGAACGGATAGGACAGAGTGTAGTTTAAAAAATGTATGCATTTTTAAGGACGTTGTATTATCCAGTCGGTTATGAAGAAAATGATTAATTTACTATAAACAGGTTAAAACCTTATGGATGGACAAGCTTAGAACCAACTTAGAACGGAATATTTTTTACTGAGAAGTATTAATTAAAATCCACCCAGGCGTTTTAATTTGGATTCTTGATTGTAAGTTGTAAGCGTTCTCTGCTCAAAAAATAGATTGTTGTTGCACAGCCCTGTAGGTTTTTGTGTCACAGGTGTATTATCATGTAAGTGCTGGAAATTAGTTCATTGTAACAATTTAGATAATTAAGTTTTGCATTTATTTATCTTGTATCAAAACCTGACTTCAAATTTTTCAACAAATTTGTCCAATCAGCAAATAGATATTCTGCATATATTGCCTAATTATTTTGGAACTACTAAATTTGATCATGTAAGACAAGACATTCGATCACTGCCATCACTGCACCAACCTACCATACGGTGATTGTTTTTGTGCGCATAATGAAAATGAAAATGGCGTTATTATACATCATACTATGATGTGACTAGATTTAAATTGTTGGGGTTTGCTTTCGCGTATGAAAACCAACACAAAAGTGGTTGAACTACCTTGTGCATGCATATGCATCATCATCATTCATCACTAATTAAGTATTCAAAAAACTTCCTGGTAGTTCATTAGTAGAATGTAATACTCACATGCGCGACTGTAATTTAAGCAAATTGCAAAATGAAAATCTGCAACATAAATATGTATTGCAGGCAGTCTTCTCCAGTTTTTTATTGCTCTGATTTTTTTCTTTGTTTTAGGTCACGTGACGAACAAAAGTCAGCGGTCAGTAAGCCAACCTCATTCACTGGAAAAGTTGATGTAAGTACTATTTTCTCACAAAAAGTAAAACTTTATGAAAACTGTTATAGTTTTGTGCATCCCATTCTTGGCTGTACCAATCAGTGCCTGGCTTTCCACCCAATTTACTCACAAGAAATACCCCACTTTTCCCCGTGTTCTCAACTAAACATAACAATAAGTTGGGAGAAGCATAACATGAGCCATATCAATTGTGTCGGAATGGGAAAAGTAAATAGGACAAAGACAGAGAAGAGTAATTGAGCATCATTTTCTTGTTGGGTTTCCAACTATTGAATTTCACGCATCAATGCTCCTTTTCATAAACACAAATTTGTTTTCGTGGGTGATGTACCACTTGTAACTTCCTCCTCTTATTTTCCCAACTTTTAAAACTTATTTGTTTAAATTGTTCTTGTTCCATAAAATTCCAACAGCAAACGAATGAAACCAGGGGTTGGTCTGCCCCACCGGCTCCGTCCACACCTTCTACTGTGACAGCACAATCAGTAGTTCAACTCAAGGCAACCTCATCTCTTGACGGAATCGGTCCCGTGTCCACCAAAATCATCCAGCCGATGCCTTCTAGATCCACCACTACTGTGAACTGTGAGTAACCTCTGGGATCTCCTTTTATATAGCATTACTCTCATTCATTCATTATTCATTTTAAAGGGAATTTTAAATACATTTGTATAAATTATGTAGATATTTACAAACATTCATTCAACAACCAACAAATTTGTAGTTGCTTACCATATTTATGTTGTATTAACACCAGCGAGAAAAATTTGACTAAAAATCATTAGGAAAGGAAAAGTTCTTGTTCTTATTGTGGTTCAGTCTTAAAAATTTCATGTCGTATCACATTTTATATCAAGAGTCAGCAACCAAACCAGCTCTCAAACAAGAGCCAAGTTGAGTTCTTTCTTTTTTCGCAGTTGAGTTTCTGTTTTGCAAATCCCCTACTCGTATTATTGCTTCTTAATCAATCAGTTAATGTTTATTGTAAATTATCTATAAACTGTAGAGAATCCTTCAGTGTTACTGTACCGTTGATCGTGATATGACGCATTTCTAAATGCATTTTTCTTAGACAAGATAAAAGTTGAAGTTAAATCTCACCTGTGAGGTTAAATGTTTCTTAGATTTCCCCTGTTTCTTGCAATGTTTTCCCTTGAGTTTGATGTTGTTATTTAACGTTGCTATTTGTCATTTTTAAGTGAAAACTATTTACTTTGAGTTGAGCAAATGTGACCCTTTCTCTCTTTAAATGTTATAAATATATTGTTGTAATATAATTCTCCGTATTTTTATGTATGTTTATGTAATGTTCAATGTGATGTGCATTTTTTGTTCTCTTGAAACTTCGTTGAAATCGTTTTTCTCTCTTTCTGTCTATCTTATGTGTATATCTCTTGCTGCCCGCGCGTTCCGTTCGTTCGTTCGTTCCTACTCTCTCTCACTCTCTTGACTTGATCTCGTTCAGTGTCGTCTAACATTACTTCGGAATGGAAACCAAACGGCTTAGTTCGTCCCCATACTCTCGACAACATTTACCATAAAGGTATTCTTATTACTGCATCAATCAAATCAACTCACCAAATCATTCACCAACTCATTATATACTTGTATATTATCACCTTTCTCTTTATTCCAACTCGGCACAAAAAAAACTTTATTAATCAAAAAATTAAAAAGACGGGAAACTAGATAGGAACGGTAACCAAATACTGAACAACCAACACCACTTTCATTTTTGTATATAAAAATATGCCTATAGATAAACATATTTGTCCAACTAACATTTACAAAGGTAGAGCTTTCCACTCTATGTACACAGACAACCCAAAGCAAAAGCAGCACTTACCTTTTCCCTTTTCATCACGAAGAATGTCTTGTCCTCAATTTGATAAAAGTTGCTTGATGCTTGGAAAGGCTTTGTGAAGTGGAAACCATACCCCAATCACCACATGAAGGTGACCACTAGTATTATTCCGCGTTATTATAATATCACAAAGTTAAGGGTTAGGCTCTAGTATTGTATTATATTGGGACGAGATTTCCTTCATCCTTGGAAAACTTTACAGAAAGCTTTAGAAAGATAATAAAGCGGATTTTGTAGATAACTCCAAAATTATACATGTATTTAACACTGAGACATTCTGCAGGGTGCTACTGCATCAGGTTTTTTAAAGCATAATAATAAATATGTTATATAATATATTAATGTAGAAACGTATGGTATGATATAAGCCGTATTTTTTGTGTAGACGATAATGATAATGATGTCAGTAGTGGTTTTGCATGGATCGTTGACTGCTTCCAATTTAATAGCATGCATGCATCCTTTTCATGATGATGATGATGGTGGTGGCGGCTATTTGCATGAATTGTTGGTAAAGTAAATTCTATTCACAAATCTTACTCCTTTTCGTAGTAAACTGTACAATTCGTTCCCACCATCAATCTTTGCATGTGAAAGTAATTTGTAGTCGCTTGGATTTTGAAGCAGTTTTAGCTGAGAGCAATTTATTCCTAATTTTTGTAACATTTCACGACTGAACGAACAAGAATTTGTCGCAGTGTCAAATTGAATGACTGACTCTAATCTAGTATGAAGCAGAAGCTAAGCATTTTTCAGAGACTAAGTAAGTTCACAGAATCAGGTATATATATTATAGACATATTATACAGAATCTCAACTAATGAAAGCGTCAGTTAAATTGGCAGTGTGTTAAATTGCTCCATTTGCCAAATACAAATTGAAAAAAGGTTGTAGTTTTTTACAGCCAAAACATTTTATGAGTTTTAAGGGAACAATAAAAAAGAGTTATATTGCAAGTCATTATAGTTTTGTAGTCAATATCTCATTGTAAGACAATCTTCCTCTTGAGACAAGCTCAACTAACTAACCACATATTGGCTAGTAAATATAAATGTAATTATGGCTATTGACTTTAGGGGCTGCCCTTCAGTCCTTCACTCTATTAATGAGCCCTAGTGTATACTATAAACATTCAAGACAGGACTAATGTATAAATTTGAACTGAAACAGACTACTCACTCGACTACTACTCCTCCTCTTCTTCTTCTCGGAGCTAATGAAAGTAGCTGCTTAGGGAGCACTTAACAACTAGCCTCAAAACTATATATATTTTTTAACCGTCTCATAGTTTTGTAGCTGCTCCTCAACTGCAATTGACCTTTTAGACTTTCGTTCTGCCCAATTTTCACTGACGTTATCATGCACATAATAATAACGATTTGTAAAGGGATATGTACTTATAAAGCCGTAAAGAATGGGTAGTACTCTCGCCAAACTCATGTGTTTCCCTGTAATTTACGACATATTCTGGCTGACAGGGAGAATGCAATATGGGGTCGTATATTGTATCATATACTTTTTTTTACTCACGAAACAACAGGGAAAAGGCAAGCTAAGGTTAACCAGGGAAAAGAAATAAATACAAAAAAATTAAATTCAGGAAGGGCTTTAAGCATCTTTCTTTCACTTTCACTATTTTTACCAAACCACTCTCTTTTGATCTGACGGCAAACATTTTGTTGGAACCTTTTCTCTTTTTCTCTCTCTTTCATCCTCTCTTTTGTTTGCCAACAACAAAACGGGTTAATTGTTTCTCCTGCTCTAATCTATTCAGCAAAGAAGAACCAGTCAGTTGGTAGAAAAGGATTGCCGAATGTGTCCAATTCAGACTCTGACTTGGCTCGACATCGAATTTCTCTTGCAGACAATCGAGATCGGAGCAAGGAGAAGAAGTCTCCATCCCTCAGCAATTTGACTAATCAAGAAGGTCTCTCTAAATACAAGGTTAGTGGTGTAAGTAGCCTTTCAAAAACATATTTCATTTCCCCCCAATTTTCAATCAATCACAAACATCATCTTGTGTGTCTCAATTATTGTCGTTGTCCCCTTGTGTTTTCAAGTTGTTTTCTTGTTCTCCCCAAAAACCAACCATTATCCTCCATGTTTTCTCTAACCTTTGCCATTTTAACCAATAATCTGCATGACAAAAAAAACATAATATCTCACGCTTTTGTGCTTCTTGTTTTTCTCCCCCTCTCCAATTCTTCTTCTTTCAAACATTTGATCAGTATATCAATCAGTACAAGTTAAGACGTTTATTTGTAGTTTTGTCTCACATCATCCATATATAAATATTCTTCTACATTCATACTACAATGTAAAAAATATGTGTGTGATACGAAAAAGTAACCTGCGAGCGAAATACTCGAAAATGCCAACGTCTGCCTACCTCTAAAATATGTAAAAACTGGTTTGACAAACACATTATTACCAACATAATACTTATGATTAAGCTTGAGGAGTTTCCAAAAAAAATTATTTCCTCGCGTAAATATACAATTCATGCGTATATAAACATATAGAACAGCATTACTACTACAGCCTTTGCGTAAATAACTTCTTACAACAAAATACTACCACCTTTGCCAACAATTGCTGCGACGTACAACCCTTCCAACTTTTCTCACTTTCTCTTTCCTCCTCTCTATTTGATGTCACCATACTTTCACTCCTTCTGTCTCTTTCTCTCTTCGAGTCTATTCAACTTGCCCTGCCACTTTCTTATCCCGCATGAATATGACATGTCATGACCAACTTGGTTCAAAGAAGAGAGCGAGAAAAGGGAATTATATACTATCCGTTAAAATCTTTATGTGCCCTTGTGTTCCTTGTCTCAAATTCCTCCTTCTCTGTTCGTTCCTCCTCAAAAAAAATGATACGATCATCAAATGAAAGTCATCATCACAAAGTCCGTGTACAAACAATCTGCTCTTCTGCTACTATACTACCATCGAACTCAACTAGGCTACTTCTACTACCAGTACTACTCCTTCTGCTACACTTCTTCCTCGGCCCACAGAATTGTTGGCACTTAACAATGAGCAGGGTGATCCTTATCCACGACTCAACTTGCAGCAACCTTCTGTTTCTATGGGCTATTTACAGATGTCTATACAAGAAAATGGATCTGGAAAATTCCTGCAAGGAGTGAAGGTTGGAGAAAAAGTGGCTCAGGTAATAATTGAATCTTATCTTGTTCTCTCTGTGTCTATCTCTACCCTACTAGAGTATTTGAGTATCGTATCGTATTGTGTTGGCTTTTGTGTAGCGACAATTAAGTAATATATATGTATGTATATACAATAGAGTTTTAAGTGTTCTCAAACTTGTAGTGCTGCTGGTTGTAAGCTCTATGTTTAGTTTAAGTTTAATGGCATCATTCATTCTATCTGCCCATCTGAGGGTTACAGCACATGTCTATCTACTCTTTTATGATGATGAAGACAAGTGATAAGCATTATTTTGCAAATGAGATCTTGTTAACAACATGCCACCCATCTGAGCGAGCTCAGTGGAACATGCTGCTGCTGTAATCAAAAATGTGAAAAACACAACTTTCCTGAAAGATAAACTTCATTAAAAAGGATGTAAAAGAGGGTTTTGTACAAAAAAAATGCTTAACAAGCAAAAAATACTCTAAGCCGTTGGCCCTTTTACACATGAATTACGGTATTATGGAATTACGTGCTCCAGTTAGCTACATTTTACACTCTGAAAATGCTAACGAATTCCAGGTATCTTTACACATACACATTCTCTAACTTTCCAATCTAGAGTTGCTCAAGTAGCATAGAAAATGTGAAAATATTTTGTCAGTGTGCAACCTAAATATTCCAAGAATCTCAGTGTTTTGAAACCGTTCTATGAAAATTGTTATTCAAGCAAATGAGATTTTTGTGTCACGTTCATCATATTTTAATATACATAGCAATTCTCCGAAATTATTCTATCAAAAAACGATGCCTACTTTCCCCTACCATTTTCAGGCCAATGAGCACAGTTTTCATTCCGAGTTGGTGACAGTATCGTAACTTTTGATGATATGCTGCTGCGCATTTAAAATAGCAAATTATAGTTGAAAATGAACTCGAAGCATACGAATGATTTGTGATTACAATGTGTCAACTGTCAAGTCAAGGAATGCATGTTGAAAGGTGCACAAACACAACACACATTACATTTACCATTTAATCTCCTCTGCACATAATCAGCTATTAATCCAATTCATGCAAGTTCCCTCCAGCTACGCTTAATGTACTCTGTATATATAAAAAACGTCGTGACGTGAATCGCAGCACGATAAACAAGGTAGCATATATATTTGCTTTCACTCTGCAGTATATCCGGGCGTTGTACAGATATACTCGATGCCTCACCTGTAACCCAGTCCTAAGTGAACAGAGCAGGATACACATGTTTCCCGATCCCAATCTAAGGCATGCATTTCATGTTTCCTGAGTATTCAGCTAAAACTCATAAAAAAGAGTTGAGCAAATAAAGTCTCGTGTGCAAGTTGTACGACACTGACATACTTACTTCGCTACCTACATTTATCTACAGCTAATGCTGTAAATGGCTGACTTTCCCCTAAATATTTGATAAAGTTCCAAACCCAGCTTTGTATAGTTGAATGCCTTCCTTATGTATCTACAACAATCTACAACAGCTTGTAACGTAATCCATCTATCCTCGTATATATGTATGTTTGGAAGGCAGAAAACGTTTCACTTACAGAAATAATAAAGAAAAATGCTGATGCCTCGAGTTCGTAACGGACTGAGTCACTCACTCTCTCTCTCTGGGAGCAATCATGTTGTTTTTCCTTCACCCGAAATGTGTAAGATGAAGAAAGCTATACGTTTGTGGGATTCTTCTTGCTGAATTAGTTATATGGATATACATGTTATGTTTTGATAGCAGAGTCTCAACCATGCTTTCTTTTCCTAAAGAAGGCCAATTCCTGTTGTGTCGTGTCGAAGACAAAAGTATGAAGTATTCATAAAATTTGTAATGAGCCAAGCATTAAGCTGTACACAAAAAAAGTATATTGGTCTAGTCTCTGTCTGCTCCGTTTGAGCTTGCGATTCAAATCGAAGGCTTGTTAGAAATTTATGTGGGCATGGATGATAGAAAAAGAAGTATAAGGAAATGTTTTGGACGAAAGGTGAGCTGCCGGAATGTAAAAAGTTTGGTGGTCATAATACACATGTTTATGTAGGATTTCACTGCTGTTATGTTGTGAACCTGTCGATAAAAAGGGGAGCTAGATTTTTTTTTCGCGATAGGTTGTGTTGTGCGGCTTGCCGAAAAAATCGACAAGCAACCAATGTCCATACCATTCCATGTGATTGTGATCCAGGTGAAAAAGAAGTCTCATGACTGACCAGCAGCATGCAGAAAGAAAGAAAGTTGAAAATAAATGTATAAATGTTCAGCTGATGGACTCTCAAGAGAGGGGTGCCCTGTTCCTGTTGGTTCCATATGCGAATAATATAGAACATGCTTCGTATGGTTTGGATATGGATGGATCGAGGGACCGTGTCGCTTTCCAGCTTTAAAAGGTAGAAATAGACATGTCCGTGTCCCGTCCCGAATACTTTTTGCAACTTCCATAATATTTTCTGCTTCTTGCCATTTTATTTTCGGCGAAACGAAGCCTTGTGCTATCACATTATATTTTATATAATTCGAATGAGCACCTCACCCTTTCCATTATTTCCGGAGGCTTTTCTAAGTAACTAAGTGGCAGAGTTGGAGTTGGATTTTTTTGGGGAAGTAAATAAATAGTTAACAGTCTGACCGAGCTCGGTCTTACTCTTGGTCTCTTATTTCTTTTTATCGTGTACATATTAGCCGCTGGCCATGACTGTACTCCTTTCTATACCATTTTATACTAGTGAGCTTTCACGATAAGTTTCCGTTTTACTACCATTTACTTTTGCTGCACACATACATTCGTGCACCCAAATGGTTTTATGGAGGTGGCAGGTCTTCAGTTTGAATTTAAGCTGGTGAAGCTGCTATCGACTTTGTCGTTGTCTGGTTCTCCTTCATGATGATCCGTATCTACAATGTAATGTGAGCCAAAGTTGCAGTTTCACCTTTCCAAAGAAACGGTTGGTTTCTGAACAGGTGTTTTCATTTCATTCCATCTCATTCAGCCGCTGTCGTTGATTGTGTGTGAAACTGCTCTATTTACTCTCACAAACAGAGTTGTGGTTACCTTTGGAGTTGGATGTTAGCCAACCGGAAAGGAAAGGATGACGTTGAGTAAACAATATTCTGTAATTAGCTGATTTACTCTTTGTCATTTCTCGAGGGATGGCTCTGTTGTGGTTGTGGTTCTCCGGGCTAAAGTCATCAAGTGTTTGTTTGTGCAAATGCAAGTGAAAGGGTGCAGCATGGCTGGAGGGACTTAACCTCCGCAGCGACAACGGTGCGGTGCATTGCTGGCTGGCTGGCTCCAGTGTCAAAATGTGCTTCCCACTCAACTTTCTTCTTTTTAGTTAATATACTACCCAAACTTTCTCCTACCGTCTTTTGTTTCGCAATCCCGTGCAAGTCTGTAACGTTCATTAATATTTTGATCGTGGAAATATACATGCTCCCTAGCTCCCTATTTCGGAACAGTTCCGGGAAAACAACAGCTCCTTTCTTGTCCATTCGCACAATGTACTACTGCATCCGAACTCAATCCCCTTTTCGGTGTAAATGAGCGTAATGAAAATTGGCAGTTTATATGTGACAGCCTGGCTCCTGGTCACACCAACTTTTGGGTCCCAGACGACCAAGTCGGCAATTTATTTGTAGGTGCGATTATTCTCCAGCAGCTCACAGTTTTCATGGGCCCTGTCTCATTGGCATGGTCCATAGACCCCTGTTTTTTATTTGTGTAGTGTGTAGTTTAGTGCCTATTTCTCCTCAACAATATCTGCATATTAGTACCACTCCCATCACCTGATATACTCTGTCATCCTTCTTACATGTGCGTCATTAGTAAACCTACTTTGATAAATGGCGGAAACTTTTTGGGTCAGCTGAACAAGTTTCAAGGAGCTCCAAAAAATGGGTGGAATTTCATAAGGTTGAACGTTGATGTTTCTGTTTTCAGTTTCTGTAATGCGCCCAAAGTATATCTTTATAGTTTTTATTTATGGGTTGGGCGGTTGGAAAGGAGAAAGCTAGAGGTTTCTCATGAGATTCCCGTTGTTTGTTTACCTGGATAGTTTTTATGAGTTGGATGCGTACTTTAGTTTGTCGCATCCATATCTTTTCTTCATCCCGTAAAGATTATCTGGTTGCCTGCTCGCAATTACTGCATCAATGTACAAAAATGTTGGTTTCGGACTCACCCACAAAAACTTTTATTTTACTTGTATCAACATGGTCTCCTCGCTCGTAATGTAGCCAAAAGTATTGACAAAAGTGTTCCATCGAGGGAAAAGCAGGAGTGTAATTGAGTCGTCATGTTTTGCATCGTGAAATATCAATGTCATTCCATCATTCGTGTTGCGAGAGTGAGTTGGATGGCAGTAATGGAAAGTCCACCTTTATCCCATTCTCAGTAGAGCTTTCGAGCTGGAGATAAATGGTCGTCAGTGTTTTGGTGAACTAGAGAATTTTGTTCCCATGCAAAAATGGATGGGTTGGAAACTGAAACCGACCCATCGGAAGTAGCTGCGTTGCTTCAATCCCCGGATAAAAACTGTAATTCTAAAAACGTTTCCCCTCTCAACTTCTCCTCACGCCTGTCCCCCTCTTCCAGGGAGAAAGACAAGAGTAAATCCTCCACCTCATCGTGGTTCAGTTGGGGAAGACAAAGTAGCAAGTCGAGCAACAAGCTCTCAGTTCCCACCGTTGTATTCAATGCAGACACAGTTGATGGCTGTGATTCGGGTGGAGATGGTAGTGGTGGTGGCTGTGTCGAGAAATTAAACCGTTCTGATCCTGATGATGACGAGGAAAAGCAAAAACAAACACAGCAGTTGCTGCCGAATCAGCTTCAGCACACTCGGAGTAACAGCTGCAGCAAGCTCAAGGACCGGCAGCACTCCAGCTCCGACCAGGATCCACATGGGGATGTGTTCTATCACCCCGTTCAGATCGAGGACGTTACCTCCTCGACTGTCAAGCTCCGCATGCCATCCACCACATCCTCCACGGGTGCTGATCCTTCCAGACGAAAGTCGTGGGCGAGGGAAGCACTCAACACGATCTACTCCCTGAATCCTCCTCCCCGAACCATAAGTGCGGAGTTGGGAAGTGAGTTTGGTGGATCCAAAAGTGCTCTTAATAATCATAGAAATAATATGCCCCGCTCTGGTAGCAACACGGTGAGCTCCCCGTCCGTTGACAATAGAAAACATCATCCTCAGCAGCCATGGGGTGTTGGCTCTATCAATCTGGATGATATTGGAGGACTGAGTCAAGTGGTCATGGAGGCTATTCCAAGATCTGATGGGCAGGTTAGTCATGTTCCAAACTTGGTTCAAATAAACACGAGAAACCTTTGATGATATAAGGACAACTACTTTGTAATAAAACGCAGAACCAGCAAATTTTTGCTGTTTATTTGTAGCAAAAACTTTTCCCAGGAGAATATACCGTCATCATCATAAGTAATCATGATGATATGACGTGATAATGGGATGAGAGCTATAAAAAATGATAACATCCCAGTTATGATATGATACTCCCATTGTTTCCGCCTATTTTTAGTATAGCACAAGAATAATAGGGAACCTTTCATGTTTTGTGAGGAAGTACCATGTGGGAGATGACTCTTGAAAAAGGAAAACACGAGAGAAAGCAAAAAACTTTCTCATTTCTTTTGTTGAGAGTTGGACCTTTGCCAGATTTTTCTTTGATGTTGAGTGTGCTCAGCTAAACGTGTACTTTTTATTCATCTGAATGGAGAGAAAAACTAGGGTTTGTTTGATATACCAGTTGAATACGTTGATTTCTATGGGTTGATTGGATGCAATGATTGTTGTTGCATTTGAACGTCAACAATTTATTACTGAAAACTACTATAATGTATTAGACATGCAGATTTAGGTGTTGCAAACCTGGCTAGTATAAGTTTGAATGGTTTCTATTTTTAAATATTTCATACGACCACGACAATGCATTTATTTTGTATGCAAGTAGCGGCATCACTTTGGGAAAAAATGTTTATTTTTATGTGTCGGTTCAAAATAATGGGATCAAAATGCACATTATCATAATACAAATTTGTTTTCCCCGTCACTCCACACAACACCTTAAGAGTGATCCTACGCTCAACCGACCCAAAATCAACAGTCGCTCATTCAACCATCGTATATTTTATACTGTCACATTTACATCAGCATTACGACGTGATATATGGGATTTTTGTGTCGCTGGCAGCCAAACCAAACCATGCTCAAATCAGATTGTACAGCTTGTATAGCGCTGCAGGAAATCCTTTTGGTACGTCATAAACTTATCACACAACATGCAAGAAAGCCCGAGTTTTGTATTGTTATTGGCAATGCGCTCAGGTATTGAGGGCCTTTCATTCTCATAAATATAACTATGCCATAAGCCTTTACTACTGTTGCTCGTGATATGAATATTATGCGCGTCTGAATGGACAAGAACAAGCTCGGAAAATGCTGAGCTCATTGAATATTTTCCATAAAGTGTTTCACCAGTTCTTTTAATTGTTATCGCTGTCTCGTCTGGCTATTTGTTTTTCTAACATTTCCCGTTAAATCTGAAACCGAGTTCTATTTCAGCGTTGAATGAAGTCATTTCCCAGAATTTAAGACGTCATCATCATGCTTGCCCTTTTCTCGGCTTTATTATCATCACCAATGGTGCAGTTGAAGCAGCACTAAATTACTGCGTGTCTGTCCTCATAGCTGCCTAACTAGTGCAAACGCTCGAAAATTAGAGAGATGCCGACGGCTCGTTTTGAATGTGTGAATTGAGCAACTTCTTCTGTTATAAATATGCAGCCTACATTCCCATCTTTTCAGCACTTTTTGGCTCTATACAAAAGAAAAACTGTGAAAAGTTGCCAATCATTTTAAATGACATCATATGAGCTGGGTCTGGCTTGGGACCTCTCAAGAAACTAGGTACGTTACACTCAAATGTTGCTGATGCGATATGATGATGGCTGATCCTGGTCTTCTAAAAAGATCATGCTGAGCTGTACGAGTGAGTTGCAAATATTACCCATTATACTTTGTCATGATTCATATTATTTCATCATCTAGTTTTCCTTTAAGTGATCAAATAGGTTTAGACACACACGTTTCCTTTGCGTAATAGAATATTATTCTGTCAAGTTGAGTTCACTTCCAGACTTACCTTTTTGATGTCACCATTATTAGTTGTGCTCCTGAGCTCTCAAGTGAAAGCAAACTCATTACGTATGCTCATTATTACATGTCGCGTTTGCTTACTTTCACATCAAAGGATGTTGTAAAATCGACTCCTTTTAACTATTCATTTCTCAACGCTGAGTGGAGAAACAAAGTTGTTTCAAAGGCGAAACTAAATAATCTTGCGTCACAACCAGCAAAGAATCTATTATGGAAAAAGTTGTAGGACTTGCACGACAATCTCTAGTTTATTCAAAGCTGGATGCTGAGCAAAGTAGTTTTTGTGCCGTTTTCCGCTTCCGTCTTCTTTCTCCAGGGAAATATACACATGCAAGCAGGAAGTGAAGCTCTGAATCCCAATAGTTTTTATTGAATAGGTAAAAAAGGAAAAAAATCCATGTGGGCATTGACTACTACTTACTTTTTCCCTTTTTGCAAAAACTATTAGAAACCCCCTGAACATTTAGTAATAGCAAACACTATTCCACTTTCCTTCTTTGTAAATTCACAATGCATACATTTAGCATTAAATACAAGTGAACAGCATGTATATTATGCTTTTTCTATATGAATTGAATGAGTAAGCAAGGTTGGGTACTTTCAACGTTATTGATTGACTCTCTTGTTGTATGTGCTTCTTATAACAGAACGTTAAACTTGTACGTCGATTACATGAACGTGCAGTGCATGACCAACAATTTGATAGTGCCATAACATTCTTTTGCATGGATAGAAATCAACATTATTTTTATGCAGGTCTGGTTCTACGAATGTTCTTAACTTTCCCCAATTCATACATTTTCATGATACATAACAAACTCCATGTTTTTTTGATACAGCCAAGAAGCACAAAAGTTTAAGCGGTTGGAATAATTAACCCTTGAGGCTCACATATAATATTTATGTTTGCATGTTCATGTTTGTATACATGCATATATATATATATTCCTAAAATTCCACCATTTTGATGAAAATACTACATGATTTTTAGGGTGATGTTTGATGTTCACCATGCGAATTTCCAGCATGTCATGTCGTGTCTTCGTGACTACGTGTTTATATGCAGTTTGATTTGATGTCGTGTTCGTGAAGCTGATGTGCAAATCGCTGCCATTTCCATTTTATACTTTCTCCCGTGAGTTTTGCACTGTGCCTTATGCCAAATGTTCTAGACCATTTCGATTTGCAAAGAATGTCATAAAGGCTGACACCTGGTTCTACTACATTTCTTTTACATGGCCTGAAGAATTAGATCGAGTTTGAGCATTTAATTTGCATAAATTCAACATTTTTATCCAGAACAGCAGTGAGCTTTCATGTTAAAATTGTCACCTATTTAGCACATTGAAACAATTAATTGTTTCAGGTCAACTGTAACTAAAAAGTGACTTTGCGACGTGGCAATTACATTGCAGTTGTTGTCTGTCGCATTTAAAACATATTTTAATTGTTATCCTCAAAATTTAAATTTGCAATAGTAGGAACCATAATTTATATATAAACATTTTTCGGAACGTTTTGTTCGCTAAATTTTTGCTAAACTTTGTTTGATGCAGTAACAATCTGCGGTCAATGCTTTTATGGCGTGATCCATTAATTCATAGCATGTCGTGTGTAATAGTTTATATAGCCCAGGGGAATACATACAAGCTAAATACCGGGTTCATGTCCATAATACTTGCGTGCAAATATGTTTGGAGTAAGCGTAGCGAAGCAAAATGCAGGAAAAACCAGGGAAATTTTCATTGCCATCAACTGTTTCCATTGCGCTTGTGAAGTCAAGGTCTGTCCTCATCTATATAATATAATGTTATGAAAAACATTTTGAACACGTTTTACTGGAAACATAGCTAGGGCTTCAATGCAAACCGCAACAGTGGTATGACAAGAGAAAAATTTGCTCCACACATTTTAAACTGTCAACCTGTCGATATTTCTTGGATATTTTTAGTCATTTTTTATCGCATAGTCATAACTTTTTTAATATTTATTTTACAAGCAGTTCACAGAGAAAGAAATTATTCCATAAACTGAAGTTGTAGTCGTTTCCCTTGAATTGTTGCTCAATTTTTTGTGGCCGATTTGAATCATGAACATTGCAATAATTCTAGGGTTTCTTTGTGTTATGTTACGTCGATATTCATGGCTATTTTGCAAACTACTTAGGGAACGGAAGCAGCCGCAATTTTTAGTGGCAATGTCCGCTATATAATAACATGCATGTGTGTGTGATATATGTAACGTACAAAGTTGTAAGTGGTGCATATTTATTTGCATAGAACAAGTACAGAGTAAAAGTTTTTTGTAATAAATGTTCCCATCGAGAACTTAGCGTGCCTGGTTAGATTAGTCTCTAGAGAGCTGATGAAAGTACGGAGCGAATGCCCCGTAATGGCAGCAAAGGGACTGGAGCTGGTCTTCGAAAAGGAAAGTGAGTTCTTGTGAGTTTCCCAAGAACCACGTATTTCCCAACTTTCCTTTGCTGTTTTCTCCAAAGACTGATTTTGTGGTTTGGTTGTGAGTTTGAGTTGCCTTTTATTCATGGTGGAGGAGTGGCGGCAACTCGCAATCCCATTACGCATTCGTTGTTAGGTTAGGCCGTTGGAAATTTCCCATTTGTGCATCACTAATGGACAGTTTGCCCATTTGCAAGGAAATGCTTTTATGTCGCACTGATGCTAAGCCCAGAGTTCTCCTCTGTTGGTAAAAGTGCATACGAAATTACCATTCATATTGACTCCTTCTCATGCATGCAAAATGAATGTTCTTTTTGCTTTCTCATTTCATTTCATTGATCCCATCATCAAATAAAATATTTAAAAGTTGAGCACGATACGCAGTGATACTGATGGCGTACGTAAGTGTGGTGTTATGATCGGATTATGTAGACGAAAAGGAAATTAAGTCATTTTGCTATTTTTCTCTTCAACAACAACAAAAACAAGGTAGACATGAAAAACACTTTTGGCTAGGATACATACATTGCGTAGTATATTATCCTTGTTATGGGGTTTTAGTTTTGTTTGTTTTGTTCGTGTTAAATTGCTCCGAATGACTGGTCTGGTCACAGCACACCACAGCTTCAGTAAAGATCGAATGTCTCCCTCTAACATTTTCCGTGGAAAAACTTTTCACGCGAAAACTCTGGCCAATCTGTTGCCAGTGACCATCACCATACCCTTTCAAACTCAGTTGGGATTTGTGTAACTGACACCTCATTTTCCTTTGACATTTGCTGGAATTAATTTTGCAATGTCAATCAGGCGTATCGTAGCGTATTTCCTTTCAGGCGATCTCATTTTTTAAATTGGTAAGGTAAGCATTGCTAAATGTAGTGTAGAATTTGAATTTATAGTTTTAATTTTGAACTTAAGCATGGTGAAAAAGTATTTAGAGTCTCTATACAAATTAGTAAAATCGATAGCTTCTCTCTTTCCTCTAATTAAATTTTACCCTTTGGCAACTGGTTTCTCCTTTCCTGGCTATAATGACCATCGTAATCATTACGACAACTATTTGGACCCCGTTCGGCTTCCTTCTAGAAACAGGAACACAAGGTCTAAATTTTACCGCAAACTTAGGATCGGTTGAAATCTGAAGTAATTATGGTGATTTAATTACGCTCGCATGACCAGATAACATTACGCTCATTTCCAGGCATTGAGCCCAGCCTGTAATTATTACTTTACAAAGTCGAGCTGACCCAGCCTTTATTCACCTCTTTGTAGAAAGAACTCTTGGAATTTATTACAATTTAGGAATATTTCAGACATGGACATGCATGTTTGCAAATTTATACTTTTATTGGCTTGGACTCCCCCAAACTGACTTTCAAGCTTCAAAGAACTGGTGAAGTAAATACTCTTACGTGGCCCTCTGCCAACATCGGCATGCTTGGTGTAGGTAGTTCGTCTAAATCTGCACGAGTATTTATGCTTCTTCCAATTCCATACGTGTCACTTTCTGTTCTGCTGACGAGCACGGCAAGATTACGCTAAGCTGTTAAGTTTAAACTTAGCTACGTAAACGATTGCCGTGTAAATATAGAGACATCTTTTGTCAAATAAACAACAAGGTTGAGTAAAAAATAAATAAAGAAATACAAAGAAAACAAAAGTTAAATATGCACATGCATTTTACAAATACCCAATCAGTATGCATAAAAATGGCGTAGTAAGTTCATACACATGTTCGTGTCATCTCTCTGTTTATGCGTGTCCTATTCCATATATTTATTTATTTGTTCCGTGTGCATGAGTTGTCTGCATGGACGTAGGTGGATTATGTTACTCTCAGAACTTTCGTTCAAAATGTCATTTTCCAACTTTTGATAAGAAAAGACGTCGACATAATACTTTTTAAAGTTTTATTAATTTAGAGAGTAGATTTCCGTTGGTTTTTGAATTTTGGTTATACAAATTAAGATAAAAGATGGAAAAATTTCTGAATGAGGAAAAGGGTGCAAATTAATGCACACAACACAACATCATAGCATGGCATTCTCCTCGACGCGAATGATGAGTCTACGAAAGGAGCCAACAAAAAACGCACATCTTTTCTTGTCCATATGCTTTTGTCATGTCACGGTTTTTACTCTCTCCTTGTGCTGTCTCTTGTACGCAGTGCAGTGATAAACTGCAGTGCAGTAAAATGAAAGTCACAAGCCAGTGCTTCCCATCCTCCTTAATTCTTTTCCCACTCCCACCACTCGTGCAGGAGTAGTTTATGCTGTAGTGTTGTAGTGCAAGTCAAGTCAGGCCAGTTGTGTCGTTGTCGTGTCATTCTTTTGCCATGTTCCCAAAAAAATGCTTACCTTCCTTCATGTTCCTTGTCCATATCCATATACTTCCTCTCAGTTGTTTCCGTATTGGAGCGGAAGCGGGTGGAATCAAGCCTTTCATCTAATCTTCTACAGACGGATATTATGATGTATGCTCTGATGTACTAAATCTTATATGAACAGATGCTCACTACATACATTTTTCTCAATATTTCTACAATAATATAGAACTCCAAATAACAATTATTAGAATACTCGACGTTTCCTTGAAAAACTTCAATCTATGCAAGACGTATTTACATTCGCTTTATTAAAACGGATAGGAGAACTTTTGAGACGCATTTCTCCTTCTTATTTATCAGCTAAAAGCAATTCCTTTTGAACATTTTTTTTGAAGGAAAGGATTGAACTGTGATAATGCTTACCTTTTAAAAGGAAAGTAAATACTTTGCTGTTGCTTACGTATTTTCTTTTTTTTGTGGTAAAGCCATATATATCCAAGATAATACTTATTGCATCAAAAATAAAGGCAAAGACGATGCTCCAGCTCAAGAAAATTTATCTTTTATGGTTATATTATACTTATTCTATTCTTGCACATATATCAGCAAGATCATCATCCCATCAAAGCCGGTTCTGTGGCCAGGACCACACCACCCTGGTCATCATTATCTTTATACCTTTTGCTTTCCCCATAACGGATTTCCCACAAGTTTTATGGATCTCTTTTGGGGAAAAAATGGCGAGCCTTTCCCATAGCTCCTTTTCATGTGAGTTGTTGTGATAATATGGTTTCTTTCTTTGATTCACCCATTCATTTAGGAGCTGCGTACTAAATTTTCTTTTACTGAGATCCATCTTCATGTAGTATGTACGTCCACATCCTAAACGCGTTTTGTCTACCTAAAAAGGTTGTGCTGTAGTCTTCATTTCATCCAAGAAGAAAATATTCTGACCTCACTTTCACTTCACTGGTCACTTGGTCAGAAATGAGAGATGCCTGAAGCCTCAGCAAAAATAGTCTTTCATGTTGACAGTAACAATATTGGATTTTTATTTTGGTAGGAGCTCAACTTCCCTTTGAATTTTAGCATTCTCATCCTTATCCTCCGGGTTCCTGTCTTGTTTATTATATTCGGTTCAACTGTTCGGAAGCAGGTTCACGTTGGGAAGAGCAGCAGGAAGATAATAAAAGATTCAGGTCTTGCATCAGATCATGATCACGCTCATGTTCATGTTGTGCGGCTTCCCTCAGCGAATAAAACTGAAATTGAGGAAAAAGTTGAATGATACAATGAAGAATTGCTGGATTTCCAGTGACAATCATATAAAAAATGTTGTGGTTGAGCTCTTGCTTCTGACTATTTGGTGGTAGTTGGTATGTTATGGAGTAATCTGCTGCCACAGATGTCTACTTGCTTGTCCCTTGCAATTCTTCGTTTGGGTGAACCTGTCCCACTTAAAATAAAATGGAAAAGCATTCTTTTCCCCACAAAAAACATATATATAGCTATTTGGCTATATACTTCTTAAACCTTGACTTACTCACACTTTTTTGTCTACTGGACTGTACTCCTCGGTCCATTTTTATTCTATTTCCCGTAAATGTGCATAACTATTTTAGCTAAAGTGCTTACACGATAGCCCAAAAAGATATCATACACGAAAAAAGAGCTCACACTTGCACTTTTTTCCATTTCTCCGCGAAATTGCAGGAGAGTCAAGAATTTTTGTATTTGGAATTCATTCATTTTATTGCACGTCCACCCAGAGAATAAAATAACTATTGTGTTCGCATTTTTTTCTGCAAACTTTTTCATTCGACTATGCACTCTGCATAGTTAACCGGATTTACTTTTTTTGCTAGCGTCCAACATGTACAACTTTCTCCAGTATCTAATCCTAGAGAAATCTCTCATGAATTCTCTGTTAAAATTACAAAAGTTACACAGCCTCTGATTGTTATTATCGTCCAGGTTCCCTTTTGTATCGGTCAACGAGAGGAGATTGGTCCCACATGGGATTGGCATTGTGTCGTTTTGGCCCTTATCTCATCGTTACGCTTATGCATATGCACTTAATGGGAATCTGACACCCGTGACCAAGCTCCAATGCATGCATTCTTCCTTTAATATTACCTTCCTTCTTCCATGTCATGTCCCACTTGAAGCAATTTGGGTGTGCTCTCTGCTGAGTCTTCAGTTTCATGTCAAAGTGGAGAACAAAAGTGGAGTGATGTGATATGGTTGAAAAAGGAGGAGAAGAGAGAAAGGGAAGTGGTATTACTTTGACATATACACAAAAGGACCAGAACCACCAACCCTGTATAAATTCGTAGGGGTTTTTATACGAGTTGCAGATCTTGTGTGAAAATCGGCAACAAAAGTAGTATTACTTCATAACTATGTACATCTAAAGTGGCAAGGCTTAAGTTCCAAGCTCTCACAACTCTGGCCTGCTCTAGTGTATCGGGTCGCGAGAGAATATTCCATTTCCAATTCTAACACAAAAACACAACAGAACAAAAAAAATCCTAGTTTGCGTTCTCCAACCTAAAATATAATATATGAATGATATTAAGTAGAATGTAATGGAATGCTAGGCAAGATATAATCATAATGAACCTTTGCAAATTCCACTATATCGGGGGAGAAGTCATATTATATAGAAAGCTCACCACTTCACTTTTCCATATTAAATGAAGATAGGAATGTACATATTTTAGAAATGCTTTTGGTTCTCTTTCATCCATGCATTTTGGAAGCTGGCTTTTGTAGCCTCAGTTGAAAT
Organism: Orchesella cincta; assembly: GCA_001718145.1. NCBI lineage: Eukaryota > Metazoa > Arthropoda > Collembola > Entomobryomorpha > Orchesellidae > Orchesella > Orchesella cincta. The sequence continues at coordinate 553,099 of LJIJ01000008.1, forward strand.
GCATAGACAATAAGGCTGCTATACTCAAAATACATGCATTCGTTCATATTTCACTTCACGGAGAACGGTAAGTAAAGTACGTAACGTCTGCGCGCATCTTTGGATCGAACTCTTTCCTCTACTGAAAAAATCTTGGCTCTTTTAGCTCAGCCCAACAGAGCTCCAACTCTGCTGCTGTTGCTATCGGATCCGCTCATGCTTCTGGTTTGGTTATAGAGCAAAAGCAAAACCATGAAATGAAACGTATATAAAAAGGCTTAACGTGTGTCAGCCAGAGAGAGCAACACTTTGTACCATTTTCGTGTGTGTTCTTCACTTCCCGTTCACTGTTGAATACGACATCCGACTATATTCCTACAATATATAATAGTCGCAGCTCGACTACAACTCTGTCAGTTTGCTTATGTGATCTGGATTTGGTCTGGTGCGAAATGAGACGGTTTCTAGACTCTTGTTCCTCTGCAACCGTGGGAATAATAATGGGGAGCTCCATACGAGCTCCATGTAGTCGTATTCATCGTCATCATCAGTATTACACACACGCTATTTGACTCACTCTCTCAGCTTAGTTTCGCTGGAAGCTGAGGGAAAAGTGCAGTTTTGCTAAACCTCCATTTGAGAGAGGAAGCTGGTGAGTAAAGACGAGTAACACTAGACCTGGACCAGGCGTAAGATGTTGAAGCTCAAGTTTTTGAGCTGCTGCTGAGTTTGGACCAAACTCAACTTGTTTCCTTTTCTCCTCACTCATTTAATACTGACCCGCTCGCTGAGCCAAACCGTATTCCGTTTCATTGCTGCTCCTCCTTACTTGCTTCGTTCGTAGCTTGAGGCGCCCTTTGTTGACGAGTGAAAAGAAAGAGTCAGACTCAACTTCCCTCCCTATCATTTTTATTGAAGGGACGCACATCACATCATCAACATCATTATGATGATGATGAACGAACAAGGGAAGTAGTAAGTAAACAGTGTGCTCACTCGCTCCCTCACAATCAAAGGTGCTAACCGACCTGAACCTTGTTGCTACTGCTGCTACTCATGTTACACAATAGTAGTAGCTATACTTCACAATAATAAAGCTCCAGCTCAAGAAAAGTCTTACCTGAGCGAGAGCCAAAGGTGTGTGTACTTTTACAGATATGTGGTGCGAGTCTGCTTAGTATCTCTCTTTCCAGCATCAGAACAAGACAGAAGAAAATGTTCAGCAATTGTATATTGCATTAGATTACATTACGTTACTTACTGTGGGTGATGTGATCATGTTTCCTTCCTTCATTTCAAGCTGAAACACTGCTGCTCTTCTTTGTAACGTAAAACATCACCATCTACCAAGGTGGATGCGGATTGGATTACGTGAACCTTAAGTACATTAGAAAGGTAGGGATTCCGTTGCAAGGAGATCAAAAAATACATAGTTAACCAGCAGCTGTGCTCACTCAGCACACAACAACTAGTGGTTTCTCTGTGTAAAGAAAGAAAACTGAAATGATACTTTGTTTTGATACATTGCTTGCTTACTCCAGACCAAACTCCATAATGGATGGAAATGGAAGGTGCATAAGAAATGAGATGGACCTAAGAATGGAACTAGTGTTGGTTTGGTAGTGCTGAAGTGAAAATACGGAAGCTCTGGAGGCTCGTTTACATTCCCCATTTGGAAAAAAACCAGTGTGTATATTATCATGATCATGATCATCATCAAGAAGCTCATAACATTTATTACTAGTTCACCTGTTTCGATACAACATGTTACTTTTGTGATTACAGTTGTTATGCACCTATAGACATCGTGACTGAGTTTATTCTGGCGATAAATAAGTGGTGCAGGTGCGTGGCTACTGAGGATTATTACTTGGGGAAGTAGTTTTTGCGTCATATTGCATCACCTCATAAATTCCGGACCACCGGAAAAATAAATCGGTGATTTTGATTGCTTATTGTGAAAAGAACAACGAGATACTAAAACTTGTGGTGCACATGTTGCTAAACAAAGGCAGAGCCCCTCGTAAAGATTATATGCATATATATTGCGTTGTGGGTGGTGAAAAATTTGAAGCTTACATGCAATTGTATGCATTTTTAGTGTTATTACGGTCATTCTAGGTTGCCGTGCTGCAAACTCACTTTGTTCTGCCGTCTCATTTACTCAATTTTCTTGAACGCGAAGGGAACATACGGGTTTGATGACTCCATTACAAAGTTTTTAATAGGACAAAACCCTTCTGCGAATGGTGGTGGTGGTGGTGAAAATGAAGTTGGAGACGGGCTCATAAATGTTTCATTTGGACATCAAAGATTCTCCGAATCATTGCGAGATTTTTTTAAGCAGGCGTAATAAACGCTTTGGCATAAACAATTTTTAGAGTTTCCTTCCTGCTGTCAAACGAGTAACACATTTTTTAATGAACTAAGAGGCGCCCTTTGATGCCAGTGTTTGCAATTAAGTGAATACATCGCTGTTATTCCGGAATATTTAAGATATCTCAATTATGACATATTCAGTTTGAAATCACGAAACTTATAACGTATATGCCTCCGAATGAGTGCGGTTAAGTTAACTTTAACATTTATTAAAAGGATATCAAAATTTAAACAAAATCCACAGTTTCACTTCAGTTAGAATATAGACATTAATTCGTACTGTAAAACTGTACAGACAAAAGCTTCGTAAAAACCTACTATCAATACATTTTAATAAAGTCCCAAAAGACTATTTGTTGGAATCAAATTCATCCGATAAAGCTGCTTGCTTGTTTACATGCGACATGATTTTGCAATAAATGTGCATGTCATGTCATGCTCATAATTCATGCTAGACAGCATATAGTTGAAGTACACGTGCTCTTGACGTTTTCTATTTGATTGCTCATCTTATCTCGAAGCTATTACTTCAAAGAATGACAACACGAATGGTTGACAAATGACCCTCAAATCTCGCAAGACAGTTGTCGCAACTACTTCTTGTGTTTTCTGTGAAGGATTGCTATTGACATAACGTGTCGCAACTCTCATGTGAAGAAACACTTTCACGTCAAATCGTGACCAAGAAGCTATCAATAACACCCAGCACTCCATTATTATTGATTGCGGTAGTGTGAAAAGTCAGCCTAGATCGAAGAAGTCTACTGGGAAGGAAGAGATGCTGAAGTTGGTAAGCAGGGATCCACAGCTCCACTGCTTGCCACCAACGTTAGGATCCTCTTCTCGGTAGAATATTGACCCTTTGCCCACCCTTCGTGGAGTGGGTTGGCTAGGTGAGGCAAATGCCTCTACGGAACTCACTCAAACACATGAGGGACTCGTTTGCTGTCTGGAAGGTCAATCCAGATGTCATCATCGAGGCTGAAGAGCTTCGCCCCCCAAAATCCATTGCCAGCGAGAAGGTGGAAACGGTATGATTTCTTTTTTCAGATGCTTGACTCTCTTTTTTCATCCATCCATCCATCATAATTTTTAAGCTTCGTTTACAACGAATGGCTTCAAAGCAATATGAACTAAACTCTTCGGCGTGTATACTAAAATGGCTGGTTCTGCCCATATATGGTTTTCATTTCTGTGGTATTAACTCCAAAAGGAATAATTATTCGAATCGTTGCCATCTCCCTTTTACGAGCGCTGCGGTTGCGTCCCACAAAACGTTAAACTTCATTGTCACCCGATCAAATAAATGTAGTTCAGTCATAGTCATAATATATTACATGACTATGACAATAGAAGGGAGGGTGCATCCGCTCATGTAAACATTTCAGTTTCAGCGTCAGCTTGCTTCGTGTGTCTCTCTGGCTGCTGGTGGTGCTAAACCTCAATTTTCCAATTTTCTCTCTCATCCACTTTCTCTTCCCTTGCTTTCTCTTTCTCTCTTCAATTAATTAAGGATTAAGCATCTGTTTCCTCTTCGCTTTGTCCACTCACCAGTTCCACTCTCCTCCTAATTGAAATGAAATGTATGTACGTATAGTATTCTGAGTCGAGAAGGGAAAAGGTTTTATAATAAAAGGGGATTTACCAATGATAAAATATCAACCCATTTGTTTTCTGCAACACTACATTGCCAGCTGACTTAAGTATTTTAAGGTTATATAATAATCCCATGTCTACAAGGAGAATCGAGGATAAACACAGCGTGCTCCGTCTAACCCACTACAAAAGTGAAGAATGAAAAGCGTAAGTGGCACAGGCAACGTCATATTCACAACAGGCAGGAAACCCATTTCATTTCTGTTCAGAAAGCAAAGGCAATCCTCTGATCTTCAAGTTTCGATCGGGTGCTTGCTCAGTTTACCGTAGCAGTCCACACTGGTTTCTATAGATACCGAAAACCGATCATCGTATTGTGGTAAAAGAGGCTTATAAGCGCTGCCGAACGCAAAAGAATATCAAAATTCCATTCCTGCTCCGACATATTCATGTTCAAGTTAGGCCATTTAAGTGGCACGTGCCATGCTAATTTTTTGAACTTGCTTTAAAAAAGCACTTCCAAATTGTTTAGGGGCCATAATTTTTACAGTTTGTTAACCTTGATTGAACGAGCCCAATGCAAAAAGAATTAGCTCTCTAACCCAAAAATTGTTGAAGTTATTGACGTTAATTGGTTTTCCGAAATTTTCGAAATCGTCAATTATTTTCGCAACTACATCATTGTAGACTAATCTGCTGCAGCCAAGGTGGGCTCAACGATCACCACTAGCATCCCTGAAAAATATCGTAGCCAAAGTCCCCGGCAAATTCGAGGAAACAGTCCTTGAAGAAATCGGGTAAAATCCATTAAGATTGCACCCCCAGGGTTGGGTAATTTTCTAGAATTTTTTGCTAAATATAAAAAATCTAGTGACTTTACCAAGGTATACTTACAGCTGCTAAGCCTACCAATAAATCATAAAATGTGTGAAATATGTGGCTGGTAAGTATACCTTGTAAAGTCACTAGATTTTTATATTTAGCAAAAAATTCTAGAAATTACCCAACCCTGGGTGCAATCTTAATTGGATTTTACCCGGATTTCTTCAAGGACTGTTTCCTCGAATTTTGCCGGGACTTTGGCTACGATATTTTTCAGGGATGCTAGTGGTGATCGTTGAGCCCACCTTGGCTGCAGCAGATTAGTCTACAATGATGTAGTTGCGAAAATAATTGACGTTTCGAAAATTTCGGAAAAACCAATTAACGTCAATAACTTCAACAATATTTTGGGTTAGAGAGCTAATATCTTTTTGCATTGGGCTCGTTCACATCAAGAGTTAACAAACTGTAAAATCTATGTGGGCCCTTAAACAGTTGGGAAGTGCTTTTTTAAAGCTGCAAGTTTTCAATAAACTTTAGCATCTGGCACGTGCCACTTAATCTGCCTACACTTTGTAACATGCTGAATCATCGTCCGGGATGCAGGAATGGAATATTTGATTGCATATCTTTTGGGCGTTCGGCAGCGGGCTTATCAAGGCCTCTTTTTACCACAATACCGATGCATCGGTTTCCGTATTCTAGCTAAACCAGTTGCTGCACGTCTTGGAGCCACTTTCAGAGACTCCTGTTGACTATGCAAGGAGGAGGAGAAGTGAAAAGTGTTGCAGTGACTAGACACCCGTGCGTAAGTGGTTTTTGTGGGACAACAACGCTATAGAAATCGATTTAATGCTGAAGGCCGTATTAGGCAGCTTACACCAATTCGCCCTAGTCCGCATCTCAGCCTCAGCGCACCAATAGGAATCCTCCATTTGTACGGATTCCCTCTGGTGACCACCAAGTTTCTAGAATTGATGTAATTTGAGGGTAATGGCTCCAATGCGATAAAGTTTGCTAATAGAGTGAAGCCTAAAATCAGGAATTAGGAAAAACAGGCGAGTTTTTTTATCAGAGGAGATTGATTTACATGCAAAATGGACTTGTCCTCTCTAGTTTTAAGGATAATATTGATCATGTTTTTGGGAGTAGTGAAATGATGAAGAATGCATGAAACCATTAAGTATTTACAATTCACTCAAGTTGCAACTCTTCCCCATTCAAAGTGGTCCATAGATCACTGCCACACCACATGCTATGTATGCTAATATCACTTTCCTGTCTTTCCATCCCATCACGTTTGGCGAGCATTGTATTTGTGTAGATGGGATTTAGGTATAAATTTATTATTGTGCTAAAACTTCAGAGTAAGCCGCTAGGCATTAAAAGACTTAAATGTTGCAAAGCTCCCACTCTACTCCATTCCGTGGAAAATTGGACTGGTTTGGTTGTATACATAATTCCAAGAATTCCTGTGTTAAAATTGGAAATCTGTCAGAAAGGAACAAGAAAATATGTACGTACTAGATAGGCAAGCATTCTCAGCTACATAGGGTTATAGTAGATTTGACATACATATTTGAGATTGGTTTTTGTGTTTTTTGTGAGAGAAAGCAATCAATTGAGGGAATGGATATTGTTATAAAATTTAGATGGAGAGCATGGATGTAGGGCGAGAAATCGAAAGTGCTCTTGGAATTCTGTACAGAAAAGGGTGGAATTTATATGTGAAAGTTTGGGTTTGATTGAGAAATAGGTAAACATTCACTTCTGAATGCGGAAGAACAATAGAAGAATCGGGAGAAGAAAGTGGGTTTCATCAAACTCAAACACGCGCCGTCAGCCTGACTCTGACTTGCTAAAAAGGTATCGACTACAAATTTAATGTTGTCGTGACAGGTGATTTCATTGGAACAAGTTGGATTGGAGTGGTGTAGATGCAGGTGATAGCTTGAGAGTTGGAATAAATTTGTAGATCTGTATGAATGAATGTATGTGAAGTGCCACAGCATTTATTTCCTTTTCCACTCGGTTGACAGCGGCGAGAAAAGAAGGAGAAAGTAGGAATAATCATAATAATACGCCTACCTTCATTCACCGTCACCAAAATGTAGTTCTGGCTCAGCTTCTTTCTTTGTACAACTTACTTAGTTTCTGCACCGCTGCGAATTGTCTAAGTTGACGAACATGAAAGTGGGAAAAAGTTGAATGAAATGAATGTGGGGTTTCTTTCCCTTGTCATTTTCAATGAGTTACTCCCACTTCCCGTGAGCTTCCAGACAATGCTTCTTTTCCACATGGTGGTGTGTTGGTGCTCCCTCCTCAAAGCATTGCAGTGAACTGAGATGGATTGAAGGTACTTTCTTCTGGACGAGCTATAGCAAACAACAAAAGCCACCAGGAGCAAAATATTAAGGACTATCGAGCAGTGAACACTTTCTCGAGAAACCGAAAGGTTGCGTGCGCACCGTGGGCATGGAACGTCGCCCGGCTAGGCTACTTTTACTTTACTTCAGTCTCTAGTCAACCGTGAACTTTCTGTCACTATCATATTCGCAGACGCGCTGGCAAGGTTGGCTATTACTTGCATTAAACTTATGATAGTGAAATGTTTTGGTTTTTTGATATTTTTCCAATATTTAAAATATTAAAAGTGATTAAAAATCGCCTTTTGACCTACATATTATACAAAAAAATACATGACCTTCTCCTACTTTGTTCACAACCGCGTAATAAAGTGCGAGATGGGTTTCCCAACAAAAATCAAAGGAAAATAATTCCACTCAGGAAGGAAGCAGCTGCTTTATTTTACCATGCTTTATCATAAATATGGGACGGGAGCATCATATTATAATCTATGCATGAATTCCTTTGAAATATACACTTATTTCTGTTTTCCTCAGGTTGCATACTTTCCGATTCGTTTGTTATACAAACTGGTGATGATGATGGGGAATCAGAAATATGTTATTTCATAAGCACCCACTACTGCAAACAGACCAAATAGCTTTTTCTCTTCAGAGATGAAGAGAGCTTTTTTTGTATTTGAAAAGGAAAAATATGTGACATCCAACTTGAAATGACAAAATTTGAATGATGCTCTCAAAAGCTGAACTCTGTTGCGATGCTTGTTACGTTATTTCCATCATATAAATATTATGTATGAGTTTCCTATTTGATATATGGTGATGCAATTCGCATACAAATTCCGTCTGCTTTTCACAAAAAGCAGATAAAACATTTTTTCCTATGCATATAATAATGTATGAAAAGCAAACAACTTTTCTGAACCAAGCACGTTCTCCTTTCTTGCTCTTCCCGTCGTCTTTCTGGCAAAAATGTTTTTGTGTACATTTGTAATGTAATGTAAGCTAAAATAACATCCTCTTTGTAATCCGTTGGCTCAAGAGGAACAAACAAAGCAAACAGTGGATCCGAGCAGTGCTCTGCTTCAGAACAAAAGAAAAAGGAAGAAGAAGAACAAGGATGAAAAAATGTTTTTTCGTTTCTCGACTGATCTGATGAATTCTTATGATGATGCTTTGCTCTGCTGCTTCTTCGTTTTTGTGCTTACGTCAACTTTTTTTGTTCCTTCATATTATTTACAAGCCGAAGTGTGTGCTACTCCACTTCTCAAGCTAATATACAGGTTTATGAGGTTTATGACGACTGCTTTTTGCCGGCCAGCATAAATAACTAACTGCCGCCTGATGAATGAGAATGGGAAGAGGTTTCTGGCCGTTAGTTAAAAGAAGAAAGGTTATCTTTTATGTATTTTCTTAGACATTACATGTTCCACTCACATTATCATGATGAACGAACCCAACCAAAGAAACAGAAGCATCACGTTAGTGAAGGAGCAAGGGAAAAAAATTAAAAACAGAGAGATTCATATTCCTGGCTGGTCGCCAAAGAGCAGCAGTGGTTCCCTGTTCATACGCACTTCTGGTCAAACATGGAACTGGAGTGGAGGACCGAGTAAAAAATAGACATGCATAAAACTAGTCATGTCGCAAAACACACGGGAACAGGTCAGTAGTGGCGTGGCATGGTGTATCCATATTTTATTTATGACGTTGCAAATATCCCTCGTGCAAGCGAAAAAAGGGAAGCCCAGGAAATAAACCTTTATTTCCGCTCCTCTTTCATCTTAATCATATTATATGGCGATTTGTTTCAAGTTCTATTTTAAAAAGGCAAAATATCTACCATGTGAAATTGCATTACACTACATTTTCATATGAGAATGTGGATGATGTTGGATGTTATGATAAGAACGATGATCATAAAAAGGGATTGAAATGAATACCCCATTTCGCATGGGACGGGGCTCATCTGTAAGTACTACATTGATGTACTGCTTCTCATTTCATTTTGAAAATAAGCTTTCGATTTGAGATTTCTTTATGTGTCTCTCGAGAGCAGGAAATGATGTTCGGTGTATGTTTGTTGCTGCTGCTCCTTCTCTAAAATAAATAATCATTCTTGTACTCTTTTCTTGAAGATGATGATGCAGTTGCTCCTTCTGTCAGGAGAGAGATGGGGAGATGCCATTTTAATATTAATGTAGGAAACGCATGCGAATGTGAATAAAAACCCTGAAAAATATTGAGAAAATGCACACAGCGTAGTAAACAAAAACGGATGGACAGATTCACTAATGTTTGTGACTTTTAGGTCAAACTTTGACTTTTATAAAAAAAAAATTAAGCGAAGATGATACATTAACGACTAGTCATCTAATCTCATAATTCATTTCAAGGCAGCAGCTCCACATCCTTGAGGTTGGGAAAAACTTATTAATTTGTGTTGCATAATCCAATCATCATGATCATTATTCATAGTCACCAATTCCTTTCCTTGAAGAAAGTTGGGTTGAGAAAATAATAATAATAATTTGGTGCGGCATTTTCATAATGAATTGAATCCAAGTCCACATTCACCTCCAAACTTTTTCCACAGAACCAAAAGATTATTTGAGTTAATCTGATTTCCCAAGTTAGCAACGTGAGAAGGAGTTTTTTGATACTTTCAAGACTTTTCTAACGAGTTTTACTACCTTATCTTTCATAATCTATTGAAGATGCGTAGTAGATAATAATGAACAAGATGGAGAAAAGAGCTAGACTTCTTTTTTTCTCGCGCTTGTCAAAGAACTAGCGTTTCGTTATGATTTATTGCTAGATTACATAAACTTTTCGGCTCTACTCCAGGGGCAAGATTTGAAACGGCACTGTAGAAAGGGAGTCATGCGGAAAAAATCAAATCAGTCACGGGAAAATGAAGAAAGTCACGAAAAAATGTATTTTACCTTCTCTAACATTACTTTACACTCTATTATCATTATCTTTCTAAGTTTTCTCTGAAAGCATAATTCCTATATTCAAATGAGATAAAATTGATGAAAATAAAAGTGACGCCAAAGCGCCACAAACTTTTACAACAACCCACTCCACCCACATCTTTCATCAATTTCTCCTTAAAAGCATGGTTTTGGGTTTCTTACCTTTTAGCAGTAAAATCATCCATTCATTAGTTGACAAGTGCTGTCAACCCCATAGAACACACCTTCTCCATTGTGTTTCAGTATTTTTTTCGTATTCCATCTCATCTACTCCACTCTGTACCGCTTGGGGATTGGGGATAAAAAAACTCATCGTGGAAGTAGCGTCGTAGCAAAAAAAACAAGGTATTTTGCTACTACAAACCGAAATGTTAGCTTTTTCATGCCCTGGAGCTGGAGTAAACACGATTTTTTTGCGGGCTTGGTTGTTGATGAAGGTTAGTAATGGCTTATCGTGAGTAAAGAGAAATGAGGGCGAGTGGTTTGGTTTTTGTGGCTCATTTACCACCCAACATCATCAGAGGAGATTTCACGGTGGTGAACATACATGCATTCTGCTCCAGGTTGTACTTGATGGAGGTAGGTGGAGATTAAGTAGTCATGCGATGGAATGTTTACAGATTAGCAGATTGCCATTTGCCATTTAAGCGCCCAAGGTAGACGTAGACATTATCAAAAGTGGAGAAAGAGAGATGCTCTCAATCTTTCTGCCACCTAACAAGAGAAGCGAGCAGGTTTCATCATTGTGTTTCCATCCACCAAGTCATCATAAAAAATTGCCGGGATGACAGATTAATGGGTCTTCCTGGAGAAGAAAGCACGTCATCTCTCCTCTTCCTCATTTTTCTACTTTCGGATGGAGTGCATTAGCTCATTGAGTTCTGTTGAGGATGATCATGCTATTCGTGATGAGAGTAAAGTAAACACAGGACTTGAAATGTTCTCATCTCAAGGATGATTACGGTTTTTTAATGTTTTCATTATGCATCACATTTGGTGAATTAGGAGTCTGGGAGGAGATAAAAAATTTAAACTGGAAATAATCTAGTTTACTAACAGTCATTAGATCGTTTTAGTACTCGGGAATTTACAAGTTTTATGCCGGTGAGCTTGAGCTTTAGAGGAAAAAAACTGGGGTGGACTATTTTAATTTTATGATAATCGCAATAATGAGGGGTACTAATGGTTGACGGTGCAATACGCGAATTCATCTGAGGACACGACCCGAGGTCGGAATGCATCTGTTATTGTTTTTTCCTTTTGGAAGGATGAAGTATTACAGTTTTGAAGCGGAAACTCATTAAATAATTGTCACTTGAAAACACTAAAAATAATATGGGATATTAACTCGAAGCAGATGTGGTGAGAAGCACATCGTATAGCCTGATATGAATATTATGATTGCAATTTCACAGAGAAATAGTTGGGTTACCAACATAAACCTGTGGAAATGAAGAAGATATACATGCATGCAAAATGTAAGAGCGGCATTGCAATATTCTGAAATATTAGTTTTGAACATACAACTAAATTTCTAAATTTCGTAATATCAAATATACCAACAATATTGGCAGTCTTCTTTCAGAGATAAAGGCTTCTTATGGTATGTGACGATAATAAGTTTAAGCTGTTAAGATGCGAATCTCTGCTTGAGGCAGCTTTTGAATACCCGGAATGGTATTTCCAAACACCTCTTCTATATCTTTCATATATTGAGGACATAATCTACAACAAAAGTTGTAAACTTTGACCTGTGTCACATTGCCCCAATACCTCCCTATATTGGGGATATGGGGCATTTTAAGCCAAAATAGGTACTTCGGTTAAAACGCTTTTGTGACCAAACGGAGTATCACAGAGACTTAATTCTTTTTTGCTAGAAAGCCAAGAAAATTTCAAAGAAGGGGATTTTTTTACATTTGCAAAAACCGCCCTCTGGCGTCGATGCCACAACGTTTAATATGGGTCATTATTGAAAATTAGAAAAAAATTGGCTTTTGGATAAAATAGTGTTTTTATAGCTATTTTATGCAAAAACAACGACTATAACATTATAAAACAGTGTATAATTGACTAAAACATTGTGTTTTGCAGCATTAACCAGGGAACTACAGTACCAACAAATGACGGTACTTGCATGGAATGTCTCAACATATACGGTACCCTACTGCTTTTCAATACTAATGACGTCTCTTACATATGATGGGGGAACCTTCCTTTTACTTTTTAACATCATTTCAAGTGTCAGTTTTGTTTAAAATGCGCTGGAAAATCTAAAATGGTAAAAACGAATTTTTTCAGATTTTCGTTTCGCTGCCCTATTATGAACGTGGTTGCATCGACGCCAGAGGGCGGTTTTTGCAAATGTAAAAGAATCCCCTTCTTTGAAATTTTCTTGGCTTTCTAGCAAAAAAAGAATTAAGTCTCTGTGATACTCCGTTTGGTCACAAAAGCGTTTTAACCGAAGTACCTATTTTGGCTTAAAATGCCCCATATCCCCAATATAGGGAGGTATTGGGGGAATGTGACACAGGTCAAAGTTTACAACTTTTGTTGTAATTATGTCCTCAATATATAAAAGAAATAGAAAGAGAGTGTTTGGAAAATACCATTCGGGTATTCAAAAAAAGCCTCTCTGCTGCCTTTCATCAAAAACGTTTTAGCCAATGACGGCCCATTAAACAATATAGGAAATATAGCAAAATATTTCTTATATGCCATGTGTTGACATTGTAGCGCGTTTCTGGATAAAACTTTTCAGGTTGAGAAAAAGTAAGTTTGTAAATTTCAGACATACATAATAGTATTATATTCTTGCATAAAATAAATGTAAGCAAAATAATTACGAAATATAAATTTACATAATAATTTTTCTAAAAAACGCGTTTGGTACTCTTTACAAAGCATTACCCCATGCTGGCCATGTGAATGAAGAGGAAATGAAGAAGTGAACAAAGACTCAACTTGGAACAAGAACCTTTTTCCGATTGCATTATGATGTAAACTATGATAAAGTGGAAAAGTTTAGTTAGTCAATGAAGGGTTTGCATGCTCAGCCATTAATGAGCAGAGGACGAAATTCACTTTTACAATGTATTGTCCAAACTTTTTCGATCACATTCATGCATGTTGTGTACTTAACCGGAAAGAAAATGAAGTGGAGGGGAAATGGCATAATACAACTACACAAATTTATACAACAAACTTGCTGTAGATTGGAGCGCACTTGAACCGTCAAGTCGTGTCCTTTCTATTCCTTCCATTGTCATTGCACAAGTGAAAACTGTGATAGAAGGAAGATACTATCTCCCAATGCACAACATTCAAGAAGAATTATGTTCATTTTGGGAATTGTTTATGTTGTGCAGTGAAAAACTAGACAAGTAATCAACTGACAAGACAATAGTATAAATTTCTTTAACACGACGAATATATCAGGAACCTTCAGTGAGGTATATGTGTACGTTTTGCAATATTTAGTATAAAGACGCATAAAAGCAGCAAGATTATGTATGGGAACGACGACAGCATTTCCCCTTTTTTCATTCCTCTCACATTTATTTATCTGAGAGAAGATTTTTTTTAGACCGAGGGCTCAGAATACAATCCACCTTTTATTAGAAAAGAATATCAAACATCAGCAGGAGCGGAAGTGTAAAAAGTTGGAAAAATAAAAGAGCAAATACCTCACTTTCTCTTGTGCAGGGAGGCACACGCCAAAAGTTGAACTGGCTTGGCTTTTTTGGCATTATCATTGCAATAGCACAACAACTGCTTCGTGTGGGTTGATACTTATTTGTTTGTTGAGCTGCTACAAATATCAGACTTTATATGCTCAAGAGAAGGAGTTATGTTTTACGATTTTGTAAGATTCGCCCAGAGTACAATAATCCAGAAATGTGGAGTAATGTGAGGGCGAAAGCAGGTAGCAGCAATGAACAAAGTATAGCCGGATGTGTTAGCAAGACATGCATTTGATAAGTATTGAATTGAATTATACTATGTGTATACATAGCAATCCATGTGCTTTATCTGTATGTAGTTCTCCCGTCAGCTCTCATATCAGTCCATACATGTTTTTGATTGTGTTCTTCATGGTGAAAGTGACTGCAGCAGCTGCTCCTTCTGTTGTTGACGGTATAAGGTGAAACGTCTCTTCAGCTTCCATTTAAAGTCCATTTTCCTACTTACTTTGTATGAATGTATGCATTCCACTTCCTCAGATTGTTTTGGACGATAAGCCCAGCTCTGTTGTTGTATTGTGTTTTTATATGCATTGAATTTGATTCTCGTATCATGCATAGCATCTGGTTTCCCCTACTTTTTTTGTGTTGGGATTGCCTACGAGCTTTTGGGAATCGACAACCTTTTCATTTCATTTCATGAAACCTTTCTCACAGTCACGAGGCAATTGAGCTACCATCATATCAGCAGGGCCTTCCGCTGGCTCCAGGCTTGAGTTGACGTAAGAAAGAGAGCCTGTATTATGGTATGTGATAGCTAAACTCTCGTATTATTAGACCGGGCATGGCATTCCAACTCCATGCTGTGCTCTTTTCCACAACAAATGGCATTGCACTATTGTGAAGCAATTCCAACATCAGAACAGCCAACGTTTTTCTACCCGTGTAGTAGTCAACTCAAGTGAAAGTTGTAATGTAATGTAGCAGTAATGGTAGATGCGGTGAGGAATGGAAGGTGCGGCAAATGCAGGGATAATATTGATGGCTCTGAAAACTTTTCCTGGTTTGGTTGGTTTGGGGAGAAGCAAGAATCTATGCGGAGGAATGGACGTATGTAGTTCCGCTACTTTTCTTGGCTTTGGCTTAATATGTAATACTTGTTCCCGTTCTAACAACGGAGAAGGCTGCTGAACTGAACGTTTTTTAAACTGAATAATGCCTCTCGCTTTCACTACGGCTACCCATGGCCACCACCACTGTGCAGAGTGTGGCTTGGTTTGGTATTTAGTTGAACTGGCCTCGTGCTAGGAAAACTAATGAAGCTTTTTGGACTTTCATTCGATTTAGCAGCATCATCAGCGGTTGCAACTTTTCCTATCTCTCTCGACTTGACTCTTACTCCTACTCACTCAATAAGATAGTTTTCTTGGGATGAAAGGGGGATGTCCTTACGTGTGTAGTGCTTATAGGTATCAAATAATGTAAATATATACGGACTTTCCCAAGTTTGAGTTCCTGGCTACTCACTTTGTATTCCGAAGGGGAATAGTTAGAGTTGGAACGGAAGTTGTAGGGAAGCTTGGAAGGAAGAGACGAAAATTCTCAGAAAAGAATAGTCACTACGGGAAAGACAGAACATGATGGTATACAGGTAGTGATAAACTATTATACAAGACATTTTGCTAGATACTCTCATTGGGAGTGAGAAAAGAAGTGAGAAGGAAGGTGGATTGGCTAAAAGTTGGTGGAATTTCCACTCTTTCTTCACACCTCTCCACGTTACGTTCCTCTTGCTAGCTCTAGGGCAGCCGTCAACTTGACACAGTGGTTTCTTCGCTATTATTACACTCGTGTTCTCCCCTTCTCAGTTTCTTCCATGATGATAATCATAATGGAATACATTTTATATACCTTCTGTTCTTTACTAAACGGGATCCTATTTCAAGACTCCAGCTATCATCATCATCATCATGTAATCCTCTCGCACAACGACCAAGTTTCTCTCTGATTGCATAACGTGTTTTAGTAACCAACTGTTCCTCGTTGGATTCCGATTCAAGATAAGTGACAGTTGCTACAAATTGGCTAATTGTCACTGAATTGCCAATTATCGCCTAATGGCATTCCCAGACTAAGGAAATCCTATCCCATTAGCACTCAACACAAATTTCTTCCATTTATGTTGAGTTAAAAAGTCGCTAGTCGAAAAAAACGTTTCCCATTTAACAAACTCCATCTGGAGAAAGTGATAAATTTGAGATTTTATTCCTTCGTGAGACTTTCTTTTAAATAAAAGCACATAATGGTGACAGTGTCCCTTTCCTCTCGAGAGTAAAATCTGAAACATCATCATCGGAACTCTAATGTAATAATAACTGTCCTCATTCATTTCTATCCGTGTTCAGAATGACATGGTATTACATTCCGAAGAAATCAACTAGTTGAATGAGTTCTTGTTTGTGTTCATTCTTTGATTTGTTCAAGTAGCTCATTAGCAGCTGGTAATAATGGGCAGTGAAAATAAGTTGAGCTATTAATCAGAAAAATGGATTTTTCTTTCCTTTCAGGAGAGAAGTTGTTTTTAAAATCTCATAACAATCAAAAATATTGTTATGATGACTATAAGAGTGTGTTTGTGAGAGAGTGAATGCTTCCATATTTCCGCACTTTGTTCCGCTCCATGGTGGAATGAGCAGTAGACAAAAAACCACATAAAATGTGGTCATTAAAGTGCTCCTCAATTCAGAGAGAGAACCATATGAAATGAATATACTCTGCTCTGCAAGCACTTAAGGAGTAACGACCACGAAAGATACAATAGACAATACAATCCTTCTGTTTTGTTCTGCTATGCATATTTCTATAGTGGAAACCGCCTTTCTTTTTCATCCTTTGTGATGTTGGGAGATTAGCTCAATAAAGTTTGGAGCTGGATGAATGAAAAACACGTTAGTTCATTACTGATCATCAAATTACCTTCCCTTTGCTTGTCTTTGTTCATAAAATGATGTTTGGTGGATTGGATTTGGAATGGGAATGAAGTGCACATGTGTTTCTCTCAGTTGGTGGTGGTGTGGTGTGCGGTATCAAAATTTTGACCCGTGCAATTCCAACTTTCCCTTTATTTCATGCGGAAAGAAAAATCGCATCGGGACGCATTGAGTTGAAGAATCGATCAAACTCCATTTCTAACTTTGTAAGAGGATATCTACTACCCAATAACTTTTTGTGTAATTTACCAACAAGTTTAGATTCACAGTGGGAAACTCGACGTGGCCGATCGAAGTTTTGTAGGCATTCCTCTTCGTGACTTGAAGAACATACAGTGTCCAATTCCATTCCAAATGCGAAGTGAAAAGTTGGTCGCAAAACAAACCTGCAAATTAGTCGCAAACTTCTTATCTCTGTTCTAAAAGAGAAGAGTGTACGTACAACAACAAAACTTGAGTTCGTCATTAAAATTTGGGTCGTAAATCCCGGTTGGCGGAACGAGATTCCATCTTGGGCATTTTTACATACAACTCGGTGAAAATTGTCTATAGCTTCAGCGTTGCGACGATTTGTTCATTCTGAGTCCAAATAATAGTTAATGTGTGTTATTACCAAACTGCACTAAATATTGACATATTTTGAAATTGCACACCCCCTCCTGAATTAATTACAATGTCTGCGAAGGTGTAACGAAACTATACTAGAAACATACATACATAATATATAGGACGTACGTACATTGCTGTGAGTAAGTACATCGAATCATCACGTGTGATGAAATGAAAGCTGTGACGTGACGTGTACATACAAACGCAAAGCACAATAATATTTCTGTTCGGTTGGTGTTGTGGTGAGTGTGCTTACTATAATGTCGTCCATCCTGAAAGCAATACTCTTGTGAATTGTGGAATAGAATAGCTGCTTCCTTTTCCCAGTTGAAGTCACCATCATTTATTTCCCAAACGAAAAATAGAGACACGTACGTTGTCTTGTCCTCAAAATTGCATACCAGTTTTCCATGATGATAGGATGAGCATGTTCCTCATGTTTTTCTCATTTTCACAAAAAGCCTAAAAACAATCATTTTCTCAACTCGGCAATAAAATAGCAATAACTGCAATTCTCAGCCAAGCCATGGCATGGACAAACTTGAAATATATATATTTTAAGCTTTCACACACACACGATGCGATAGGAGGATGACTGTGTTATGTTCCTCAAAAATTGCCTTAAGCACCCCGATTGAAATGAAAAGAGGAG
Source organism: Orchesella cincta (assembly GCA_001718145.1). Lineage (NCBI taxonomy): Eukaryota > Metazoa > Arthropoda > Collembola > Entomobryomorpha > Orchesellidae > Orchesella > Orchesella cincta. The sequence continues at coordinate 571,153 of LJIJ01000008.1, forward strand.
AAAGCTTTTTTCCCATAAAAATATGTCGTGTGAGCAAAAAACAAGGGGGAAAGAAGCCCATTACGATCAGCATCAGCGTGTGAGAAAAAGATGATGAAAGAAAAAAAAACTCTGAAGTAATATAAAATATACAGCCTATTACAAACGTGTAAATCTCCCATAACACTAAATTCATAGAGTTTGCTCCTCTATAATAATATGACATTAGAGCTGGGAGCAAATCCAAATTATGGTGTGTGAGTGTGTCTGTGTGCATACTAAAAAATTAATGCTAAGCATTACACTACTCTCTCACTGGACAACATTATGACATGATATTATGAGAAAAATTAGCGGAAATAGCTCAAGTGATTTAACAAAATGTTTTCTCAAATAATATAACTTTCTCATGATGCCTAGCGGCGTTGTACACTTTCAAATCCAGTTTAAAGTGTCTAAAACAGCTGTAAACTACTGCAAACTTTCCAATTCCAAGATGGAAACTGAACAATGACTTTATTCGTGGATACACGCTCAACATTAAATTCTAGCAGCAGTAGCAGCAGCCTTTTACAGTATCGTATATTATTATTATTGCTCTTCTGTTGGGTATTCCGTTATTGCGACTTTCAACATTAACGGTGCATAATGCAAAGGGACCGAAACTGGAATGGAAGAAGGGTTCCGTAGTCTCAAAATCTCACTCAGGCCGCCCGTTCCATAATATTGAAAAAGACATCATCCTATCTATTGCCTTAATCACTTGCGAAAAAAGTTGCTGTCATTAATCTTATCCGCTCCAGAGTCCAATATTCGACGACTTCTCCTTTCCCTTATACAATTCGCTCAACAGATCGATATTCTAGCACAACTCGTATGTACTTAATAACAAGTGAAGTGGAAAAGGAGGAAATATTTTGGTAATATGCTATAAGTGAAAATAAAAGGAAGGAAGTAGAGAATTGTAAGTAGTTCGTTGACGTTGGAATTGGTTCTCTGCTAGTTCTGCACCATTTTCGATTACTATTCTCCTCAACTGGCAAAAAGATAGTTACTGTTTATTACACTAGAAACAATTTCCGCTTTTACGACTTCTTCAACAAATGGTAGCAGTGTTTTGTTGGTCGTGGTGAAAGCTCCTTTTGCGCACGAATAATCTGAGTTGGAGAGAATGGGTGAGCCGAAGAGTGGGAGCTGACATGTCCAGAATACTCAAGACGTCAAAGCTGCAACGGCAAAAGAGCTGTGGAGGAGTGGGCACTGGGGGAGCTTCTGGGAATGCCCCGTTCCGAGGCCCTTCCACCGATTCCCAACAGTCGAAACAGTCGTTGCCGTTGCCAGGCTTTAGTGGGAGCGTCACCGGGACCCCGCTTCTCAATAGAAAATCAAATCCCCAGCACTCGGATAGCACTGGAGGCTCCAGGGTTGATAAGAGGGAAACCTTCAAGTGGAGCGGCGTCACTGTTAGCTTTGATGCGGAGTCGGTTAAAATCGAGAATGAAGTTAATGGGGCGCCTCCAGGGATCAAAAAGATTGGAAAAGAGGTTGGGCAACTAAACTAAATATCAATGTTTTAAAACATTAAGCTTGCAACATGCCTCTGAGAACTAAAAATGTTGACAGAGGACACCGCGCTAAGCTACTTAATTTAAGTAGCCCTATTTTAAGTTTTGATATCTCCTCAATCCATCACTTTCACAAGCAGCAGCTGCCGTAGCTGTAACATACCGCGGGTTGGGTTCATTACAGCAACCTTGGTTCTTGAGGTTGATTGATGAGCAACTTTTACGCAAAAGCACACAAACGGAATTTAAGTTGCAGTTTTCTTCTCCGCGTTACTTTCATCAGAGAAAGGTCTCATTCATTATGAAACAGGGTTACAAAAAGGGTAACACACGAAGTGGTGTGGCGTATGCTAGTGTGAACAAGACTACAGTTGGTTGATACGCCTTGCCTCACTGCACCGGTCGTTATTAATGAGGAGCGTGAACAAATCCAATCAATCCAACGAGAATTTCATGCATGAAAAATCTGGCTAAACTCATGTCGACATGGTTGGTTTTGGCAATGCCATAATAAAATGTGGTTGCACTTAACAAGGTTGTTAAACCGAGTGTCTAAAAATTTGCATAGCTGGCAACAAAAAAGAAGCTAAAAAATATCATTTCCATTGTCGCATGTAATGCCACATTTCCACGTAATGAGTTTGGCATGAAAAGAACTCTCTACTATTATCATTTACAAAGACACATTTGAAATGTGATTATAAGCTCACGATTCAGTCAAATTTGCATAATATGCAGCATAAACTCAAAAGAGAAATAGAAACTAACTTGACTTTTTAATGTAAACTTTCTTCGCATTTTACACCTCGCGTGGCATCCCAACGGCAACAGCTCCTTCTTTGTGGAAAGAGATTACAAAACTTTCCCTGAGATAGAGTTAGTTGTACCCATGTCATGTTTTCTTTTCCCCATTCTGTAACTCTTTTCATGCATGTTTACCTCTCAACTCGCACCATGTGCATAAATCTGAATAAGCTCATGGGATTAGTTGTGTTATGGATTGAGGGAGTACATTCGTAAATTGTGTGGACACAAAGTTTAGTACCTAACGAAATTATCTCTACAAACGCCCACGCCATGGCAAATTTTATGGAGAAAGTGAAACAAAAATCCAACCAAGCTCAACAACAACTCTTGTGGACTGACAGATTAGCCTATAAACCACATCTTTCACTGAATATTTCACTTTATCAAGCAGTCCCTCGACAAAATATTCATATTCATTAATGCGACTTTGGTATCGTATAGGCACGCTATGCTACTATGCCTTATTATGTAATATTCCTCAGAGAATGAATGAAGTGAGCACGTGCCTTGTATAATATATGTGGCGCTAGTATAATGCTGGTTATAGCATGGCAAGCTTTATCCTTTCATTCTTCAAAACTACATTATGTGTGCATGAATTGCAAACTTTTTCCATTGAAAGTTATTAAGAAAGAGAAAAGCTGAGGGAGCTCACCGTGTTTGACCAAGGAAAGAGGTTGGCTTTCATTTATCACCAAAAGGCACCAATATGCGAACAAAAGTTTGTTTTCCTTCTTTACAACTTTCCTCACAGACTTCCACCGGATAATAATATATTACGATGTAGTAGTCACTTAGGTGCTAGCCTTTGTGTTTGTTTAGGCTTATGATAGGGAAGTTAGTTAATGCTCACACAATCTCAACTCAGTTAGTTATGTATATTCATGTCCTGATTGCCCCAAATCACACTCTTGTTTTTTTGCTTAGATTTTCTTAAGACTAGCAAACCAACAAGGTAGTCATCAACAAATGACTTTAGCATTCTGCGCGGTTCTGTTTCTCCTTAAGGATTACTATAATCGCATTAGTATATCATGGTTTGGTAGTGGTCAGCACGGAAGAAAGGATTGATCTCATAAATGGACTTTGGCGATTACCTGCTGCCTTATTGCCACTCAAAATCCTTTTCGGAGGTGGTGGTGGTGGGAGGAGGGCTTCCAAAAATACTAATTTATATGCCATGAAGAGTCTTGCCCTGCCCTACTTATCTCTTGAGTGTATGAATGGTTCTCAAATGAAGCAATTAACAGATAAGTATAAAAATAAGGTGATTACGCTGTCTAGTAAATAAACCAAGCAATCCCATTTCATCCTGATTTGTTGGAAAAGTATAGTGACACGGATATGAGATAGGAAAGGAATTAAATTCAGAAACGTAGGCGATAGATAAGCTCAAGTAAAATGGGGCAAGCTTATATATATTTTTTTGCTAAGGATTCCCTTTGGAAGTCAACCCCAATTTCAAGCACAATTGAGTGTAGCAGGTAATCTGATCAATCAGTATTATTGATCGTGTACTGAAATGAAAGGGTTTAAGCAGCTTATAGCGTTGCACATGCAAAAGAAATTTAAGATCCCATTGAAGTGTCAATGTGTACCAGTGAAAAACTTTCATCTTCTTTTCCTTCTGTTGGGAAAATAGGTGGCATTTGTCAGTCAGCACTCGCGTGTGCCTATTGTTCGTGAATTTGAATAGGTGAAATGAAGCGAGTGTGATACGATTGCACAAGAAATATTATGCTGACGATGGAGCAAAGCATTAGATAGAAGTGTCGTTTGAGAAATGGTTTAGAGTTCAGTTTCTTGGCTTCTTTCTTAAAGGCTTGACATATATCATATGCATACATGGCTGTTTTCGTCGTTTGAGGACATTCTTGTCTTGTTAAGCGTTAGTTGAGTGAATGAATGAATGATACTACTAGAGAGAGATACACAAGTTGAAAAGGGAGCTGAACAAAGGATAAGTAGAAATGTGCATGAAAAAAGGAGAATCAATTGACAGTGTGAAGTGTTAAGGGATCAAATTGTTAGTGAAAAATTGCTTTCGACAATACTAGTTTTCATGCGACTGTCACCTAATGAGTCGAACATGAGAAATTGATATTTTCGATACACTCTATACTGCAATTTTACTTATTTAATGTATTGAATTTATTCCAGCAAATTCGGGTACGTTTGCCAGAAGTCTCGACTTTTGATTGTAGAATGTACCAAGTTTTTAAATCAATTATATACCAATCAACAGAAGCTATCTATTACGTGAATGGAAAATTTGGGTTTAAACATAAACAATGAATGGCAGTTAATGTATACAAAAAATGATACACTCTGTCATACCTAATTTAGTAGTGCCTAAAACCGATATTTTTCCCATCTGACACATTTAGCTTCTAAAGAATTCTTAACGATAGTGACTGGATTGACTTACAACTAAAAATCAAGTTTTTTCTGTTGGCTCCCGTTGCGCTATTCCATTAAATAAGCAAGCCATCCAACATGACAGAGTATAGCTAGCCTATCATTTTAGCTATCTTCACTGCAAAAACGTGAGAGAAAGTTAGTGCTTGTTTGTCACGCACTGTTTATCTCCACCGTAGAAATTACTTCCTTTGCTAAGTGACACTGCATATTACTCGCCAAAGAGCGTAGTAGTTGTTTATTGCTTTCATATGTATCCACACTGCCAAAGAGACAGTTTGCATAGTTTCGATGAAATAGGATATTATTTGTCTCGTGGGAGGTTCCGTCGATGGTCGGTTAGGACACGCTCTAATAAACATTTACGGACAATATGCTTTATAAAATAAATAAAAATAGCCAATTTCAGTAAACTGACCGCCCTAAATAGCTCTTCCTGTAAGCAATAATGTGATACCTGCTGGGTAACTTTCATCCTGTTTTAAGATAGTGTTCGTATCCAATTTCAACTAGAACATATGAAATTGAGTAGCTCACTTCAGTTTGTATTTTGATTTCCGGCCATTTTGATTCGGGAGTCATCTTTCGTAACTTTCTCTTCTTGGATTAGTTAACTGTCAAAAGATAATTTGCCTTTATAAAAGTTGTTCTTTACGTTATCTTAACTACAATGACCCAAATAAAAGGTGCTGGGCTTATGTTCGCCCTCTAATGAAATGTATTTTGCCAGTTCGCAATTCATTTTTATGTATTATCTTAATTCTATTCTACTTTCTTGTGAGCAATCGGGAAACCATTAAATAACTCATTTTTATCCTTCTGTCACACTCGTCCTTGCTCACAAACCGTTATCGCTTTCTTGACTTATTTAATGCAAATAAATTTCCTGTCTGTAGTCTCCTCCATCAATTTTTATGGTAATGTCTTCGTAATAACATCATCAAGCTTCAGAGCCATCGATTAAGCACACCTGGGCGATCACGATCTAAAATTAGAGGTTCACATTGGGTCAAGCCAAGCACGTGTACCTAACTACAGCTTGCTGTCTCTAATGGGATCGATGAAAGATTGCTAATTCACAATAAAATTAGCGTGAATAACTTGAAATGACGCATATGACTTTTGCCATTTGGGGCAGGCTGCTGCGGAGAAAGATAAGATCTATTATGGTATTGATATTACGTATAGTTCTCACATTTTGGGCCATAAAAATACATACAAATAGTAGAATACTTTTGATTTTGAGGAAGGTTGAATACTGAATTCCTGCATCTAATGTTATAATGGATTAAAATTGATGGATAAAGGAAAAGCAAGTTTAAATAGCGCTTGCTTACGGCTTTACATGCGAACTTGCGCACCTGCAACAGAAGCTCGCTCCAGTCTAGTTTTGGGTTTCTACACGTGTGGCCGCTGCTCAAAGGGGAAAGTGCATTGGAGTCGGACAGGAATTAGGATTTGCTCGTTTTGCAATAAACAACAGGAAATACATAAACCCATTGCATAAAAACACGAAAGGAAAAAGCATCCATTTTTATAACAGGCTCGTGCATGTCCGTCTTTATTACTTGATATAGCAGAGCTAGGAGAGAAAGCTCAAATTTGTGTAGCACTCCCGTTCTCTCTCTCTCTCGTTGCTTGTCAGCAATAACAATATGTCATGCACTGATGATTGTCTGAAATGGTAAAAAATAGACTCTCTCCTGCTCTACCTACCTGAAAGGTTTTTTTCTGGTGATGTGTGTGCGTGCACAGATTCAACTATATTCTCATCACACTCCTGACACAAACATCCTGTTCGACCACTGCATCACCGGTTTTAATTTGAGTAAATGATCCTCAAATGGATCAGGAAGGGAGTCCAACTTTCCACACAATCAAGCATCTGCATGTCAACCAAAAATGTATTACACATCATCACATCTAGGTGGTAGTGTGCTCCTATCATCATCATCATCATCATGAAGCTTGTCTGTGTAAACGGAAGGTAACAAGGCAAGTGATTGGGAGTTAATGGACCTTTTTATAATGATCTCTCTGCTTGTAAAGTGAAACAGATACATAACTGTATATATATTCAGAGATGCTGGGTGGGGTCATTTTATTTTATGAAGTTGAAAAGGTCACTGGATGACCCAAATGTACATCCACATTTCCTTTGTTATTGGATTGGTATGATTTCCGCTGACATTACATGTAATGTAATGCAACGCTGTCGTCCATTAGCCTCTGGCTTAAACGCGAAGAAAGGGATTGATGACTCAAGGTTGGGCTCGAATCTACTACTACTACTACTACTTTCATGATATGACTTACTTTCAACCTTTCACCATTACTTGCATGCATGATAATACTTATTATGACGATTCAAAAAAAGTGCTCCGGCTTCATACTAAATCATGATTAGGTCTCCCCTCTTTTTTTCTCTCTGCTGCTATCACATAACATTATCAAGCGCGTCACGACGGAACTCACGCTCATATCCATTCTTCTTCTTCTTTTTGGCGTGCGGGAAAGCAAGCAGGCAACCAACAACTCTTCCTTTCTCAGGTGTGGCTCATCCTTCCTCTGAATTTAGCTTTCACCCGTTCAAATTTTTACCTTTCTACTCAATGGAAAAAAACTGGCATGGTGTATCATTACTTTAGTTTACTACGAGGAGAGACGGATGGATAATACCTCTTCTCATTCTCCTTTTAAAGGCTATCCTTTCTCCATCATGGTGGAGTCATAAGAGGAAAAAAACTTTCTCTCAAGTATGTATGAGCAGGGTTATGATTACATTCAGACCTTTTTTCCTCTCATTCTCTCCGACAGACTCACTCAACTCACGCTCTTTTTTATATCCATTCCAACAACTCCAAACAACCGGTCAGCTCAACTCTCGCATAATATCGGCGTGGTATTGGAACTTTTTTTCTGTTATTTAGTGAAGTACTAGAATAATATAGGGAGCAGCAGGGAAAGAGCCCATCACTTTAAGTACAGATTATATACTTGAGTATTGAATGTACCTATGTACGCCGAATCACATATTGCAAACCGTTGGTTTACTTGTTCAAAAAATTGTGAAGAAAGTTTTTCTTGAGGAAAGCATGGTAGTTCCTTCCTCTAGGCATTTTAATGATGAGTTTCAACTTCCTTTTTCAAGGGTATAACAACTTTTTCTTAGAATATTATTATGGTGTGCTATCCTCGGCGGTTGTGAGCGATATCCTCGATATGATTTTTCGACAACAACAACAACACAACAGCAAGAGTAAGCTCCACACCACGGTCTTTTACTTTCTCAAGTTGTACCTCCACTCAGGAATTTGAAATGGACCAAACCAAGAAAGAGTTAGCTTGCTCTTGATCTGAAAAAGAAGAAGTGGTGATATCATCGGAAAGAAAGCAAACCGCACAACACTCAACGCTGGAAACCAGCTGCAGCAACAACAAAACCACCTTGCCTCAAGGCACCAGTGCATAAAAAACAGTTAGTCTTGGTTCTGTTCCATTGCACAAAGTGAAAAGGGGTATAAACGTCGAAGGTCTAGTAGAGTACCCGATTTACACACACACACATCGCGTCACATACATGGCATTGTATTACGTTGTACGCAACATATTATTGCATTGTGTCGTGTCACATAATCCTATATGTACGTAGTGTACGTACAAACGTTATGGTATGGTTTGGTGAAATGTTGGAAAGTATGTAAAGTAGGCATTTTAAGTTTCTCTTGAGTTGCCCTCAAGTGTCTGTCAAACCTGTCTGTCGCATGTCAACCGGGTCGGTGTGGATGGGTGTTTGGGAGTGAAGTATTAGTGACAAAAAATATTAGCCAGTGCCAACCTCTTCTGCCACTCTTCTTCGATGATATGTGTTACGTTCTGCTGAGTGTATTAGCAACAAAATAGCATTATCCACATATTATACATTTTCTGGGAGGAAACGTGTGTCTGTTTACACATTCTGAGTAGATTAACCAATATTGAATATTTGCTCTTGACACCTTTACCACTTTACTATATTTACAGTATATTATTAGCCACAACTATTTGAGAAAGGCAACATATTTGAAAAGGAATTGTCGCATCAACATTATTATCAAACACTGGAGAAAAGGGGAAGTCTGTGTGGTCTGGCGAGTGAAACTGATTATGTGTGTGGTTATGAAGCAAACATGATCCCATTACAATAAGCTCCATTCAGCCAGACTTTTGCATTTTATGCATGCAAGCATTCTCCCCATTCGTTTTCTCAGTAATATGACAGTGCAGTGCAATTTAATACGGGGAAAAGCGGCTCCCTCGTCAAAGAGCATGCGGTATATTAATCTGGTTAAATTGCCTGCTTTCTCTTTGCTCTCGGTCTCGCTGTCTTTACAAAACTGCCATAAACTGCCATAGGCCTTGCCGTGTGTTTTTGAAGAAACAGAAGGAGCATTATGTTTTTTTCTATTAAATTTGGCAATCTATGTATCATTATTGTTATTGCGCTAAATAAAGGCATGCATATGATATGCTGTTCCAGTTATGTGTGCACAATACAATGAACATGAACAAAGTGTTTAGAGGGGAAAAAATATTATGGAGGAATACAAATACAAAATACAATACAACACAAAAGACGATACATATTATTATTAGCCTAGAGCAAAAGTCAGAAGCACAAGTCAGCCTGGAATGGCAGTACTGGGAGCATTTAGAGAAGAAAATGTGCTTTTTACTTTGTGTACTTGATTCTATTGTTCTCCAGAGAAAGTCTGGGTACACAAAAGTTGATATAGTATGAAACAATTCAGCCCAGCATTGCTTTCTCCCCACCATCACCTTCTTTTGAAACACTTTATATTATATATTTAGTTTAGCACTAAATAAAAAACTGATTCCGAATGTTTTTTCCTACCTGGTTCGGTTTCTTCAATATCGTCCATGTGTGACTCTATACGTATGGCTTCCAATGAAAAAAGGTGATGGTGATTTGATAGAAGCAGCATAATGTGGCGTGGTGCTGGTGTCGTTGTCGTTGCTGTTGTTTCGTGTACTAATATTCCTGTCACAATATTTAACAGAGCATTTGGAAGCGCAAACGGAGCCAGTCACACTTTTTTTGACCTCCCTGCGTGCTCTACCTACTTTCTCCTTTAGTTCTATCTTCATTGTATTAGGAACGGCGTCAAATACCTCCATACTTTTATATACTCTGCTCTGCTACTACACCAATTTCTTAGTCAACAGCTGGAGATGTGTCAAAAAATGTACTCTTAAGTAAATGTTAAAAGAGGAAAAAGTGGTTGTTCTTGGTGGTGTTGTTATCCAATAGGAAGCTACTCTACCGAAGAAAAAAGAAAGTTGTGTGGAGAAAATAAAAAAAGAATACTTTTACATTATTAGACCCACACTTTCCACACATCATCGTCATCTTTCTTCCTCTTTTGTCCTTGTCCCTTTGAGCGTGTTTTAGCATACATTAGCAGCTCCTTTTCTTCACAAACTCGACGTGTAAAAGAAAGTATTTGGGTTTACGTGCCTCTCCACTTCCAACCTTTTACTTGCCGCATCCACAAATTACCTGGGAAAAATATATTGTCGTCAGTCATAATCGGTGGAGTGTGACGTTATGTGGCGAGGTTGGCCCTTTTCTTCGTAATATACATAATGGATTCCAAGTGCAAACATTACTTAGGTGGTGATTTTTTTTACCTTGTTTTAAGGTGAATGTGGATGTGTATGAACGTTCATAATATTCGGGGGAGGTTTAGGAAATTACGCTTTGAATCGTGATAAGACACACAGTTTTGCTCCACTTTTAGCAGTGCTGCAGTAGTATTCATATCATTATTACGGTGTGTTTTTTATATGTTTGTAGTGTGCGACGAATTCAGACCACACACGTATGTCTACCGTTTGCCCCTGTACATAGTTAGTTAGTCTCGGGAGATTTTTTTTGGTAAAAATGGATTTTCCTCTCAAAGTGTACAAACTTTACGTTAATCAGTTCTAAATCTTGAGTTACTCAACCAAGAAATAGAAATAGGTACACACGAGTTTATTTCATTAGCAGTACATACATGTATGTATGTAAGGTGTGTGCTACGTCGTCATCCAAATGAAACGTGAATTGCATGTGAGTAGGTATATATATGGTTTACCCTGACATTGTTATACAACAAGAAGTGGAAATGTCGGCTAGTGTCGTACCATATGCTTGTGTTAGATAAGTATCAGTGGGGAGAAAGTTGGGTCAAATGTCACAGGGTTGGTTTTTTATGGATGGAAAACTTGTGGGTGTCCGTATCAAAGCTGGATACGATGTGTGTTAGGACGAAAAAGTGTGCAGGTGTGATTCTTTTGGATTAATTATCATCTGCGATATTACAGTACCCATGCAATACGAAACATTATTTTACGGACCTTGTTAATTTTGTATAAAATATGTTGGTGTTTAACTAAACAATATACAGAAAATTATTCAGAGTTTCTTTGACTAGGTGGTTTTTCTGCAGCAGCTGTCATTAATTTAATAAAATTGTGCGCGTTTGGGTTGTAATGGGTTTGTTCACGAAGTCGATTCGGAATAAAATGAACCTCGTCAGTCCGTCATTCTTCTATGGCTTCCATTCATTATTGTTGTGAATTACGAGCCAAGCTATTAGGCCACTGCTAGTTTCTAAAAATAGTTTGGCCAATCCGTGTAATTTCATTTGCCGTCTGCATATTATGTATGTTGTGGAATGGCAATAGCTATTATTTGTGACAACATGACATGAATTCCTCTGGAAATTAATGGCATTCTCATCGCTAGTTGTGCTCCACAACGCAACGGAACCAAATGCATGGTCACTCAGAACAGGAAACGTGGAATTCAAGTTTACCCTCAGTGTTTTTGGTTGTTGGTCCCGCTCTAGCTAATCTTAATCTCGCAGTTTGTGTTAATCGTCAGGATATAATAATAATAGTGATGGTTTTGTGAATGGTATGTTATTTTCATGTATACATATTTCCCCATGTAAAAATACAAATTAGATCGTAAGGTAAAAATTTCTGCCACTCTCCGTCTCTCGTTTGGATCATCATACTTAAAACTTGTTTATGAAAACCCATTATTTCAACCTGTCATCCCAAATATTACATGATAAAGATTGAGGAACCTCAAAAAAACAACAGCGAGTTTCACGTCTAGAAAAAGTAGAACACAAGTTATTACTTGTTTCAAGGTTTTTCAACCAGGTTAGCTTTTTTCTAACGATTCCAATCCAGCACTACTAGATTCAGCGTCATCATCATCAACAACATCAACACCAGCATGATGAAATTGAGCAGAACATTTTATTATAGAGGAAAGCCTGAGAGTTTCTCCAAGATAGTTAGACTCGGCTCTGAAATGGGAAAAAGGAAGTGATGTGGATGTGATGTGATGAACCAAGTTTTACATTTCACCAGACAATATCATGAAACAAGTGTTACTAACTATGTAACGGTGTTACTTATCAACATCACAACTACCACAAAAGTGTAGCCAACCCTTCCCTTTTTCCTTCTTCTTCTCAGCAAGTTCATGTTACGATAGGATCTGATCACCCTTGGTTTGCTATGATGTTATGTCAGTTATGGAAGGAGAAAGTTAGAGGTTCTAATACATAAGTAGTTAGAAAGCTTCGAATGGTGTGAGTAAATAAGTGATGCCAGGATGCCACTCTGTGTAGTTGTAGCCTCTTTACATTTTTTATGATTTGTTCGTGTGTATGAAATACTTGGGATGGGATGAAAGAGAAAAATTAAATGATGATAGGCTTCCCATCCCTAACTTCAGAAAGCACTTGACTCTCTTCCGTGAAAATTACAAGTGAATCATGTTGTTTGTTTCGATGGACAAACAGAGTCTATATAATAATATATTTGTGATTCCTTTGATGATACAAATGTCGTTTCTGTGAATAGTAGAGGTGAGTTGCTGAGCTCACCATGATTTCCCAATAGATTTGAAATGTCATATTAAACCAGATAAATGTACACAACTACGCAATCATGTCATGGATTATAGGACTGGATCCAGCAGTTATTTTCCAATTGAAAAAAGACAGACAGACATTTCCAATTTTCAAACAAAGTTAATTTAGTGAGGCAAAGTGGGACGAGGCAATTTTACAATGGGATTTTGATTATAGAATCCCTCTAACCTCCCTCGGGTGCTTTGAAATTGCATGGAAAGACAATCTAGTTCATCAGGGTAATATTATTGTGAAGAGACAGTTGGAAACAAAATTTTATGTGCATTCATCATCAAGACACATTGCCAAGATGTATACGAAAGTAGGCTACACGTTTGTAGAATGAATCGAAGTGAAAATCGCTTTCTCCGACTGATTGTAAAAGTTGACGGGAGTTTTAGAGACACTACTACTCTTCTCCAGCGAAATGCGCAACTCCTCCATCTTGATCAACTTTTCTAGTCAAATATAGTTACTTGATAAAGCTACACAAGTACCTAGTTATTTAAGCATTCTTGGTGGGTTTGGTATGTAAGTAAATTTCAATCATTATACTTTTCCATTGTATTCTGTTCCATTCCAAACTCTGGGTAGTAGTACGTAGCTCTATGAATGAGGGAGGGAATGCGTGTAAAAGTTATTATGAAAAGTTGTTGGGTCGGCTAAACTCCTCACAACACACACTTAACATACTTGATACACAGAGAGAAAAAGATGAGTAGATATTTTGATAGTCAAAAGGGAAGTGGAGTGGCGTTAGAGTGCGGCACAAGATGAGCATCTACATTATTAATAGATTTTGTATGAGAAAAGCGAAATGAACTCGGATGAGAGAGAGCACAACACACTAGTAATCTCTGCGAGTATTACAAACATCTCATCTCAAACCCACTCACTCTCTTTCTCGCTCCTACTTTAATAATATTATGATCATCCTGTTCTGCAGGAGCAAGAGGATCAGAAGAGAATTGAAAGCTGTGCACAATGCAATAATGTGATGTAATGTAATGCAATGTATGTAACTAATCCGTATATCTATACTGACTTTCTCTAACAAAATCAACTGACATTGTCTTGTCTTGTCGTAATAATAATAATACATACATAATATGTATGATTTAATTTAGCTTGAAAGTTTTTCTTCATCATCATCATCGGCAGTTCCCGACGGTCAGTATTAAATCGAAAAGTAGGCTCACATCGTATCGCGTAGTGAATGACGCTAATCTAATGTAATAATGTAATGTATGTAACGTTACGAATTTTTCTGGGAAGAGGAGAACATTATTATAGTGCGCTTGCCGGTGAGAAAGGGCATGAGATCATGATAATATGATGTATATTGTAACACTTTTATCAACCTAAAAAAACTACTACTACTACTACCAACTACTACCATCACTACTGAAACGACTACCATGCTAGACTGACTAACCAGCTCTGTGCATTATTTTCTAACTGCCATGATCATCTTCTCTTCTTTCTCGGAGGTGGGCTCCTCCTCACCGTACAAAATGTACGTAGGAATGCGGTACAAGTTGAGTCTAACAAAATACACAAGTAATTTAAGGAATGTTCTCAGCAACAACACTCACCTACCTTTCCCATTCTATCGTATGATGATGATGACGACGAGGTGAAAGCTTAGAGAAAGTGGGAATAAATATAGGGATCATTATCATCGTCTTTTCGCTCTCTTGTTCTGTCGAGTAGTTTAGTTGATTCACCTCACTAAAAATGTTCAACTCCGCAGCAATGTTTCTTGGGAGGCGATGCTCCTCACAGCTCGACATCCCAACATTGTACCTGAAAACTGATGATGAGGACGACGGGGAACTCGGTTGTACTCGCAGTCGCCGGACCAGTTTTGAGAGCTCCCATCATCACCGACTTCGTCACTCGTTGCCTTTAGCTTCAGCGACCCACTCTTATCGACACTATCAACGCACTCATCAACATTACCATCCTTACTACACCAATCAAAAGAGGCATTCCACCACCTTGGACGCCATTACCCCATCGACGCCTTCCACAGCCTTGGCTGCAAGCCCCACCACTCCGTCAACCTCAGTGGGAGGTGGTGGAGGTGGAGGCGGGATTTTTGTGATGAGTCAGAGTGCGAGTCAGCCGAGATACGAAAAGCATCAAGATCGGAGACACTCTCATCATCATCACCACAACTATCATCGACGCCAACAAAATAATCAACAGTATTCATCTCGTCAGCATTACAATCGACATCATTCCCCTCGACATCAACATCAAAAGACTGGGGACAGTATGGGGCCTGCAGCCCCGCCTCCTTCGGTTAGCACAACGCCGTTTCCTCTTTGTTCACCTTCTGCGGGTGATAATGACAATACGAATGTAGCTTCCATTAAGAGTCAAATGTACGAATTACCTATTTTAAATCCGTTGCGGGACTACGACGTCAACTATCCTATGTATAATGCCAACTACAAAACGAATAGGCCGCTAGAGCAGACCAATATTGATGGCGGGGTTTATGACCCAACGACCGTTGTACCAAGTTTGCCTTATATTGAGCCCCTACATAGGCGAGGAAGGTATTTAAAAATATATAATCAGTTGTCGTCGCCCAGTTTTGGTGTCTCAATCTTTCTCCAAGTTATAAAAAATATCTCTTGTGTGTGTTATTCTGAAGCGAGGTGAGCAGTGATTGTGGGAGCTTTGGAAGTGACCGTTTCCTCGCAAAGAGGCTCGTCCAACGAGCCAGTACGTTGGGAAAAAATGTTACTGTTAAGGTATCCGTGTCACCAACCCGCAGTCAACAGCAGTCGGTACATATTCATACTCAATCCAATCAATCACTTCCTTTCTAATTTTTTTCTCCTCTCTTGGAACTTTACCAGTATTGTTGAAGTAACGTACTATATAATGTGGGTAGAAAGTATACTTCAAAAAAATGCATGTAAAATTTCATCAAGAAAAGCATGCCTTCGTAGAGTTGTTGTTAAAAAATACAATTGGTATTTAAAGGTTCATAAATGAAACGTCAGCAGGATTATTACTAAATGTCGTCATTTCTGCTGATTCTGTATCAAATTACTCCAAAGGTTCGTTCATGAAAGAGGATGCAGATCAGTTTTCGTGACGTGAATTGAGGAATTTGAGCATTTTATGAAACTCGAAAGTTTGAATGTGATTTGCTGAAAAAGGCTGCTCATTAGTCGAGATTTGACTTTTATCAAAAACTGAGCTGACTCTAGATACCTGTGCCACACAACCAGTTCAAAATGCGTCAGTAATGAGCATAAAACACGTGCATTCACCCATGTATTATTAGATTATTCATCCATGTCGACGTCAAACTTGTTTGAAACAAAATCCAAGCAAAATCCGTATATTTCCAGTTGTGATTTGAAAATTGGGAAAGCTTGCTTTCACATGGCTCATGATTTTAATGAGCACATATTGTGCACACGAAAGCTATGTACATTGTCATTTGTTTTAATGAACGATACGAATATGCGATTCAAATGGTTTTTTTTGTCGTACGTATATTATCGTTGAGATTAATGACAATATTTTTTATGAAATTTTACCTGGCCTTCTTTCTACCCGTTGTAATAAATGAGTATCATTTTTTTGTTTCATATCCACCCTTTCTCTCTTTGAGTAATATGATAATGAGCTCAAAAGGAAAAAAGTTGACTATAATGTGCTGATTTCGCTTAAAAAATATATGTATATATGAATATAATACGTACCATATTATTATCTACAGTTTCACAGATGGGTTTGAAGGTGGGATGATGAATTATCCTGGAAGAAAGCCAGCTGTGTAATTTGATAACTACTTTCGAAAGCCGGGGAGAAGCCTGAGCGAGCATGTTAAAACAAAAAAAAATGTTTTGCCATTTCCAAAAAGCTTTCTCTTTATTTCGCCGTGTTTCACGTTTCAGCAGCCAAGCAAAGCTCTGCGAGTCTACTAATGAAACTACTAATTTGTATGCACTAACAATTTCATATCCTGAATTTGCTATAAAGGGTGATGATATGTTATGATGATAACTTGTCACGATCACCCACGCAGTAAAAAAGGAATAAAAACTCGGATGACAAACTGTTAGTTTGCAGTTTTACTCACACATGTTCAACATGATTATTATGATGTACTGCGTACTTACTTAGTTGGCAGATAGATTGAATGCCATTTTTCCATAAATTACCATATTTTTTATGACTACTAAAAACAAATTGTGTTGTAATAATTGTTGTAGCGTATCGTACCGTACGTACTATTATTCGTTCGTAGTGTGTTGTAATTATTATTGTGTATTATTGAAATTAACTACTGTTTGTTCAAACGTTTTCCATGTTGTGGAACTTATTTAATTTGTGAAATGATTAGTGAGCATTAATTAGTAACCCAACTGGTTTTTCTTGTTCCACTATGTCTAGGTATTGTCATTGGGAGCCGATGTCTTGCCAGAGTACCGCCTCCAGTCACCTCGCATTCACAAATGGACCATTTTACACTACTCTCCGTTCAAAGCCGTTTGGGACTGGCTCATTTTACTTCTTGTGATGTATACAGCGATCTTCACGCCTTATGTCGCCGCTTTCCTCCTCAATGAACCTGACTTTGCGGAGAGCAAGCAGAAAACATACAGCGAAGATCCGCTTGCCGTCGTCGATTTTATTGGTAGGTTTAATTTATGAGAGGGGCGAAGGAAGATATAGAAAGATATTCATTAGACATGAATATTTAATACCGGAACGGAATGAAAACTCATTCATTTTTGTTTTTCTGCAGTGGATGTTATGTTCATCGTGGATATTTTAATCAATTTCCGAACCACATATGTAAATGCTAACGATGAAGTAGTTTCGAATCCGGGCCGCATTGCTGTGCACTACTTCCGGGGCTGGTTTATCATTGACCTTGTGGCAGCCATCCCTTTCGATTTACTCCTATACCTCTTTGGAACCAATACAGATGAGGTAAATAAGTTATATAATATAAAAAGGGGTCTTTAAATATTCATATGTATTTACTACCTCCACCAAAAAAAATGCCAGAAAATAAATTAAGATCCAGACAGATAAATTGCTTGGGCTAGACACTCAGCCCTTTTCTATTCTGTGTGGATTGATGGCCCAACTTTTTTGTGGCGTGCCTAAAAGCATATAAATTCTTTGCATATTTTATTTTCCCCAAAATTTCAACCATTATTTTTTTTTGTCTGGCTGTTTTAGACCACCACGTTGATAGGACTGCTGAAGACTGCAAGGCTGCTCCGACTGGTGAGAGTTGCTCGCAAAATAGATCGTTACTCGGAGTATGGGGCAGCTGTGCTCTTGCTGTTGATGGCAACTTTCACCCTGATAGCCCACTGGCTGGCTTGCATTTGGTGAGTACCAGTTTCATTCACAAAGATAATATTATGACGAGCTTGATCATGATCACTTGAGAGAGAAAAAAACGAGTTGTATAGCTGTCCAACGAGCAGCCATTAAATATATTACTCTTGCTCCCAGTGAACTTTCACTTTTCCAAATTCCATTATAACTGGAGTACATCCTATAAAACTACTTGTTTATGACACGATGATGACATTTTCAACAAAAAATACACCAAAGAAAACTGTCGCCAGTTCCCTCCTTTTTTATCAGAGATGAAGTGAACTGGATTGAAGAGGATGCTTTGCTTAGGCATAGTCAACGGTTTGAATTATGATGATAATATTCATTCATGATGATCAATTTTGTTCTGAAAAAAGGTACGCTATTGGGAATGCCGAGAGACAATTTTCAACGATCCGGGTGGGATGGCTGGATCATCTTGCAAATGATACGTTGCAATTTTACGAGAGCAGTACTAATAGAACATCCGGGCCTACACTTAAGGTAGATTAGATATTATGGAATGGCTTTTATATATCATCAAAGAAGGGAAAGCGTATCAGTTCATGTTGATACTTTTTTATTACCTTGTTCCGTTCCTCGAATAGAGTGAGAGGAAAATACCCAAGCTTAAAAAATAGGAGGAACTTGATATCACATCGTATTTTATTTATATTTTTTGAGTATGATTTTCGCATAAAAAAACTTGTAAAAAATAATTTATGTAGATGACATGACTGATTTGACTACTTAAAATCATCAATGTTCAAAAATGTAATGCATTTTTTTCTCTGATCTTTTTACTTCCAGTCGCGATACGTGACAGCCTTATATTTTACATTTAGCAGCCTGACTTCCGTTGGATTCGGCAACGTAGCACCTAATACAGATGCAGAGAAAATATTTACTATTTGTGTTATGCTAGTTGGCTGTAAGTGATCTATATATTTTTTCTAGACTGATTTCGATGATATCCGCTTTTCCTTTTGTACATCTCCCTGTCAGAAATGAGATGGTTACTTAAGATTATGTCTAAAAAGGGAAAGGCTCACTCAAACTCATAATCATCATGTTTGTGTCATATCTCCCTTTCAGCTTTGATGTACGCCAGTATTTTTGGGAACGTTTCGGCCATCATTCAGCGCTTGTATTCTGGTACGGCAAGGTACCACACGCAGATGCTCCGCGTTAAAGAATTTATTCGGTTTCATCAAATCCCCAACCCTTTGCGACAGAGACTTGAAGAGTACTTCCAGGTTAGAAATACACATGTAGCAGTGCAGATGATTTTTCCCTTTGGCTGTGGTATGTTGTACATAGTAGTTGCTCTCTTTGTGGTTGAGTGGAAAGCTTACGGTTGTGCTGTGGGCACAAACAGGCAGCATATTGCTGCCAATGCCATATGCCACTCACTCTGAATGAAAAATGTGTACTTAACCTTTTGGAGAAAGGAGGGAACAACGTCCAAGACCAACAGCCAAAGGGAAATTATAGATAGATAGGTAGTTTTCTCGGGCATAATATGTTCTCATTATAATATTTCCACTTTCTTCTTTGTTGCATTCCAGCATGCGTGGACTTATACAAATGGTATCGACATGAATAGTGTCCTCAAGGGGTTTCCTGAATGCCTCCAAGCTGATATTTGCCTTCATTTAAATCGCAATTTGCTCAACGCTTGCACAGCTTTCAATGGTGCTTCACAAGGATGTCTTCGGTAATGGGGATTTCTTGTAGTGTCACTTATTATATCATCCTCAGAAGAGCTAGCTATTATTATTATCTCATTTTGATGGGATTTTCTTGCAGAGCTTTGTCAATGAAATTCAAGACAACACATGCACCTCCCGGAGATACGCTGGTTCATAGAGGGGATGTTTTAACGGCACTCTACTTCATCTCAAGAGGCTCCATTGAAATCCTCAAAGAAGACATTGTAATGGCAATACTTAGTAAGTGAAAGTTACTTTCTCTCGCTCACTTTCACCTGCCTAATAACTTTCACTTTTATGTTTGCTCCTCGTTTTTACTACAAATTATAATGGTTTTCCTTTCCCTTCTCAGGCAAGGACGACATTTTTGGAGAGAATCCATGCATTCACCCAACTATTGGTAAGTCTTCGTGTAACGTCCGTGCCTTAACGTACTGTGATCTCCACAAAATCCTTCGTGATGATTTGCTTGACGTGCTCGACATGTATCCTGAGTTTGCCGATACGTTCTCGACCAACTTAGAAATTACATTTAACCTGAGAGATGTAAGTGCCCTTGTGCCAAACCTTGTTCACCACTCATAACGGGGAAACTCGGGAATGAGAGCAAATTGAGATCTGATAGTCAATAGGATACTCTTTACATGTACATACAGGAGGAACTTTCAGGAGTGGACCCGAGACTTGGACGGCTCAAACCGACTTTCTATGGGGTCTCCCGCTCTGGTTCCATGGATCGGGAGTCAGACCCGAGGGAGAAGGCGTTCAAGCCACCAAAAGTCCGCAGAAGAAAGCGTCACAAGAGGAGTGACTCCACTGATATAAGGCAAGCATTTACAAGAATTAATCAATTTGTACTTTCTTTTAAAGTAAAGTTTGTAAATTTCTAATAACATATAATATAACATTCCTGTCATTCCAGCTCGGACGACGATACAAACAAAGAGGGTCAAATCACAATGAAGAGCCTGAGCAATGCGATTGAGTTGACAGCAGATATGGTCGGTACGTGGGCGTTTGGAATTTTATACACATTTCTCCTCCCATCATCTTTGATAACAGCAATAACCAATGAATTTAGATAATATTGGAATTTAATCTTTCGTTATTTAGTTCTCTTGTCATGAGTAGCAGAAGTAGATCCAACTAGGGTAATAAGCCGCTCAATTCCACATTCCTATCCAGATGATTCAGACTCGGATGCTCAAGACCCGCGTATAGAGCAGCTCACAAGGTTTGATGATGCACATTTCGTCATGCAAGACGAAATGTTTGGCAATCTTATGGATACCTTTTAATTATTTTTTCTAATAGACAAATGGAAATCATGGGGTCACAAATGCAAGCCATGATGAATATGTTGAGGCAGTTGCAACTCCCTAACACCGTAAGGAATTCAAAGTAGTGTTAAATTATTATGTAAGGGTGACAGATAGGGTTTCACAGTAAGTTTAATTTGTTGTAGCAATCTCAAAAGACGCATAATAGAAACGTCACATCATCAGTACCTCCTCCACCTCCGTCATCAGAAACAACTACTGAAGCAACTGTCGAATCTGCGTCTGGGCGTCCACAAATGAAGCGAACCTTCAGTGTCCATCACGACGAGAAAGTAGATGTGAGTAGTAGTAGTGCAGCTCCCAAAGCGAAAACTCCACCCGCTCCACCTGCTGTACCGACTTCAGCTATCCCCTCAGCAAGTGGTGACGTTGCTGCCCCCATTGAATCTGTCCAGGAGGGAGGAACCGAGGAGCCAACCCAGTCCGCCCATTTCGATAGCATAAACCTTCCTACCAGATCCACCTCTCAGCCCTCGGAACTCAGCCGGGTACGTACTTTATTACAATTCAATCTAGGAACCGACATTTTCATACAACCCCTTTGTACCATTACACCACAGGGCTGGACTGACCAAAGCAGGGAGGACTCGAAGGGGAGTGAACACGACTCGTGGGACATGCCTGTGGATGCCCCCATTGCCAGGCTCGAGTCTCTCGATGAGCTAGCTCAGGTATAGCCAGTGAGTCTCTCTAACGAATCGCATGCTATTTGAGAAACACACTCTTGGGAGAAGATGATGAGCATCTATGTATTTATTTGCTTTCACAGGACGACTACTTTAATACCGAGCCCGAGAAGAAAAAGCTGTCAAAAAGTAATTCCAGATCGTCAGACGTTTAGTACTCAACCAGATTTAGCGTTTTGTTATCTACAACTAGCTACTACTACTCTACTTTATCTGTCATTTCAATTTTTAAAAAATCACTTTCCATATGCTTTCATTATAGGTTTTTACTTAAATCGTTGATTCGATTTCAATGTCAATTAATTAATTAATTATACTTGTGACTGCAAGATCTGATCCCACTCCGATCAGATATGATTATGATATAGTATGAAACATCGTACCGTACCATATATATCTGTAATTAAATATATTTTGATTTCCTTATAATATAATATATATAGAAACCTCTATACAAACATAAATTTTACCTAGGACTTTAAGGACAACGCAAAGAGATACGATACTGATTATAAGATTTGCATTTAAAATTTTAAATCAATTTATCAAATCAACCAAATCCACGAACAAATGGATAGCATAATACTTAAAACTCAACAACGACAATGAAGCAACATTTTTTCGATTGATAATTTACCACATGCCATAAAAAATGATAAAATTAGCTATAAATTAATGTAACTTTAATCAACATCTTTTGTACACCTTATCGCTACTATGAGCAATATAGTCCAATCCAGATCCGAACAAACTATTCTTAAGAAGAATGCAACCGTGCAGCTAACGGATTAAATAGTACTTAATCTAACCGTCTAATAATTAACTTTAGAATCCATAGAAAAAAGCATAAGAAAGTAGTTATCTGATCTGCATAATTTTAATGAAACAGCAACAACTTGCATATAAATACAACTTTAAACAATTTACGAGAATGAGGGACACACAAAAACACAATTGATATAGTCGCGGTTGATTTCCTTTTCAAGGCATTTTAGTAGAGTATGGTCAGCTAAGACTGTTTACAACGTCCAGCTTTCAGGGTAACATCATCATCCATACTTTTATTAGGTAAAAATCTCATAATGAAGCTGGTGGTAACAAGTTAATAAGGGTTCAATCTGTTCCCACTGCCCAAAAAAAATGTTTAAAAACTGTTAGTTCGTGTCATCATAATCATCAACATCAAGATGTAATTTATGGGTTAAATGGGTTTTCTTAGAGAAAGTTGGTGTTGGTACAACCAATCTCCCGTACAAATTCCAGTAGGTCCAGTTTAAGAGATTTTTTTTACCAAGATGATTTTCTTTTGCATAAATTTTAATAGACACTTGTTGTGCATCAAAGTAGTGTATAGTAATGCCCCAAAATTTTTGTATAAAAACTATCGGTATAGGTAAGTAGCGATCATGAAAAAAATTTTGTAAAGAAAGATTGCCCCTCGGATATTTTACATTAGATATTAATTCAATAACCTTAACAGGTTCACGTAAATTGCACACTCTTGAAAGTTTCGCATATTAAATGGAACGATACTTAAATTCTGGCTTAGTCTTATATGAAAACAATGAATGCGTTTTTGAATTCGTAAAATATGGCTTTAACTACTAACTAAAGTAAGATATTCGGGAAACTGGACTCATCTGTATGCCTTACTCTCATCTGATGTAAATCAATGCTAAAAAATGATGTAATCAGTCAGAATGCAGTAGGTATTTTATGGATAGTCAAGTTTGTACGGATGAATAGTTATACGATTCGTATATAGAACAAGGTCTGCATGTTGTAGTGCAATTAATTACTGATCCATGTGTAGCTGCTTTAATTATATGGTGAGCAAGCATATCCAATGAATGTCTGAACGAATTGACCAACTCCGTTACAAATTATAAAGTAGTCTTGTAAATATTGACTATGACAAAGTAAATTTTGC
Source organism: Orchesella cincta (assembly GCA_001718145.1). Lineage (NCBI taxonomy): Eukaryota > Metazoa > Arthropoda > Collembola > Entomobryomorpha > Orchesellidae > Orchesella > Orchesella cincta. The sequence continues at coordinate 594,939 of LJIJ01000008.1, forward strand.
CACAACCCCCATTTTCTCCAATATTTACAAGCTATCGAACATTTCAGAAATTGCTAATCAGTTAAGTTACATACCTGTCTCACAATGCCCCGTCAAAAGTCTGCATGACATTTGCATTGCTTCACATTTTCGCATGTCATTTTTTTCTCTGCAAATTGACCAAAAACTTGTTATAAAACTGTGTTATAATTTACATTTTATGTGACCAGACAATTCATAATCAGAAAGTTGTCCATTTTATGCATAAAAGTTGTTGTTCTCACCCAGTTTTCCTTAAAAAATGTCCAAACTTATGTGATTTAAGTAGGAACTTCTCTCACACACTTATATTTTCACTTTGAGAAAGAAACATTTAGTATAGCTACATGTATTTACGAATGAATGATTTACCAAAAGTCCGATTGAATGTGAACGTTTCTCTTTAAACTTTTTCGCATTGATAAAATTTAAGATGCATGATTTTTATGAGGGCATGATATACTATATTTCTGATCAATTTGATTGTTATCGTCATCGGCATGCGGCACAAGCTCTATACTAACCATAAGATTTTACTACACAACTAAACGATGATTATACTTACATTTTAAAAAACGGTGAAAACGACTGTGATTTTAATGTGTATGTTTGAATAATGCAATCGTGTGGAGAAGTATTTTAAGTTAATTCACATATACATACTACAACAAACCAAACACGTCTGGAGTTGATTTTTTACTAAGAGAAATCACGTTACCGCAGCACATTTTTAACATTCCAATCTTGAATTTCAAGATTGGAAAATAAATGCATTTATTAGTCAGCCAGTTTGGTTTGAGCAATCTACTTTAAAAACATGTGCTGGCAAGATGCATGCAGTCTGATTCCTTTAATTTTTTTTTGGATAAACACAATTACCAAATGTATTACGCACATTATTATGTTATCACTTCATCAGGTCAGGTATCAAATGAAGGTAGGTCAATAGCAGACTATTGTTGTTTATTATGAAGTGCTTCCAAAGCTTCAGATCAACACTGCGAGACTTTATTGAGTTGAGACGAAGATGCTATAATTGGGATGGCCACAGATTTATTTGATGCAGGGACCATCACAAGCGTAGATTTGTTTAAAATGAGCTGATCCACCTGCTACATTATCAAGACTATTATATGTTTCGCATTTTAAGTGTTGATTTTTAGTTTCAGTGACAAATATACGATGAAATACGAGATAAGAAAGTTTCCAAGTATTCTTACAAAATACAAGAACCGACAATGACAGTGACTACTACATTTACATACATACATACATCATGAAACGCAGTAGTTGCTACTACAAGTTAAATGTTATAGGCAGGCTTATGGTTTTGTTAAATTCGCCGAAAAGTTACATACCTGTGGATGTAGACTACCTACTACCTACACACACCAAATAATAGTTTGATCTAATAAGGATAACTAAGTAGTATGTCTGTATGTACTTTGCATAATAATAGTATTAAAGAGGACAAATTAGGTATATATAATCAAGATAAATGATGACATGTAAAAGACATATGATAATGAAGCATTCTCACTAGCTATAAATTTATTGTAATATTATATATAAATATAATATTAACTCTGATTATGAGTAAGTGTAACTGAGCCATCATCACACTTTTATTATGATATTTTTACTTCTTAAGAAATCTGCCTGTAATACTTATAGTTTAGCTGAAATCTATTTGATTATAAATATATGAATCTGATATATTAATATATATTATCATTTGTATACCAATATTATACCAAAGTCAAAGTGATTACTGGATAAGAAGGAAACACGGATATATGATACTGTGTATTGAGTATAATGAGAATAATTTATTTGAGTGCAACTGATAATATGATATAGAAACGTATGTAGGTGAACAGAAGTTTTAAAAATAATGTACTCACGCAATCAAATCAACGTAACGAATATTATTATTATTATTATTGTACGAAATTCGCATGATTTTCTGTCAGTCATTTAGAAAAATGTACCTTTCACAACATTGCCACACATAAATTTCGTATAAAATATACAATTCTATTACTTCAAGGCCGCTATAAAACATACATTTAATAAAGATATAAACAATGTCTGAAGAAGTCGTTTATTTAAGTCTGAACAAAAATTATTCATACGTTACTTCTTGAGTTATCCACCCATCCATTTCATACTCCAATTCATATTACATTCATTCAACATGATACATTCCCACTTAATATGACGTTGGAGGTGGTGGTGGGCGAGGTGGAGGAGGAAATCCAAAGCCAAAACCAGCAGGAGGTGGGGGTGGCATTCCTCCTGGCATCCAGCCTGGTGGCATTGGTGGAAACTGTGGTACAGAAAATGGGGGTGGTGGAGGCATACCTACGAGAGAGAGAAAAACATTAATTACATTAAAAAAAGGCTTGTGCTAATGAAGTGGTTAACAAAAACTGAAAAAAAGCTGCTGTTACCTGGTGGTAACCCCATGTTGGCCATGTTGTTCATTACCACGGCAGGTTGATGCTGAGGTGGAGGTGGTGGTGGGGGAATTGGTGGATGAGGTGCTGAGAGTGGTGGAGCATCTAAAACAAAACCGAGCCATTTTTATAAGAATTTCATTTAAAAAATTGCTTAAGCCAAGCCAACATAATAAAAATGTATAAAACTTACCTGCAAATAATTGATTTGGACGATCCGTTTGCGTGAGTGGATTTTGAGCAGCCAATAATCTGTTTAATAAAGCAAAACATGTTTAGAAACTTGTTATCGTAGATTGTTTCAGGTATCATATTTTATAGTCATGTCATACCTTTCAGCCGCCGAACCGTGGCGTTCTCCTTTCGAATCCTTTTTGAAGGCATATGACACAGATATTGGTCTATTGCAAAGGTACTGCCCATTCATTGCATCGATGGCTGCATCAGATGCTTCAAAACTAGCATAATTGATGAAAGCGAATCCTTTAGAATTTCCACTCTCTGGATCTCTCATAATCTAAACATACCACCACATATTGTAATCAATATTTGGCGCATAAGTAGACAATAAAAAAACACACTTAAAATACTCGTCAAAACCAACATACCTTTGGAGTCTGAAGGATAACGCCAAAAGCTGAAAACGTATCGTACAAAAGCTTCTCGTCTACTTCCGGATCCAGGTTTCCAATGAAAACATTAGCTCCTACATCCAAATTTTTAGTATGCGCTGAAGCTTTGTTTACCCTTATCGGTTTACCATACAACTGCAGAGAAAAAGTAATCAGATAATAGTACATCTCATCTCAGTTAGCAACTAACCGGTACATTTCACAAATGTTTCCAACCACTCACCTTAATCATGTTCATAATCCTAATAGCATAATCAGCATCCTCCTCACTGATGAACTCAACAAAACCATATCCTTGATGGTTAAGGGATACTCGGTCACGAGGCATGTGAACATTCACTGTTGAATATCAAACAAACATTGAAATAAAGTCAAATCCCAACATGACATGCATGTTTCAAACACACACGTAGTTCTCATCTTATCATTGTTTTGACTTACCCACAGGTCCTGCCTGGACGAACAACTCCCATAACAAGCTCTCAGAAACCTTCTCATCAAGCCCACCAACATAAATTGTGGCGTCTGAAAGAATAAAGAAAATCCAAAATATTACAAACAATCAACACCAACATAAGCATTTAACCCATTGTAAAAAAGTTGCATTTACCTTGATTCCTTTCTTGAATAACGTTTTGACCCGACGCCATTCTAAAAACTAATGGCTTCTTACTTAAACTAATTGTTATCTCTACAAATTTTACCAACAAGTCAACAAACAACAAAACAATGAAGGTAAATCGAAGACAACAATCTGCAAAAAAACACCCGTCAAATACACATTACTTCCTCAGTTGACACTAATCTGATTTTTAGCTGTAAACAAATTCAATTTTGGAAATATATTTTTAGGTATTATCGTCCGGCATACTTTGATGTCGCTTAAGTTTTTGTGTCGGTCGAAACTAGTGCTATTCTCTGAATACCCCAGTGATTCCTCTTCAGAGAAGTCTGCCCTCGCCCCTTTTCGTTCAATAAGCTCACCTGTCTATTAGCATACCAACACATCCTCAATCCTATTTGCTTTTAGCCCATTTCTTCATTCATTCAAATCATTGATATAAAAAGCACTTTTTGCTCTTTTCATCCCTACAACACTATATAAAATGGTAGAAGTACATAGTAGAAGTACATTAGACGTCACTTCTTCGTGTGTATAAAAATCATCCCATCTCTTCGTCTAAATAAACATCATTGGAGGTGGATATATGGAAATATGACTTGCATCAGCAGCAGCCCACTACTACTACTATACATTGTAGTAACAAAATCTACCTAAAAAGGGGGATAAATAGTTAAAAAATACTTTGGCTTCGCTACACATAATCAATGGAACAACTCATATCGTCAAATATCAGATCAGAGGAAGAATATACACATCAGCTAAGTGAATGACTGACAAAGACAAAACATTGGGTTGGATGACGTGAGTGAATCAACCAGAACCGAAGTCAAATTGACCATATTATTACAAGTTTTCAAGGGACGGAAGGAGATTATTGGCTGTGGAGAAAGTTGTAGATATAGATAATCAAGGGCAATTATCAAGGGCTCTCATGTTATGTATGTTGTGTGATGTGGATGGTTAGACCAAAAGTAGAATAACCAACAGCATACACACTTTCACTCAAATTGTTCAAGCGTTGTGCTTTATTTCTATAAGAATCTGAATCTCAGAATACTTTGTAAGGCTGCCAATTGAGGACGAAAGTAATTTCCGGTTTAGACTTTTAGTGAACGAAATCCGAGAAAAAAATGGAGGAATATGAAAGTATTGTTCTGGTTCAGCCGGAAGTATTCATTTATAAGATTCCCCCGAGAACAACCAACAGGAGTTATAGGTAAAAACCTTATTGCAAATTTCCTTAATGCATAAATTTATTGGCTTAGCTTAACATTTATTATTTGCTGATTTAGGGCAAATGATTGGAATCTGGAGAATCCCGACTGGAC